>CM053598.1:118322393-118345571 GCA_028646575.1 Pseudocheirus occidentalis | reverse complement strand
AGAGAGAGAGAGAGAGAGAGAGAGAGAGAGAGAGAGAGAGAGAAGGAGAGAGAGAGGGAAGGAGAGAGAAGAGACAAAGACAGTCGAGGGCGAAGAGGGAGACAGAGAGACAGAGTGATGACAGAAAGATGAGAGAAGACAGAGAAAGAGATGAGAAAAGACAAAAGAGAAAGATGGGAGGGGAGTGAGAGAGAGAGAGGGAGAGAGAGAGAAAGAAGGAGAGAGAGGAGAGAGAGAGAAAAAGAGAGAGAGAGAAGGAGACAGAAAGATGAGAGAGGGGGGAAGAAGGAGAGAGAGACAGAGAGACAGAGAGAGAGAGAGATGGAACATGCCCTCCCCCTCCCTCCTTACCAAGGAGTCACTGATACCTCCTAACTCCCTCCAGCTAAACTGAGGAAGTATAGATAATCCTCTGTTCCCTGGGATCCACACATCCTCTTCCCACTTCTGATTGAAAAGTTGAGCAGTTGGGCTATATGAGGAGGGGAGAAAAGACAGCATCATATTCTGGAAGAGACTGAGACCAGGAGGCCAAAGATCTGGGTTCTCAGATTTACCACAAACTGTGGGACCTTTGCTGTATCAATTCAAGAAATAAAACTAGTTGTTGGGGAAAATACTAATAATGTCGATTCAATTTATATTATGTTTAAATCAAATTATCTTATGCCCATTTTCTTCCCCCCCCAAAGCAGGTTGTTAAACATTTACTATCTGCTCCCTGTCTGTTGTATGTATTTATACATACATGTAGATGTATTTATTAACTTTTTATTTATCCTATCTATATTTTATAAGCATTTGTTGTCTCCCCCATTAAAATACAAGCTTACTGAGAGTAGAGATGCTTTCTTTCTTTCTATTAGTATTTCTAGCATCTGGCATGTCATCAGCACTTAATAAATCCTTGTTGACTGACTGAGGAGGCAGGGGAGTTATTTTTTGAGAAAAAATACTAGTAGTATCAGAAACAGTTTCTTCTTCCAAACATCATGCTTGCAAGTTACTTCAAAGCAGGAGGTGTAGGGTATGGGAAGAATGAGGTACAGCAAATATTTGGTGTCCTCTTCGTTTTTCTTTTCAATAAACAAGGCTTCTGCTACAGGCAGGAGAGGGGAGCAGCCAGGCCTCATGCGAGCTCTTAAGAATTTCCTGTAGCTTTTGTCTTTCCCCCTCCAAAGATTGCCTCTCAGAGCTGAGCCAGCAGAAAAAGATTCTAACCACACACGCGTCCCACAGTCGAGACACAGGCCTGGCCAGCAGCTGCGTCTCATGCAGGGAGGCCCTGATAGGCTCTTTTTGCAGAGAACTGAATCTAGGGGACCATGGTTAGCATCCTGTTTCCTAGAGAGGCAGAAGATGGAGGCATCAGGGGGCTGAGAGAGATGAAGGAGGTGTTTGCTGGCAAAAAAAGTATTCCAAGGCATTGGGGGACAATAAGGAATCTCTGCTTCTCTCTTAAAACCTGAGTTTCAATCCGTTTCCACTTTGCATTGTTCAAGCTGTCTTTATAGTTTCAATAACTGTGTGAGGTAATATTTCTTTTTTTTTAAGTTTTGCAAGGGGGGAAGGCAGGGCAATTGGGGTTAAGTGATCTATGCCTGAGAGAGACTAACACCCATGGGGCCCTCCCTCTCCCTTCCAAGGTCATATGGCTAGTTTTTGTGTTAAGTGTCTGAGGGCAAATTTGAACTCAGGTCCTCCTGATTTCAGGGCTGGTGCTCTATTCACTGCACCACCTAGCCACCCCATGAGATAATATTTCCTTTGACTCCACTAGCAAGGCACTGTAGCACAGGGATAGAATACTGGACTTGGAATCAGATTCAGGTCCTCACTCTTGACCCCTCCTGAACACACAATCCTGGGCATCTCTTAACCTTTCAGAGCTAGGCAATTGTAAGACCAAATTGCAGGGAAAGTGCTGGTCAACATTAATAGAAGAAAACTCCTCACTGGGAGTTTCCTATCTCAATTAATTCACGGTTCCAATCCTTCTCCCCATCCTTTTAGGAATAGATCAGACTAGATGGCCCCTGGAGACCCTTTCCAGCACTTAAATTCTGTGGTTTCCAAGGGCTATCAATGATACCTATCTCATAAACTTTTTGTGAGGTTCAAAAGAGATAATCAATGTAAAGTAACTCATTTGCCTGCTCAATGGGTGGGGGAGGAAAAGGAATGGAATTTAGAACTGAAAATAAAATAAAACAATTTAGAAGAAAAAGGAAGAAGGAAAGAAAATGGAACATGGGGAATTTAAGTGATTTCTCAAAGAGGACATGGTAAGTTAACAGCATAGCCAGAGCTAGAACCTGGGAACCTTCCCAACTCTAGATTTGTGGTCCCTTTGGCTTCCAATTCTGGGCTCTTTTCCCCACTTCATACTAGGCCCAGCTAGAGGCAGAACTACTTAGCCAGAGTTGTGCTTGCCCTGAACTTTGAAAGGTCCTGGGATCCAAGAACCCCCATGGTTTCTCCCAGACAGTTAGAGGGGGGAATGTCTCTCTGGGAAGAGCAGATGGATATGCAGAAAAATCTAGGTGACATAAAAGGAAATATGGCAGTGAACATCAAGGTTAAAAAAAAAAAGTTAGAAAAAGGTTTCTCCCTCTTCATCAATGGAGCATCCAAGGCACAGAGACCTCTTCCAGGAAACTTGGCAAATCCCCCAAGAAAATCAGAAACAGAACTTAGGAATTCCCATCCCCCACACACATTTCCTTTCCCTCCCCCACCTCTACTGAGCAAGTCTTTCCAAGTCTGAGCAAATGTACATTTCCTTCTGTTGTATATCAAGAGTGATCTTACAGGATTTTCATAAATCCGCAGCATATTAGAACTATAAAGGACCTTAAATATGGGCTAGTCAAACCTACCATTTTATAGATGAAGGAATCAAGTCTCAAAAGGAAGAGATCATAAGAGACCCTGGAGGCTACTGAGTCCAGCCCCTTCATTTTGTTCTTGTTATTGTGGTTTGTCTTTTGTTTAATGACATGATGGTTTTGGGGTGATGGCCTGACAAAATCATAAGCCTCATTTTCTCTTCCAGAGTCATTGAAAAGTCCAGTGGGAAGACAAAAGTCAAGATGGCTGGCAATGGCCTGGGATGCAGTGGATAATTTTGGTTTAATTTACTATCACAAAAATATCAATCTGGGAAGGAAGCAGTGGATAGCACGGCCCTCATTTTACAATATCTGAGGCCACGTCTGAACTCAAGCCTTCCCACCTCCAAGTCTAGTACTCTATCTACCGTACCACTTAGCTTCCTCAAATGAGACAGTAGGTAAAGTGCTTAGCACTGTTTCCCAAACATAGAAGGTACTTATTCCCTCTTTTCTCTGTTTCCTTCCTTACAGTAACAACTGTTCCTTCTGCAGACCTCCATGGTCATTAACACACTGTGATGATGCCAACTTAACTGGTGCTCATTGTTAGCAGGACATCGCCTTTCACAAAGGCCTTCCATCGTTTCTCAGCTCAGGTCCTAAATAAGCCTGTTTATTTGAGAGAAAAAAAAATATCTGTGTGTGTCCTAGTGGAACTAGGACTGTTCCTAGTTCCCACTTTTTTGGAATTTTCAGCTTGCAAAACACTTTACATACAAGGAGTACCACAAGCCTCAGTGCAGCTTGAGGCTATTAAAGCTTAAAAATATGTTGACTTTTGAGATACTCTGTATGTGACCTCATTTGAGTCCCCCAAATACCCTGTGAGGTAGGTGATATTCCTGTCCCTGTTTTATAGGGGAACATGAACCTCAGAGAATCGGGGTGACCTACCCAGGGAGTCTTGCACAGCTCATTAAATGTTTGGGGCAAGTAAAGAACCCCTGAAGTAGAATGATGCCGCAAGGGCCACCAGGGAAAACACAGAGAATGCTGAGCTCAATCCTCCCTGCACCAGGCTGAATCCCAGCCCTGTCACTTGCTACCTCCATGAGGGGCTGGCTGGGTTATGTGGCCTCTTGAGGTCCTTCCAGCTCAAAATCTAGGATTCTGTGTATACAAATAAACAGACATCATGGTAATTAGAGGAAGAGGATGGAGCACTAACATGGGGAAGGGGAAAACTGGGGAAGGATTCAAGGTGGGGAAGTATTCAAGGTGGGGAAGTACCAAAGCCGGGTCTTGGAGGAAGAGAAGGATTCTGAAAAGGGGAGGCAAGACAAGAAGTTCATTCCAGGAATTAAGTAACAAGATAACTAACAATACAAGGCAGCATATGCATGTGCCAAACAGGAGAGAAAGGAATAGAGGGAGAGAGACCTAAACTAGGCCTTGAAGGAACAATAACATTTAGACAAAGAATTGCAGAGAGGTCATGTCAGGAAAAAGCAAATGGTAACAGAATGAGCATCCAGAAGAGGCATGTCCCGGGTTCCAGGAAGAGGAAGCAGGAGCAAAGGGTTCATGTAGAAGAATAATAGAAGATAAATCTGGAAAGCTAAGTAGAGAACAAAGCATGGATGCTCTTGAATGCCAAGCCTAGGGCTGGGCTTTAGCCTGCCCCTTTAACGCCCTTAAATAAATGTCTACATGTATATGCATGAGTCTGGGAGCCAATGCATGTATAATATGATAATGAATGTGTACATAAATAGTACACACCTATGGGTGGAAATAGCCCACTCACTTCTACTACCCCTCAAAGGCTCACTTTTCTTCCCCTAGACCCCACCAATTCTAAGAGAACCAGAGCAACTGCTCTAGACCGCCTTCTCCTGGACAAAAGGAAAACTGACTTTTTCAAAGCAGTACATCTATGGCCAGAACACTGAACTGAAGTCAGAAGACCTGGGTTTCAGTTCAATCTTTGCCACTAACTGATTCTGGAGCTTGCTTTTTTCTTCAGCAAAAAAGAAGGGACTCATACCAGGTGTACTGGGTGACTCTTATACCTTTTCTTTTTTTTCTTTTGCTCATGGCACAATATTCTTTTCTGTGAGGATCCAGGGCACACAGACTATGAAAGTTGTTAACAACATACACTATAGTCAGAAGACAATTTTTCTTCAGTGTTGTGTGGTTCAGTTGTATCTGACTCTTCAGATAGGGTCACCATTTGGGGTTTTCCTGGAAGAGATACTGGAGTGGTTTGCCATTAGTTTCTCCAGTTCATCTGACAGATAGGGAAACAAAAACAAGCAAGGTGAAGTGACTTGACCAGGGTCACTCAACTGGTGAGTGTTTGAGGCTGGATTTGAACTCAAGGAGACAAGTCTTCCCACATCCAGGTTCTTTACTCTATCCACTTTGCCACCTAGCTGCCTTCAATAAAAGAAGCCATTCACTGGGGTAGGGAGATCCATCCTGCCCTAATGGAAAGTCAGAGGGGTCATGGGGGAGGACATAGGAGAGAGCAGATTGGGGGAGGGGCTATACAGTGGGATCACTGTTTTGAGGTGGTGGGTAGGGGAAAGATGAAGAGAAAATTTGTAACTCAAAATCTCATGGAAATGAATGATGTAAACAAAAAAATAAATTAATTAATTTAACAATAAATAAATAAAAATAAAAGAGGCCATTTGTGTTTGCAAGTTCATGGTCTTGGATATTTTGAGGTTAATGTGTACATATAATAGACAAGTTGTTTATCTTGAAAGTACTAAATTCACCATGCCATGGTAAGTAAAATTTATATTAACTAAAATTATTTGCAAGTTTTCTGCTATCTGCAATGACATAACATCTAGAATTTTGTGGTATATCCTTTTAGATGTTTTAGATAACCTCTAGGGTTCCTTCTAATAGTAAAGATAATAAATGAAATTACTATGGTAACTTCAGATTAATATATCACCTTGTTTGATCCTCACATCAAGGCTATGAGTTAAGTATTACAGGTATTTTATAGAGGAAGTAATCAAGGATCAAAAGAATTAAGTGACTTGCCCATCCATGGCCACATTAAGTAAGAGGATCTGAACCAGGTCTTTCTAGATTCTACTGTAACATCTTGTCTTTCCCTCTTCTGGCTTTCATGAGCTATGATTCTCTGTCACAAATGGTTTGATACTCTTGCATATGGCCAAGAACATGAAAAGCCAAAATGCTTTAGCAACCATTTATTTCTCCAAACATCAGCTGGCGTCATGAGTTGATAACCTCCCTTGTCCTGAGAGTGTGAGCATTACACTGGCCAAGTTTCTGCACTTGGGCCTGAGAGACAGAAACTCAGGCTGAAGCTGAGATAAGCAGGCATTGTTCCCAGCTCTGGGGTCAAAGATCCAGCAGCAGAGATCAGGGTACTCCTTCCCTGGTCAATCACTCCAAATATGAAACCTAACTCAGCCAGCTTTTCCCACAGAAAGAAATTCTCATTCCCAAACCTGGCACTTAGCAGATTAGGAAAAGGGTTCTTTCTTGCCTTGTTTGGATAAGAACCACTCAGTGGTCTTGGGGCTTAATAACTCTATAGCATCTCTCATATCTGAGCTGCCAGCATGGTACAGTGCAAATGCCCTGGATTTGGATTTGTAAACTCTGCTACTTCTAATTTGCATCTCCTTGGGCAATTCAACTAACTTCCTTGAGCTTCTGTTTTCTCATCTGTGCAGTGGAGGTTGTTGGACTAAGTGGACTCTTTGGTACCTTTAAGTTCTAAGTCTAAATCATTCATTTGGAAAGGTCCCTAAAGAAAGATCAGAAATGTGGGTGCTTTTAAAACTCTGGGTTACTAGACTTAGGCCTATGCTACAGCTCTCTGATTACAGTACAGGTCTTCAGGCTGAGGACAATGGGCTCCCCTTGAGAAGGGGGAGGCGAGAAATTTACTGGAGGTAAATTAGAAAGGGTTAAGTACAGACATACCTTGAAGATATTGTAGATTAGGTGCTAGACTACCAAAATAAAGCAAATATCACAATAAAGCAAGTCGCACAAATTTTTTGGTTTCTCAGTATATATAAAAGTTATGTTTACACTATACTGTAGTTTATTAAATATGCAATAGTATCATATCTAAAAAATCAATGTATATACCTTAATTCTAAAATGCTTTATTGCTAAATAATGCTAACCATCTTCTGAATCTTCAGTAAGTTATAAACTTTTTTGCTGTTGGAAAGTCCTGCCTCCATGTTGATAGCTGTGGACTGATCAGGTGGTGGGTAGTTGCTGAAAGCTGAGGTGGCTGTGGCAATTTCTTAAAATAAAACAACAATGAAGTCTGTTGCATCAATTGACTCTTCATTTCAGTCCAACACTTAGAGGTTATTAATAGGCCTAATTTCAGTATTGTTGTGTCTTAGGGAATAGGAAGGCCCAAGAAGAGGGAGAAAGACAGGGAACTACTGATCAGTGAGCAGTCAGAACATATAAAACATTTACCAATGAAATTCACTATCTTAGATGGACGAGGCTCATGGTGCCTCAAAATAATAACAATAGTATTATCAAAGATCACTGATCATAGATCACCATAATAGATACAGTAATAATGAAGTAGTTTGAAGTATCATGAAATTAACCAAAATGGGACACAGATACAATGCGAATACATGCTGTTGGAAAAATGGTGCCAACAGACTTACTTGACTCAGGGTTGTCACAAACCTTCAATTTATGAAAAATGCAATTATCTTCCAAGTGCAATAAAACAAAGCACAAAAAAAAATGAGGAATAGGGACGGCTAGGTGGTGCATCGAACAGAGCACCGGTCGTGGAGTCAGGAGGACCAAAGTTCAAATCCAGCCTCAGATACTTAACACAAAACTGGCCGTGTGACCTTGGGCAATTCACTTAACCCCAACTGCCCTACCTTTCCCCCTCCAAAAAGCAAAAAAATAAAATAAAATAAAATGAGGAATGCCTGTACAAAGCCAAGGTAATTTAACTAGGTAGGAAGGGAAGGTACTGAGTGGTAGAACCTTAATGATACCTACCTCCCCTCCCTTCCACCTATTTCCCTAAATCAGGGGTGGAGAACCTGCAACACTGAGGCTATATGTGGCCTTCCAGGTCCTCAAGTGCAGCCCTTTGATTGAATCTTTCTCTCTAGGTCCTCAAGTATAGCCCTTTGAATGAATTTTAAAATTTAAGAATGAAGCTGTCAAAGGGCTGCACTTGAGGACCTAGAGGGCCTCATGGAGCCTCAAGGCCGAATATTCCTTACTCCACCCCAAATCCAAAGAGAAAAGAGAAGAGGGTGTATGGGAGAAGAGGCATCCAAGATTAATAAGGTAAAGGAATCCCAGGGACCTATCATTTCACTAATGTAAAGAATTCCCTCTATCAATGCAGGTTGTCACATTCTTGATATAGCCCTAGAGAACTGCCTAGGAACACAGAGGATGAGTGACTTGTTTGGGATCACACAGCTGTTAGGTATCAGAAGCAGGATTTGAACCCTGGGTTTGAGGACAGCTTTCTATCCATTACATCATGTTGCCTCTGACAGAAGACTAGAACAACCCCATGGGAAACAGCCCTAACCAAGGAAACTCTTCCTCTAAAATCCTACAAAATAAATATCTTCTGTGGGGAGTGATTAGGAGGCTGCTCAGCCCACCCCCATCCCCTGATTTTCTTCTATGGGCTGAAGTAGTGACAGACAATAAAAGAATGATAACTGTCTGCCAGGGCCTCCACTTCCATGGGAAGCATCTCACCTTCCCTGGGCACTGGCTGAGAACCAACCTCCCTAGCAAGAAGCTGGGCTTCATGTTACAAAAGCAGAATCTAACTCAAGATCCAGGGCAGACTCTTGTCCCTCACTTTCTCTACTCCTCCCTCTGCCCCTTAAAACAGGATCCACATCAGCAGAGGCAGTTGGTCCCCAGTGTCAATAACTGTCAAGATTTTTACCACCCCCTCTCCAACAGATGCTCCAGCTCCCTCCTTGCTCAGGGTGAGTCAGCTCCCCTGCCTGGATAACTCAAATTGAACTTTAAGCAGTCAGAGATCCTATTCTTCCTGCAAAAAGGGCTTCTCTGACCCTTTGAAGCTGTTTCTCTTTATTTTTTCACCTTTTAAAGAAAAAAATAAATTAAAGGGAGACAAAATTTTGACCTCATTCTTAAGAGCTTCCCAGGAGGCAGAAATAACTTCTGTGCTCTCTCATAATACATTCTGCCATTAACTTTCCCAGAGAAATGGAGTAACCCAAAGGTAATGGAGTTATAGTCTTCATGGCCTGGCTTAGAAAGACAGAGAGAAAGAGAGAGAGAAAGAAAGAGAGAGAGAGAGAGAAAGAAAGAGAGAGAGAGAGAGAAAGAAAGAGAGAGAGAGAGAGAGAGAGAGAGAGGAAAGGGGGGGAGAGAAAGAGAGAGAGAGAGAGGAGAGAGTGTGTGTGTGTGTATACACATGCATATATCCTTGAATGTATAAACAAAGAAAGGCAGAATAGTGGGAAAAGGACTGAATATAGAGCCAAAAGACCTGAACTAGAATCCAGGGTCAGTCACTTACAATCTATATAACCTTAGAAAATGGATGTCACTGAACCAATCTGCGCCTCAGTTTCCTTATCTGTTTTGCTACCTCCAAGTTAAAAGGAACAACAGAGATCATCTAGTCCAACCTATATATGAATAGTACTGTCTTCCCACCCCACCCCCTTACAATATCCCATTCAGCTGAATGAAGGTCTTTGAAGGCAACAGTTGTTTGATTTGATTTTTCTCTTTTGTCTCAGCACCCAGTACAGTGTGTCTTACCCATTACAGTGCCTAATAAATGTTCATTGAATTAAATTTGTTTCCTTGAGAAGTGTTCATCCAATCTCTGATTAAAGACCTTCAGAGAGGCACCCCCCCCAACTACCTCCTGTGCCAGTGTAATGGGGGAAGGGTGATCAGGCTAAATGACCCCTAAGGTCTAGTTCTAAGTCCCAAGATCCTTGATGTAATTATGAGGGTGCATGGCTATGAGTCTGTTGCTGCACATGCATAAATGAACCAGTAAAAGTGCATATCAGTATGTTAATACACATTTCTTAAATAGGTCTTTTATAACCAGGAGGCCAGAAGAAATGCTGAAAAAAAATTTCCATTCCCTTCCAACTATTACTTGCTTTCAAGATCTTAAAAAGAATTCTGCCCTGGGAGTCCTGGATTTAACAAACCTGATATACCAAATAACTCAGATCAGAGATTTCATCATGGTCCAATTTATTTTTTGTTTTTTATACAAACTAGCTTTCGGAAAGATTACATCACCTTTCCATCAAGCTGTGAGCTTACAAAGGGAAATTCCTGGGAGCCATGGAGAGTCACAAATGAGAACAGGAGAAACAGATCAACAGGTCAGGTCTCTGCCCTGAGCCTAGTCAGAGCTCTTAATGAGAAACTGTTTTAAAAATGAGTAACAATGGAAGACTAGTTTGACTATACCAAAACAGTCAACTACATCACACTGAGAATAAAGAAGTCTACCATTCTGATCCCTTTGGCTTAAGTAGCAAATTTCCAAAGAGGCAAACATGTGGTCATGTTCCTCAAGACTCACCTGAAAGCTGAAAATAAACCTCAGGCTGGGAACATTCATTTTTAAAACCACACACCAGTGTCCGGGTGCAGTTACCAGGCAGGGCCCTGGGAAACTGGTTTACGGTTGCACTAAGACAAGGTAAACAGACTTGGCTGCCTCTTCATCCTCCCTGGTCCTCCCTCCCACACACAGTCCGAAGACGCTTACCTTCCCAACTCTTCTCCAATTTCATATACATCTTCCACCTTCTGCTGTTTGAAGGTCGCCATGTTTGGGCTCCTCATTGAGGCTTGGACCTAAAGTACCTGCCAATGGATAGGAAGAGGTGTTAGGATGGCCATGTAAATTAGCACAAGCCCTCAAGCCCTGCACTTGGAAAGAAATCAGGCTGGAGAGAAAGTATAAATTGAAATAACAACAAAAAAATGAGCCCCTGGCTCTATAATGAAATTTATTCTCAAATCTTTTTAAATAGTGTGACCTTGACCTCCTCCACCCAATATACCTTATCTCACCAACTGCTGGGGGAAAGGGGAAAGAAAATTTCCCCCATAGGAGGTATTCTGGATTACCACTAACACAAAGCTATCTGTTTGGTATTCCTCTTTCTGCTATGAATTTAAAGCCAGAAGGAAGGCCCAGAAGGGGTCAGACAAAACAGCATATATAACCCAGAGTTTATTGGTGCTTTCACTACTACCAAAAAGTTGGCTCACATTTCTGATTTCTTCTATAAGCCCTTTAAATTCTCCTGTCTGAGCAATAATTCTTTGGATATTGGTGCTCGCCATCATCAACTCTATCACTGCTTGGGCCCTGTTGAGTCTGGAAAAAGATCCACTGACTTTTTGGCACAGAGCATTAAAACCTGTATGTGAAGCCAACTAAAGCAGGCTATCTGAAATTGTTCTTGGCAGTACTACACCAACATCCCACTTATCTGGGGTTCAGATTTCCAGCCACTTCAAAGACCCAGAACACATGCAGCCCCACATGTAGAAGCAGGCAAGAAAAGTCGACAAGTCCTGAAAGAGTTGTCCAAAGTCCATGTACCCTCCTCCATAGAAGAAGTGCCTTGACACGTAATTCTAATTCCCTTGATAATCTAAAAGCAGGACAGTAGAAGGTGGAAGACAGCTAGAAACAGGCTTACTGAAAGCAGTGAATTGAGCTAGATGATCTTGAAGGCCCCTTCTAGCTCTAAGACTATGAGCCTGTGATAGGAATAGTCTGAAAGTAAGGGAAGAAATAAGAAAAAACAAAAGCAGACATGAATTATAAAAGTACAACCTTCTAGGTTCATTTAGTGTAGGAGTTAATAACATTCTGTACATCACTAGAAAGAAACTTCACTAAGAATCAGGGGAAAAAAATCACAATAACCTTGAGGTATTACTTCAAGCCCATCCAATTGTAAAAAATAACCCAAAGTATCGGAATACAAAGCTGGCAGGGTTGTATAGAAACAGGCACACTCATTTATTGTTAGTGGGTCTGAATATTAGTTGGATCTTTTTAGAAGGCAATCTGGCAGTATACAGTCATAAAATAGTCATGTGCTTTGCCTAATACTATTATTGGGAATACACTGAAAGAGTATTATCCTAAAGGAGTTTCTGTTCCAGTACACACACACACACACACACACACACACACACACACCATCAAGGCACTAAGGCAATAAACATTTACTAAGTGATTGCTTTGTACCAGGCAGTATGCTAAGCCCTGATGATACAAATACAAGCTAAAATAATGATAGACCTGACCTCAGGGAGTTTACCTTCTAACGGGGAAAGATATATTATAAAAGGAAACTGAAAAACAGGAGCGGGGGTTAGTGATAAGTGGTACTGATGTAGGAGCATGGTGTCTGAAGTCTGTAGAGAAAAAAGCTGGATGGGATGGCTAGGTGGCATTGTGAATAGAGCATCGGCCCTGGAGTCAGGAGGACCTGAGTTCAAATGCCGCCTCAGACACTTAATACTTACTAGCCATGTGACCTTGGGCAAGTCACTTAACCTCAATTGCCTTGTCTTCCCCCTCCAAAATGCAAAAGAAAGAAAGAAAGACAGAAAAAAGAAAAAAGCTGGAATAGGAATAGCCAGCCTGGGCACATTCCCAAAATTGAAGCCCAGAAGGGAACTCACCAGTGGGGGGCTGGGAGGGGGGAGGACTGACATGGCAGAAGTATATTACAGGATAAGAAGACTCCAGATGCAAATACTTGCGAATCAAGAAGTATTTATTAAGCACTTGCCCAAAATGTGCCAGGTAATGGGCATTCAAAAAAAAGAAGCGATTTCAATCTTTAAGTTGGAATGTAAGCTTCCTGTTTACAGGAAGCATATATTCCAAAAAGGGAGACAAGAACATAAAAAACTATAAACAGGATAAACATAAAGGGAGTCGATACAAATATGTAGTTAACAGTAACAACCGGCAGTTCTATAATACCTATGTGCCAAGCAATGTGCTGAACACTTTACAAATATTGTCTTATCTGATCCTTAATGATCCTGCGAGATAGGAGCAATTATTATTTCCATTTTGCAGTTGAGAAAACTGAGGCAAACAGATAAATAACGTGCCCAAAGTCATACAGGCAGTAAGCCTCTGAAGCTGGATGTGAGCTCCTGACTCCAAGCCCAGCACACCATCCACCCAGCTACCTCAATACAAGGTGATTTGGGAAAGACCAGACTAACACTTGAGGGGAAATCAGGAAAGGCATCGTGGTATAGAAGACAGTGCTTGCTCTGTGCTGAAAGGGAAAAGGGTTCCTCGTTGTCAACCACGAAGCCTTTCCTGAGTTCCCCCAAGTGCTAGTCCTTTCTTTCCCAAATCACCTTGTATTGAGGCAGACAGGCTGCACAGAGGTAAGGAGGGAGCGCATTCTAGGCACGTAGTCTGGACAAAGCACAGTGTTGTGTGTGAGAGACAAAGAAAAGGTCAGTTTGGCTGGATCCCAGAGTTTGAAAAAGAAAGTCATGTACAATGAGGATGGAAAGATGGATTGGGGCCAGGTGTGAAGGGCTTTAAAAGCTAAATAGAGTTTATATTTTATCCTAAAGGCAATAGGAAGCCACTGAAGTTGATTAAAGAGGAGAAGTCACATGTCCAGATCTGAGTTTAAACAATATTACTTTGGCAATTGTGTGGAGGATGTACTGGAGTGGGGAGAGATTTGAAGCAGGAGACCAAATAGGAGGTAAATGAAATAGTCCAGGTGAGAGATAATGAAGACCTAACTAGCCTGGTTGCCATTTTACTAGAGAGGAAGAGAGAGATATTTAAGAGAGATACTGAAACACAAGATTTGATTAGAAGGGGCAGCTAGGTGGCTCAGTGAATAAAGCACCAGCCCTGGAGTCTGGAGAACCTGAGTTCAAATGTGACCTCAGACACTTAACACCTACTAGCCGTATGACCTTGGGCAAGTCACTTAACCCCAATTACCCTGCCCTCCTAAAAGAAAAAAAAAAGCTTTGATTAGAAGAAATAAAGATGGCACCAAGCCTAAACACTTGGATGATTAGAATAGTAGCATCCTCAACAAAAATAAGGAATTTGACGAGTAGATTTGAAGAGAGGAAGAAAAAATGAATAACAGAAGATGAGAGCCAAAATATTGGATCCACTTTGGACAGTGGAGCTCACCCATGCCTGATCATCCTGTGGGCATTACTCTGCCCCACCCTAAATGAAAAGGAGGAAGCAGGGCTCTAACCAGTCACTGCCCCTGAGCCAGGGTCCATCTTCCAAGGGTTGCCTGCTACCATCACAAGATGATCTGATTTTCAGTGTAGATGGGTAGTCTGTGGATGATACTGTGTATACTTGGGAAGCAGTTAGGTTACACCTGCATTGTAACTGCTTTACAGAGTGATGCCTGACACAGGATGGGACAAGCTGGGAATTTGCACAGTAGAGGGAGTGACAGGAAGAAGAAGAGAGGTTTGGTTGAGCTGAAGACAAGCCCTGCTTGAGGGTAGGAGGGGATCCACTTTCCACCTCCCACTGGCTGGTCACACACCCTTTGAGGTCAGACCATTATGCCCCTGGGATAAGGCCCACTAAGGGAGCGAGGTCCTCTACACTGGAAACCACTAGCCCAGAGCACTGAGAGGCTAAATCAAAGGTAGGGCTTAAATACAAGTCTTCCTAGAGCAAAGGGTCAGGCCTCCAGGCCACATGTGACCTCTAGAAGGACTAGAAGGTCCTTGGGTTTTGGCCTTTTGACTGAATCCAAGTTTTACAGAAAAAAATCCCTCTATTAAGGGGATTTGTTCTGTTAAGTTTGGAGTCAAAGGGCCACACTTGAGGCTCTAGAGGGCCTGGAGGCCGAAGGTTCCCCATGCCTGTGACCTAGCCCATATTTTGGAGGAAAGGGGACCTTTCTTGTAATCTCTCAAGTCACAGCTGCTCTTGTAGCTACCTCTTACCATGTTTAATCTGAAAAAGAGTGAGTGAAAACTGAGCAACAGTCCACTTAATGCTCTCATGGACATGAAATGAAAGGAACCAGAGGAAAACTCCCAAGCAGGTTGGGTAGATGGAAATACACAGACAAGGGCAGTGCAAGATGGAAAGGCAAGAAAGGATTGCAATCTACAGCAGTGGAGGACCCCCATGGAAATATTCAAAAGGAGGGGTTGAGGGGAGATGGCTTGTCAGGGAAGAAGAAATTCAAAAATGGGTAAAGATTTCAGTCTTCCCAAAGTGATTTTACTTCATTTATTTAAAGGACAAAATATAGGTTGAGGAAGTTGGAGAAAGATAAAGGGTAACGAAATTCAGTGGCTAGTTTCGTTCTAGTCAATTCAACTATGATTCCCTAATTTGCTTCGGGTTCTTTGGAACACGCTCCTCTCACCACTATCCCAGAAGTGAGCTTGGTAGCCCCTCCCTAGAGGAGGGGTCAATAGCTCTGGGTTCAGGTCTAGTTCTGCCACTAGCTAGGAGACCCTAAGATAATCACTTAATTCCTCAGTCTTTCATAGGATGACAGACTGGACAGTCTTTTTTTTTTATCCAGTCATTACTCAGTCTTGTTCATCTCTTCATCTGGTGTGTTCTTGGCAAAGATACTAGAATGGTCTGTCATTTTACAAATGAGGAAACTGAGGCAAATAAAATAGGGTTAAATGACTTTCCCATACAACTACTGAGTTCTGAAGACTGATTTGAACTCAGAAAGACTCTAGGTCCAGCACTTTATGCACTATCCTACCTAGCTGCCCCGGACAGAGTCTTAGACATTTTTGCATGTCATGAACCTCTTGGGTAGTCTGGTGAAACCTATGGACCTTTGTCAGAATGATTTTTTAAAAATTCATAAATGAAAGATGCTGAATTTCTATTAGAAGTGTGTTAAAATACAGTTGTAATTTTTCTTCCATCCAAGTTCCCAGGCTTCTTGAAATCTTTCTATGGCAAGAA
This sequence comes from Pseudocheirus occidentalis, assembly GCA_028646575.1. NCBI lineage: Eukaryota > Metazoa > Chordata > Mammalia > Diprotodontia > Pseudocheiridae > Pseudocheirus > Pseudocheirus occidentalis. The sequence continues at coordinate 118,329,692 of CM053598.1, read as the reverse complement.
GTCACAAACTCCATTCCAGGTTAATGACCCAATTCCAGTCTAATGAATTCATTTTGTAGATGAGGAAATGAAGCTTAAAGAGGCTAAGAGACTTCCCTATGGCCACACAGAGAATAAGTAGCAGAACTAGTATTTGAATTCAGATTATCTGGCTTCAAATTCAGTTTCTTTTCTCTGACACCAGGATGTCCTACCTCCTTCACTTGGTCCACAGGCAAGTTAAATTAAAAAAAAAAAAGCTTACAGTTAACACTGGACTAGGGTTTAAGTTGGAGGGAGGTTTCAATTTAATTTAATTTCATAAACACTTAAATGCTCCAGTATGTAAGTCACTTTCTAAAGATACTAAAACAAACCAACCTCCTCTTTTAAAAATTTAGATGCCGCTATAGGGATACAGCTTGTAAACAAGTGAGTAAATAAAAAGGAATTTCAAAAGGTGTTGGGGGAAATGAGGAAAGTCTCTATGGCTTATTCCTAAATCTAATAGAATCATAGAGTTATTGCTGAAAGGAACTTAAGAGAAGTCCATCTTATCGTAGGGAAATGGAGGCCCTTGAAAACTTAAGTAATTATCTGAACTCTCACTTCAAATCAGCATTTGCCCACTGTACAACTTTACATACCAAACACTCTCCAATACTTTTCTCATCTGTTTCCTAAAGAGAAAAATCAAGACAATAATGCCTGTACTTAGGGATGCTGAAATGAGATGATGGGCATGAAATTTTTTTTAAATTTACTGAAGTGTAAAAAATTATTATTTTGCTTCAGAGCCATCCACCCTTCCCCCAGTCTCCCCAGGCACAATTCTCAGTCACCTTACCCCACCCCACCTCTAACTGCCACGCTACAAGCACTTAAGCAATTAAGACATATTTTGCAAAGCAAAACACAATCCCCAAAAAAGGCAAAATCAACTATCGGTCAAAGTTCTAAGAGATGGGAAATTATCTTGGAGGGCAGGTTTTCTTCTGCCAGACAATCAGATTGTTTTAGCTAGCTCTAGGCTTGTATTACACCATGGTAAGTCTTATAAAGATCAAATATGGCAGCAGGTGCACAAATTTCATTCTCTTTCATCCACTTCAGCCCTTTTCACAACCTGGAGCTCAAACCCCAGGACACAGTACCCTCCCTTCCAGGGGGAAGGAAACCATGTTTAGTGACCACCCTTCTCTTGTGGCCCCCCCACTATGGGGGCTGAGGCACCTCCCCATCTTCTCTCCCATTGTTACTGCTTTATATATGGTACTCCCCACCCACAACCCAGGAACCAGGCAAAAGTCTTTTTGGCAAAATTTCATTCTTCACTTAACCTGTGATGTAAACCTTCATTAAAGCCCCTCTGACTTCATAGCATGGTCTCTTTAGACTATACAGTCCCCTTGATAAATACAGCAAAACCCATTTGTACACTGGCAACCAGGTATAGAACTGCTACCAGGGCTCTGGGCCTTGGATTGGTGACCTGGGGTCTTTGAAAGTAGGGTTGGTCTTTTGCTTTCTTTATATCACCAGGTTTTAGCACAGTACCTGGAACATAGTTAACTATAACTATGATTAACTGTATTTCAATATAATTACTGGGAGGAAAAAAAGGTTAAGAACCCTTACTCTAGGTGGATTGATGTATCAGGGTTTTACTAACACAAGATCAAGGTAAGCCAGCCTCTCCAGTAGAATGTAAATTCGGGCTTAAGGGAAAACAAAGCTTCCTCTTTTTTCTTTTACCTTTGTATCTGCAGTACTTGGAGGAGTGCCAGGTATATAGTAAGAACTTAATATATGCTTGTTGAATTGAAACCAGAAATAGCTAATTCTGGCTTAACACAAGAGAGGTTTATTTACTTTCCAAAAGAATTCTTCACTGTATACAAACACTGACAAGAGGTTGCGTTTAAATAGGAAATATCCTCTTTCCTACTCTAATTCTACAGGATTTTAAGTAGGGTTTGAGTTATAAAAACTGAATTTATCCACAGTTTTTCAGGAAGACCAATGGTGTGTCCACCTTCATTCTTTTCTATTCAAGAACAAAATGTGTACCAAACCCCCACGCAGCAATAATGAGCTCATTTGTAACTCCCTGGGCTGCCTTCACCTCTTTCCATCTCCACACTAGAATTTTTGATGACTAGCAGCTCAATCAAACTCAGTATGTCCAAAATTGAACTTAATCTTTTTCAAAAAAATATCTGTTCCTACTCCTGGATAAAGCACCAGACCTGGAGTCAGGAAGATTTATCTTCCTGAGTCCAAATCTGACCTCAGACACTTACTACTTACTGTGTGACCCTGGGCATGTCACGTCACCCTGCTTGCCTCAGTTTCTTCATCTGTAAAATGAGCTGAAGAAGGACATGGCAAACCCCTCCAGTATCTTTGCCAAGAAAACCCTAAAAGGGGTCATGAAGAATTGGGCACAACTGAAAAGCACCTCAAGAACAATTCCTGACTTCCCTATTTCTGTCGGTCACTTCCTCACTGCCTCCTACTCAAACACATCCCAACAGCTGCCAGTTCTCCGAAACAATACATCTCTTGCTCATCCCTCCTTTCTCCCCTCGTTGTCACCACTTTAATCTCCTCCCACATGACCTCCTACACGGATGGCTTACAACCACCTAACCAGTCTCCCAGCTGCCGGACTGACGTCCTTCCCACTGATACTTTAACCACTACCAAATTAACCTCATGTATGAACAAATCTGATCTCGTAGGATTAAAAATCTAGAGCTGAAAGGGGGAGCAAAGATGAAACCAATCCCCTCATTTTACAAGATAAGGAAATCAAGGCCAAAGAACATTAAGCGATTTGCCCGTAATCCCGCAAGTAGTAAGAGGCAGAGTCAGGATGTGAACCCAGATTCAGCGTTCTTTTCATTGTACCACACTGCCGCACCGTTCCTCCGATCACAAAAAACTGATGACTCCTTATTTGGACCCAATAAAAACCAGTATCATTAGGCTTGCACTCAAAATATTCCGTAGTATAATGTTATCCTACCTCTCCAGTCATATTTCACACTACTCACAAACAGTCACTCAGAGCTTCAACTAAACTACATTGTTCACCATTTACCTACACCTGTCCTAAGCTTTCCTGCTCGCACACTTTAGCTCACATCATTCTCCATGCTTGGAATGTCCTCCCAATATCCACCTTTTGAATCTTACTCATCCTTTAAGACCTTGCTCAAATACCACCTCTTCCAACCAACAAGCCTTTGTGGGCTGATGTCTTCAGTCAGAAATTATCTTTCCTTCCCTGGTTGGACCTGCGTGTTATGATAAGGCACTTTTTCCCTTATTTACATCATGTTTCATGATTTATTCTAATCATCTGTGAGTAATGTATGTCCCCTACGAGATTACAAAATCTGTGAGGATAAGAACTATGTCTTTGTACCCCTAGTGCCTACAATAACATTCTAGTTGCACGGTAAGTCTTAGAGCTAGATACTTAGAGATCACCTAATCTAATCTCATTTTATAGAAAGGGAAACAAGTGACTAAGAAATTTGCTGAACTGTTTGGATTGGAACAATTGTCTGGGATGTGCTGTAGCAGAGCTAAGCTCTTCCCCGTACCTCCGATCCAACACAACTAAAAGCAGACTTTTTAGGTGGAAAACCTGTTTTCTGAAGTGTATTTCTGGGGATGGTACAATCTTTCTCCAGTTATTCAGCCTCAAAACCATAAAGTTATCTTTGACTCTACCATGCAGCTAGGCAGTGAAGTGGATAGAGTCCTGGGCTTGAAGTCAGGAAGTCCTGAGTTCAAATATGGCCTCTGATGCGTCATGGCTTATGTGACCCTGGGCAAGTCACTTAACCACTGTTTGCCTTGGTTTCCTCAACTATAAAATGTAATAGCACTTAACTCACAGAGTTGTTGTGAGGATCAAATGATATTATATTTGGAAAGCATTTAGCACATAGTAGGTACTTAATAAATGTCTATTTCTTTCCTCTTTCCCCTTGCCACTCACATCCAATTAGTAGAAGATCTGTTATTTGTGGCAGATTTCGAACAGTAAAAGACCCCACAGGGCTCTCTAGACAAGCCTCTCTTTATAGATGAGGAAATGGTAGCCCATTAAGTAACCAGTCCAAGATCCCGCTGAGAAAATATTGCTCACCAGGATCTAAATCGAGGTACTGATTGCTGTTTCTCTGACACCATGCTGCCCCACCCAGATCCAGGCCCTCATCACCTCTCACACAGATTACTGCAATAACCTCTTAACAGATTCCTTCTTGTCCAGCGTCTCCTAGCTTGTGAGACACGCTGAACTGCACTATCAGAGTCATCTTCTTAATGTACAGACCCCAAAATCTTCCCTTGCTAGAGATCTTCAGTGATTCCTCAGAGCCTACCAAACAAAGCCTCAGCTCCTGAGTGTAGTATTCAAGGACCTCTAGAATCTGGCCTTAACCTGCCTTTCCAGGCTTATTTTATACTACTCCCCTTCATATGTCCTGTGCTCCAGCCAAACTGAATTATTCCTTCATTGTTCCACCAACAGAACCTCTGTCTGTGCCTTTGATCACAGCTGAAATGTCCCTGCCCCACCCCCCACCTTCCTCCATCTCCTGGCTGGCTGCATCCTCCCTCCAGGGCTGGACCTCCTCCAAGGTCCAGCTCACACTTGTCCCAGATCCCTTTAGCCAGAAGTGATATCTTCCTCCCCAGATCTCTCAAAGCACTTTGTGCCACTCTCATGTTCTTATAATACATGAGTTTACATTCTAGTTATTTAAATAGATGACCTCTCCCCTACTAGTTTATACATTTCATGAGAGCTATAGCTTATTTACCTCTTGTGCTTCCCAGATCTACCACAAAACTTTGTACACAGACACTTAATAATGTTTGTATATTAATTGGATCCTTTGAATGGAAAGCAGATAACAAGAGTATCTCAATTTAGAATGGGAAGAGATTTTAGAGATCAAATAATGTCTCCATTTTACAGATGAGAAAACTGAGGCCCAGAGAGATTAAGACATTTTCAGGGTCATCCCTATAATAAAGAAAAAGAACTAGGATTTTAACCCAGTCCTTTTGTGCTAAATCCAGTACTATTTCTATGATACTATGCTGCCTCTGAGAGGGTTCAACGATTCTCTGGTTTAGCCAGACATTTAAGGAGTATTCAATCCCACCATAAATTTAGGCCCCTCTTAGGGTCAGTGTAGGATGGCTATGGCCTCTAATGTCTCAATTTTGATGCAAAACTCCTTCTAACAATCCATGCCTACCAGGGGCCCCAGTTTACTGGTACATTCGCAGCTGGAATTACGGTGGAAGCCCCCAAAACAATCCACTGGCAGTGGTCCCGGGAATAGCCAAACAGACCATCAGCTTGGCTGGAAGCCAGTTCTGTGGAGTGTGACATTCCACTCCCCCTCAGAATATTCATCTGCAGTGGCCCCACTTCCAGACTTCCTCTTCTCCTAAAAGAGAAGTTCCTGGCCAAGAAGCTACTATCCAAGGCTCCAGCTTTTGCACTGAAGAGGCATTCAAACCTTCCTGAACTAACCTAAGGGACTGGCTCCCTGGGTTTGGGGGTAAGTGGGACTGTGAGTCCCAAGGCTGACAGTATGGAAAATCTGGAATTCAAGAGAGCTATCCAGCTGCCCAGCTACAAACCCATTTCCCTCCTTGCTTTCTTATGGATTAGTGTACCCTCTCACTATACCTTCTTATGAAAACTGTTAGGTCCTTCTAAGATCGACACCAAAGTCTTTAAAAACTGATACTCCTTAAAGATACCATTATCAAGGAAGACTTGAATTTAACCAGGTTTGAAACGTTGAGCCAAAGGAGTGATTTCATAGGATTGTATCCTGGGATATAAAATTATAAAATCAAAGATCTGGAAAGATCTCAGAGAGGCTATCTGGTACAACCTCCTCTTTTTACAAATTAGGCAGCTAGTGGAGTCAGGAAGAAACCTGTAGTCAGGAAGACCAGAGCTCAAATCTGGCTTCAGACACTGAAAAGCTATTTGACTGGGGAAGCAGGGTAGCACAGTGAAGAGAGCACTAGCCCTGGAGTCAGGAGGACCTGAGTTCAAATTCAACCTCAGACATTTGACACTTACTAGCTGTTAAGTCATTTAACCCCAATTGCCTTGCCTTCCCCCTACAAAAAAAAAAAAAAAAAAAAAAAAAAGCTATGTGACTGCCAGCAAGTAAGTTACTTACTCTCTATATACCTCATTCTCTCATATGTAAAATGGAGATCCAAATAGTGCCCATCTCCCAGGGCTGTTGAGAGGATAAAATGAGTTATTCATAAAATATTTTGAAAATCTCAAAGCATTATGCATGGGTTAGCTATAATTATAAGGAATATAATGCTAAAAAGAGCTTAGGGGCCATCTAGTCCAACTCCCTCTTTTTACAAATAAGAAACTAAGACCTTCTTCAGAACTGAAATGACTTGCCCAAGGTCACAAAGGTCATAAATAGCAGAGCTTAGGCAACATGGTACAATGGAAAGAATAATGTTTTTTAAATCAGAGTACCTGGGTTTGAGTACTGGTTCTACCACTTGCTAACTGTGGGATCTTAGACAAATCACTTACTCTGTCTGGGACTCAAGTTTCCTCATCTGTAAAATAAAAAAGTTAGACTAGGTGACCTCTAAGGTCCCTTTCAGTTCCAAATATAATAACCTATGGTTTTTTTATATTTCTCGTGCTTTTTTCACTAAATTTCCAGATACTCACCAGGAAATAGAGACAAATTTGGGAGAGATGGGGGCCTTTTTGGTCCTCTGAGATGATAACGAAAAAGGGAGAGAGAATCAGGAGGAAGGTACAAAAGCCCATTGCCCTCCTATTGGCATGGAATACCATGTTCAAGTCCCAGCTCTCCACTGGGAAGTACCTTGAGACTGTGCTTCAGTGATGAAGGAAGTGGCCTTTTAAGACAAGAACAATTGCAATTCTAATTGGTGTATAATTTTGCCCAAGAAATCAGATGAAGCGTCACCCAAGGTGGCAGAAGGGTCTCTTCCCTACCTCCCTTCTCTACCTATCTGAACAAGGTTATTTAAGTCTTTCTCTCTCTCGATGCTCTACAACTTGACTTTTTCTCCTTCCATTTCCTCAATCCTTGCCCCACTCAGCCCATCTTCCAAGAATATAACAACATGGGGCAAAGCCAAGGGACCAGTGGGACTCTTACACACTTGGAATATAGCCCTGGAGTTAGAGGTTATATTTTTGGGGGGTCCATACATTTTTGGGCTATATTTTTGGGTTATACATTTTTGGGCTATATT
>CM053598.1:118297684-118314258 GCA_028646575.1 Pseudocheirus occidentalis | reverse complement strand
CCCCAAATTAAGTTTCAATGTTTCACTTTCACTGACCGTCTCTAATCCTGGTTTGCCAGATGTGAAGATCCCTCCAGGTGCAGTAGATCTTCTCTGAAGTAGACTCACGCTGTGGCTTGGGAGGTTTGGTTCCTCCTGACCTCCCTTGGGCCTGGCCATGGTTTCGGTCTTGGGCTGGGCTGGTCTAGTCTCAGCTCCTGGCCTGCAGGCCTGGGGAATGAGCCCCTCCTGCCGAGCTGCCTTTCTCTAATCCTTGTTTTTCATGCCTTGGTAGTTGTTCGAAGTGTGGTAGATCTTCCCTCTTGTAGACTGGTTGCGGCTTGGCTCAGCTCCTCCTGACCACCCTGGGGCCTGGCCTGGCTGTGTTTCTGTTTCAGGCTGGGCTGGCCTCGGCTCCTGGCCTGCCGCGATGAGCCCCTGCTGCTGAGCTGCCTTCAGTGAGAGATGTGTTTTCTGTATTTTTGTGAGTTTGAGAGTCCTAGAATTTGTCTGGGGTCGTATTTTATGCGTATATAGGGTGGTTGTGTGGGAGCTGCGGAACCTTGCTGCTTCTACACTGCCATCTTTGCTCCGCCCCAGGAATAATCATTTATTAAGTGCTTACTGTTTGCCAGGCATTTCAAAACAACCCTATGAGGGTGGGCATTATCATTATTATTCCCATTTTACAGCTGAGGAAATTGAGGCAGACAAAAGTTAAATGAATTGCCTAGGGTCACAGAGCTAGCAAGTGTCTGAGGCAGATTTGAACTCAGGTCTTCTTGACTCCAAGTCTAGTGCTCTTTTCACTGTACCCCTAGCCGCCACAGAACACATGTACAAAGTAGCAGGATTTTTAAAAGTCATTGCTCTTCCCACTGTACCACACTAGCATCTTCTTCATTATTGCCTTATAGATGCCTTAACTTCCTTCAGAATTTAGCTTAAATGCTGCCTCTTCCAGGAAGCCTCTTCTGATTTCCCTAGTTCCTATTTCTCTCCCCTCAGAAACTACATTGCAATAACTTCCTATTTAATTTTCTATGTTAAATGTGGCAATCAGGGAAGTCCTGCCCCATCTTCTGGACTAAGCCGAATCTCCTAAAGCTAAGCATGCCCCTGGCCCATTCCTTTTCTGTGATCTTTGATAAAGCGCATGTAAATGAGAGAAGTTTCTGGTTGGTCTCCGTTTACGCTAATTCTGCCACACTCTCCAAAATGGATGCTATCTAAAAGGATTAACTAGTAAGGCAAGAAAAGCAGTCCATTTAAGAGAGTGTAGAAACAGTGACTCTGTCCTCTTATATTATTTTTTCCCATTTGCCCAAAATATAGTTCTTGCTCTCAGATTTGTATGGAGGGGATAGGAGGCAATCTCTTCCTCTACATTCCTTCCTCCCTGCCCCCCCTCCCCAAGGAATGGCAATCTCCAGAACTTAGCATTGAGCACCTGTGTTAGCAGTGACAGTACAGGTGACCATAGAACAGTCCTAAAATGACCAAGTGAGCCCCATCTCACCTCAGGGTTCCAGAGGGTAACCCTGAAGGGGTCAGAGTATCTCTTCTCTGCTGCCATCAGCTCAAGCACCCACTGACCATGTTTTCCTCTACCCCTGTTGCTAGGGGCCTGTGTGTGTGAATCGAGACCTAGATTTCCTCTTCTCTTTCACAAATTCTAAGGTAAAGAGGTTATTTCCTGTTAAGTTTATCATCATTTCCAACACAATAATCAATTCCTCCTTGGTGTTCAGCATCGGATCCAAAATAGAATTTCCCCTTTTTGGTTCCTTCACCTTTTAAAAAATGAAATGATCATTCAGGCAAATCAAGCAGTTACTAGTTACTGTGCTACTGGAAATGAAAGAACTCCAGCATTGACTGGATAACTACAACCTGCATCACAGCTGGCTAAACTCTATTGAGAGCTACCAAAACAAAGTAGTTTGAGTCTTATCTCAGTAGCATCTGGAGTCTGGAAACCAACCTCGATCTGACCAGAGAAGTTCATTACCAGAAAGTTGGTCACTAAGTGACTTCATAAGGGCTTTTGGGGCCCTTATGAACCATGAAGCATACAGAAAGAGCTAATTCTGGGATATTTGGTTCTTTGCTATATGAATACCTGGGTGAAAGAAAGTGTCTTCCTGAAAAGAGATGCATGATGATTTTGGGGCAGGACTGTTAACCAGGAAGAACTGACAAGCAAAGATCATATAAAGAACTAGGGCCTGTAAGGAAAGGATGGTGGCAGAGAGAAGTTCCAGAAGGTGATTTTGCCTTCATCTCACACTCGGGAGATGACACTGAACAATCCGACCAGCCCTTTGAATGCAGGGAATCTCAGACACAGAGGATTTGTGAAGGGACCTCCATCAAGGGAGTTTTATACTGGGGACTGTACAAGCCTTCAAGGATTTACACAGATTTTTGGAGGAATGCTTTCTCATTCTAAAATTTACGTTTGGTTTCCTTCCTTTCAATCAAACATTCCTCAGTAATATGAACAGTGTGCTTGCAAGTGGGCATTTGGTCTCAGAATACCAGAGGCACAGTTAATAATACATTGTCCTAGGTTTTCTGGGTTGGGAGTGGGTGGCTAACGGCCAAGAGAAAGAAAAGTTTCCAAAGTGTACCTGGACCCTTCGTGTCATGCAAGTTTCAGAAATAAGGGTCATATATGTTTTTATATGAAATTGTTTGTTGTATCCTTTGTCCTGTTTAGTTTTCTGGCTTTGCCTGAGATTCTGAATAGTCATAACATCTGTCTCTGCCTTTTGCTTTCTCATCTAGTACATTGGGTTTATTCCAACTGCTTGCCTCCAGTCACGGGGGAAGGAGGGGCAGGGAGGGATGTTCTGAGACAGTATTTGAGGTGGGTAAGAGGAAGTAAGAAAGTTCTTTTAATGAATTTGAGTGAGCACTTCTAAGAAGCACTTGCTACCAAGAGATACTTCCAGCTTGAACACGGTATAGTTCTAATCACAGGACCATCGGTTCACAGAGCCAACTCTCAGCCAACTTGTGAAATAAATAAAGTTTGCTTTTGTGTTTCTCACTGCTCCACTGGTATCTGAATCCTTCTTCCTGAAACTGCCCCTACCACACATAGTCAGAAAGCTATCTGACTTCTCTAAGACATTCTTAATTGACTATTCAACTGAGGGGTTAGTTGATAACTGTTGCTAAGTCTTGTCAACTCAACTTTGTAACCTCTCTCATAGAAACCCACTCTCCTTTGACATTGCCACCAGCCTGGTACAGGCCTTCTTCACTTCACAACTGGACTATTACGATATTGTTTTAAGAACAACTTTGAGTGAATGAATCATTATGACTATTATAAATACCCAAATTAAGTACAAAGGACCTATGGAGGAAAAAGCTTTCTGCATCCAGAGAAAGAACTGATAAAGAGAAGTATGCATAGAATACATTTACATATGTATACATATTTGTCTTTAATGGTAGCCATCTCTAGGGGAGGGGGCGGGGAAAGAAAAAAAGGAAAAAAGGAAATTAGGAAATTTACATAATAATGTTATTATATTTAAAAAGAATAACAAGTTGTACATAATAGATTTGCAGTTCCATGTACAATCATCTTTTTTATTATACTATGTTATAGAAATGTTTTCCCATAAATTAAAAAATTAAATAAATAAAAATTAAAACAAAAACAATTAAAAAAAACAATAATTGGTTAATTGGTTGGTCTCCCTACTTCAAGTCTGTTCCCATGTCAGTCCATCCTGCAGTCAGCTGTCAAACTGATCTTCCTAAAGTGAAGGTCTGACCGTAAACTACTCAATAAGCTTCAGTCACTCCTGTTTGCCCCTAGGATTAAATATAAAGTCCTCTATTTGACTTTTAAAGCCCTATATAATCTGGGAAACCTAGCCCCTTCCTGCTTTCCAGTTTTCTTATACCTTACTCCTCTGCACATGTCCTGACATCCAGTGACACTGGTCCCCATGCTATGATTTCTCACATCAGACACTCCATCCATTGCCTTCTGGAATGCTCACTGGCTGTCCCCCCATACCTAGAACTCTCTCCCTCCTCTTCTCTATCTCAGACCTTTCTGGGTTCCTTCAGGTTCCTGCTAAAATCTCACTTTCTATGAGGAAGCCTTTCTTGGTGTTACTTCATGTTACTGCCTTCTCCAGTTTATCCTGAATCTATCATGTTCATACAGAATTGTTCTCAGGCTATCTCCCCCATTAGACTATAAGTTTCTTGATAGCATGGGCTGTATTTTGCCTTTCTTTGCATCCCCAGTACTTAACACAGTGCCTGGCATATAGTAGGCACTTAAATGTTTATTGATTGACTAACTGGTAACTAATATGATCCAATATCTATCTCCCAGGGACATTTACACTTTTTACAGGGGACTCTAGAAGCAAAAAACTTAAAATGCCAAAGGAAATAAGTTATGATGCCTGAATAACAAGCAGAGGAGTGGAGGTGTCTGACTTTTTTTCTAATAGTATCACCCACTCTGACTACTAGGCTACCTATGAATGGTTAGATATTAACTAACCTGACTTGGGCAATATTCAGTATGGTACTCAGTATGGTCTTCATTTTCTCCCACAAGATGACAAGAGACTACAAGGAAGGTGGGGAGGAACAAAAGATATACTGTGGAGATTCCTAAACTCATAATATATTAGAATTGAAAAGTATTTTGGAGATTATCTAGTACAGTGGTTCTCAACCTTCCTAATGCCACAATCCTTTAATACAGTTCTTCATGTTGTGGTGACCCCAACCACAAAATGATTTTCGTTGCTACTTCATAACTGTAATTTTGCTACTATTATGAATTGTAATGTAAATATCTAATATGCAGGATGTATTTTCACTGTTACAAATTGAACATAACCCACAGGTTCAGAACTGCTGACTAGCCCAAGCAGTTTTTAGCTTCTTTCCATGGAGATTTCAGGGGGGTTCATGAACTCAGATGGCAAAAAGTTTACAGCTTAATTTCAATACAATTGTTTTCTTTTACAATCCTATGTATTTTGTTTTTTAGGTATTATATGTGTGTGTGTGTTTAGATGTATATATATTTTATCTATTATTCTCTAAAGGGATCTCTAGGCTTCACCAGACTGCCAAAGGGGTCAATGACAAATACAAAGAAAGTCTGAGAACCCCTGAGCCTAACCCCCTTATTTCACAGATGAGGGAAATGAAAGTATTGGCAAAGAATTGGAGACCCACTTGAGTGGGCGCCCCTGGTTATGGAGGTGCTGATAAATGGGGGCAATGTGAAGAGGAGATAGGACCTAGAAGGGGAAAGGAATGTTGAAAGAGGTGATTAGAAGACCAGCTTTGCCCCCTTCACAACTTTGCCAGAGCTGATCCCTCCCCAGAAGGCACCAAGGCTAAGTAAGGGCTCCCATCCATGTGGACAGAATCACATCTTTGTCTAATGATTCACATGGACCTTTCCCGTTGTCCAACCCAGTAAAGAAATCCCCAGCCTGTATGGGTACAGGGTTTTGGGATGACCAAACACAGCTAATTCTCTAGCTGGTCTTTTAACTAGGTGCTCAAGTCTCAGGAAGTCTCCCTCTTCCTTTTGGAGCATTCATTTCTAACCTCTGACCCTGGTAGCGTCAAGAAAGTTCTCCTTAGATCATGAGGATAAGCTCTTGCCAAGATCTGCCATGTTCTCTTCTACTTTCTCACACTCAGGCTCACTTCAGCTCAGTGTTATGACCTGTTTGGCTCGGGGTTTGGTGTGGGGTGGGAGCTGGGGGAGGACCTGGCAGTTTCTATTTCCTTCCTCACTGTGGTCAGTACCCAGGGCTCCTCCTCTGCTAACTTAGCACTATTTGTGACAAAGAGGATGTAGCCTCTGGTCATTCCTTCCTGGGAAGATTCAGAATTCCTCCCAGTCACCTTTCTTAATGGCCCATATCATTCTGACTTGTCCATAGACCCCAGGCCTTTGGGTATCCAGGGAACCTCAGAGTTCCACCTGGGAAAGTAATACTGAGAGTCAAGGAATACATTCCTTCTCTGATGACTCATACATAAGACATGATGACATCAGCATGCTCAAACTTTGTGACATCACGGACCCAGACTTTTGATATAACCACCTTTTGTTTGGCTCAGTACATCAATGATAGAGAAATATGGAAGATATACTGTGCATAGCTAACCTAATTTTGGTAGAGTGGCAAATGGTACCACCATTCTGGAAATCAATTTGAAATTATGTGAGAAAACTAAACTAATCACACACTTTAACTCAATAAGTTTACTACTAAAGCACGTAATTCAAGGAGACCAATGACAGAAAGGTCACTGAACTATTAAAATATTCATAATAGTATTTTTTGTAACATCAAAAAACTACAAACAACACATGTAACCATCAATTGGACAACAGCTGGACAGATTATGGTTAATGTATGCTAGGGAATATAAGGGGCAGTTAGGTGGAATAATGGATAGAATGCCCATCCTGAAGTCAGGAAGGTTCATCTTCCTGAGTTCAAATCTACCATCAGATACCTACTAGCTGTGTGACCCTGGACAAGTCACTTTACCTATTTGCCTCAGTTTCCCCATCTGTAAAATGAGCTGGAGAAGGAAATGGCAGACCTCTTCAGGATCTTTGCCAGGAAAGCCCCAGATGGGGTCATAGAGAGGCAAACACAACTGAGAGAAATGAACAACAACAATATAGAATAGTATCTCACCGTAAGGAATGACAGATGTGAGGGATGCAGAGAAACACGGAAAAACTGGCATATATTTATGACAAGGGTTTTGGTTTTGATTTTTCAATTTGGGGGAAGAAGGGAAGGAGAGAACATGAATGCTTGTTGATGGGGGAATAAGATAAGTTTAAAAAAGAAAATTTTGTGTAAACTGCTAACAAAAAGAAAAAACAGAACCAAGAGAATAATATAAACAAATGATTATATTAATATAAATGGAGTTGACGCTAAATAGCAAAAGAACTCAAATCAAATACAACAATTAATATTGGTTCCAGCTGACTAAAGATGGACCCCTCCCCCACTCCCACCCCCAGCCTTTCTCTCAGGAGAGAAGCGTGTGAAGTGTTATATACTCTACCAGCAGTAATCACTATAGGTCAGTTTTTCCGTTCATCTTAAACTTTAACTCTTTTGTTCATTTTAAATAAATTTAAATAAAATTTCATTTTAAATAAAACATTCTGTGTGGCAGGGAGAGAATACTAGCTTATAAACATCAAAATGCCTTAAAACATTTTTAAATTTTTAACATTTTTCTTTTTTTTTTTTTTTGGAGGGAGCAATATAAGACAATTGAGGTTAAGTGACTTGCCCAAGGTCACACACCTATTAAGTGTGTCAACTGTCTGAGGTCAGATTTAAACTCAGGTCCTCCTGACTTCAGGGCCAGTGCTCTATTTACTGCGCCACCTAATTGCCTCCTTTTTTCTTTATTTTTAGTAATTATTTTTAAAAATTTTGAGTTCCAAATTTTCTCCCTCCCTCCTGCCCCTCCCCTCCTCATTGAGAAAGTAAACTATAAAACAACAACAATAAGAAAAAGCAAGGAAAAAAAACCAAAGTTTTAAAAGTATGCTTCAATCTATACTAAGAGCTCCTCAACTCTCTCTGAAAGTGGATACCGTATTTCATGGTGGGTCCTTTGAAATTGTCTCAGATCATTGGAATGATCAGAGTAGCTAAGTCTTTCATAGTTAATCATCTTTATAATATCAGTACTGCATACAGTATTCTCATGGTTCTGCTCACTTCACTTTTTGTTCATGTTAAATCTTCCCAGATTTTTCTAAAACCATCCTGCTTATTATTTCTGATAGCACAGTAATAACTATATTACAATCATATACCAGACCTTGTTCAGCCATTCCCCATTTGATAGTCATCCCCTCAGTTTCCAGTTCTTTGCCACCACAAAAGGAGATCTCTTTGGGATGCAGACCTAGTAGTGGTATTGCTGAATCAAAAGGTATATACAGTTTTATAACCTTTAGGACATTAGTTCCAAGTTGTTTTCCAGAATGGTTGGACTAGCTCACAACTCCACCAGGAGTGCATTAGTGTCTCTATTTTTCCACATCCCCTCCAGCATCTATCATTTTCCTTTTCTGCCATGTTAGCCAATGCATTTCTCTAATTAATAGTGATTTAGAGCATTTTTTTCATGTCTATTGACGGCTTTGATTTCTTCTTCTACAAACTGCCAGTTCATATACTTTGACCATTTAACAATTGGGAAATGGCTCTTATTTTTGTAAATTTGGTTCAGTTCCCTATATATTTGAGAAATGAGACCTTTCTCAGAAAAACTTGCTATAAAATTCCCATCTCTCCTTCTGCCCCCCCCCATTTTCCTGCTTTCTAATTTTGGCTGTATTAGTTTTATTTGTGCAAAAACTTTTAAATTTCATATAATTGTAATTATCCATTTTACATCCCATGATCATCTGTAACTCTTGTTTGATCATAAACTCTTCCCTTATCCATAAATCTGACAGGTAACTTTTTCTATACTCTTAATTTGCTTATGATATTACCCTTCATGTCTAAATCACTTACATATTTTGATCTTATCTTGGGATATGGTGTGAGATATTTATCTACTCTGTACCTAGTTTCTGTCACACTGCTTTCCAGTTTTCCCAGCAATTTTTGTTGAATGGTGAGTTCTTGCCCCAAAACTTAGGTCTTCGGGTTTATCTAATATTAGATTACTATGGTCATATACTACTGTGTATTGTGTACCTAATTGTCACACTGATTCACCACTCTATTCCTTAGCCAATATGAGATTGTTTTTGATAATTACCACTTTGTAATGTAATTTGAAATCTAGTGTTGCTTAAGGTGCCTTCCTTCACATTTTTAAAATTGATTTCTTTGATATTTTTAACCTTTTGTTCTTCCAGGTAAATTTTTTTTAGCTATTTTTTCTAGCTCTATAAAATACTTCTTTGGTAGTTTGATTGGTATGGCACTAAATAAATAAATTAATTTAGGTAGAATTGTCATTTTTATTATTTTGGCTCAGCCTGTCTATGAGCAACTAATATTTCTCCACTTGTTCAGATCTGTCTTTATTTGTGGTTTTGTAATTGTGTTCATATAACCCCTAGGCTTATTTTGGCAAGTAGACTCCCAAGTATTTTATATTGTCTGAAATTATTTTAAATAGAACATCTCTTTCTACTGAATCCTGTTGACAATAAATAGAAATGCTAATAATAACTTATGTGAGTTTAGTTTATATCCTGCAACTTTGCTAAAGTTGTTCATTGCTTCAACTAGTTTTTTAGTTGATTCTCTGGGTTCCCTAAGTATACCGTCATATCAGCTACAAAGAATGATAGTTTTGTTTCCTCGTTGCCCATTTTTGTTACTTCAATTTCTTTTTCTTATTTCATCACTATAGCTAGTGTTTCTAGTACAATATTGAATAATAGTGGTGATAATGGACATCCCTGCTTCACCACTGATCTCACGAGGAAGGTCTCTATCTTATCCCCGTATTAGATATTTGTTCTTGTTTTTAGATAGATACCACTTATCATTTTAAGAAAGGCTCATTCCTATGACTTAAAACATTTTTAGGAAGATAAACTTGTGTCCCTATGACTGTAGCTTCCTATAAGGTTCCACCTATTATCTTTCTCCGTCTTTCCTTCAGTTGTGGTCCTGCTAGATCTGGATTTACCACTTCACCAAATACGTGAAGTACACCACCTTCCTTACAGGTTCCTCCACCCACCTAAACCGAGACCTTGCTATTTCTGACCTCTGAACCTTTGATCATGGGATCAAACTGCTTTGGAAATGTTTCTTTCTTCCACTCTTATTTTCCTTGTTTTTAAATTTTCTCATATTTTCTTTGTTATTATGACCTTAATCCTTAGCAAATACATATTTTCATATATAAAGAAGAATAAAAAAGGATTGTATACAAAGTGGAAGCAGCTACTTGGCATTTGGTGTAGTGCCAAGATGTTACTTACACACAAGACCTACCACACTCTTATGTGAAGCCCTACCCAGATTAAAAGGTAATGGGGAAACATTTAACAAAATAAAATATAACAGAACATGGGATAAAGTTAATACGTGGTTTTCTAGTATGCAGCCCACAGGGATTTTTATGTTTAGTGTAGTGGCCCTGTTTCTATTTGGGTTTGACATCATTGGTGTAGTACAGACACCACTATATGCCAGTGTTGGACTTGGAGAGAGGCATAGACTGGTGTTTGAATCCTAGCCTATACACTTGTGCGGTTGTAGGATTACGGTCAACTTGCTTTCTCTTGTCCTGCTTCCTAATCTGTGAAATGGGCATAATAATAGCCCCTATTTCAGAGGACTGTTGTGAGGATCAAATCAAATCAAATAATATATGTAAGGTGATTTGTAAACCCTTAAGAGCTATATAAATGTGATCGAATATTATTATAACCTCTTCATATACAACTTTAAAAAAGCAAATATTAAATTTAACAAGGTAGTGATGAAATTGTCCTGTTTATGTCCCTTTCTGAACTTCTTTTTGTTTTTTCTCCTTTCTTTTCCTTTTTTTCTCCCTTCCTCTCTACCTTCCTTCATTTTTTCTTTTTCTCTTTTTTCTTTTTCCCCCTTATTCCTTTGTTCCTTCTTTTTCTTCTTTCCTTCCTTTCAATATTTTTCTTCCTTCCTTTCTTTTTTACTTCCTTCTTGCCTTTTTTCTCCTTCCTTTCTTTTTCTCTTTCTTCCTTTCTTCCTTTCTTTTTTACTTCCTTCTTGTCTTTTTCTTCTTCCTTCCTTCCTTCTTTCCTTCTATCCTTCTTTCCTTCTATCCTTCTTTCCTTCCTTCCTTCCTTCCTTCCTTGTGAAGAAAGTGCTAGACCTAGACTGGAAGTGCAACAACCACTCACAAGCCAGATCCCACTACTTTGGGACATGCAGGCTCCAATCTGCTCTTGCTTTTCCAAAAGTTCACCCCTCCTTAGACAGCCTGATGACTGCCTGTTCCCAAGAATTCACCATTATTGGTGTTGGACTTAGTGCAGATATCCAATTGCCACCAGCCTCAGCTTCTCCAGTAGCAGGGTGTTAAAGGCAAGCATTACTACAGTGGGGCTCTTCTGTGTATTTGATTTATTAAAATATCTTCCTTCTCCTTCCCCTCCTCCTCCTCCTCTTCACCCTCTTTCTCTTCCTTCCAATTTTCCTCTTCCTCTTCCTCCCCTTTCTGCTCTCTCTCTCTCTCTCTCTCTCTCTCTCTCTCTCTTTCTCTCTCTCTCTCTCTCTCTGTCTCTCTCTTCCTTTTTTCTTTTTGGAGGGGAGAAGATAGGGCAATTGGGGTTAAATGACTTGACCAAGGTCATGCAGCTAGTTTTGTGTTGAGTGTCTGAGGCTAGATTTGACCTCAGGTCTCCAGACTCCAGGGCTGGTGCTCTGTTCACTGCACCACCTAGCTGCTCCTCTCTTCTTTCTCTTACTCCTCCTGTCTCCTCCTTTTCTTCATCCTTCATTTTCTCCTCTTTCTCCTCCTCTTTCTCTTCCTTCATTTCCTTCTCTTTCTTCTCCTTTTCCTCCTCCTCCTCTTCTTTCTCCTTCTCTTCCAGGACCTAGCTCTCTCTTCTATAAACTTGCCGGATTATTTCAGTCCTCAACGATATTTCCTGGCTCTGAACTCCCGCAGCACCTAGAGCCTGGGTGTTGTGATCTGCAGTTTGACTATACTTTATATTGCCCTGTTTCTTAATTTTTTCAAGGGTGTCAGTCTACCCAGACAGATTGTAGGGGAGCAGAAACCATGTCTTACCCTTCTTCAGTAATTCCAGTAGAACAACTTTGTAAAGGCTGAAGCTCAGTAGGAGCTCAATACATCTTTTTCATTGATTACCAATAATAGCTCCCATTTATATGGCAATTTAAGGTTTATTATAAACTGGTAAGGAGGATAATAATGATGCCATTTTAAAAGCAGTTTAGGGTTGGCCAAGTACTTTAGATAATAATAATAATAACAACTAACTTTTACATAGTGCTTTTACTCCATGCCAGACAATGTGCCAAGTATTTTCCATTTATCATCTCATTTGGTCATTACAACAACTGTGGGAGGTATGTGATATTTTTATCACCTTTTTACAGGTGAGGAAACAAGTACACTGAGGTTAAGTGACTACCCCAGGGTCACACAGCTAGTAAGTGTCAGAGGCCACATTTGAACTCCAGTCTTCCTGACTCCAGACCCGGGGCTCTATGGTGTGCATCACCTACATTATCTCATCTGATCCTCCTAAGAATCCTGGGAGGTAGTTTGCTATTTTGATCCCTGTTTTATTGATAAGGAAACTGAGGCTGAATGAGATTAACTAACTTGCCCAGGGCCACATACCTGGTAAGCATCTGAGACAGGAAGATTTGAACCCAGGTCTTATGGTCATACTGATTTAGCCACATGTTAATGTCAAGCTTCTCTCCCCTACCTCCCCATTTTATAGATTAAAAAACAAAAACAGAAAGTCAGAAAGATGAAATGACCTGCCTGGGGTCATACAGAAGTATCTGAGTTAGAATTAAAAACTAGCCTCTCTTGACTCCAAGTATACTGGTCTGTCCAACACAGAACTCACCAGATGAAACTTTCTATTCCTACAACTCTAAAGGGAGAGACTGCTAGACCAGGGGTAGGGGACCTGCAGTCTTGAGGCCACATGTGGTCTTCTAGGTCCTCAGGTGCAACCTTCTGACTGAGTCCAAGTTTTGCAGAAGAATTTGGATTCAAAGGACCACACTTGAGGACCTAGAGGGCCACATATGGCCATGAGGCCGCAGGTTCCTCCCATGCTGGGCTAGACCACTTCAAGGGGTAGTATCCTAGAAAGAATCTCTGACTCTCAGATGTGGGCTTCATCCTTTTATTGGCCTCAGATGCCCCACAATAAGGCCTCTTTCCATTGCCTGGAGTCACATAGACACTGCTGGAAACAGGCTGTCCCCTCATCTGGAGAGTCATTTCCCAGGCTACATTTCTGCCCACCCTGGGCAGTTCAGCCTTCTACCCTGCTTGCTGTGATAAATTAATCCTGCTGCCCTGTATGGTTTGCCAACTCACCTTGGTTCACACGTTAGGGCAGTCACCAAATGGTGAGGTTCTGACCACAATTACCAGCAGATGCATCCTGGCCAGGAGAAGAGACAAGCTTTCAAGAAGAGCTGATTTAGCAAACATTAAAGCACCCTGCCCCTCCCAGCCCCACAGTTGTAGTCTAGGAAATCTGATTCACACCCAATCTCTGGCAGTTCTCTTGCATTTTCTCTTCCTCATCCCATTCCAATATTCTCTTATGCTGCTAATGGAATAGACCTTAAGCTAGAAAGGGCCTCAAGAAATCATCTGTCCCAGCCCCCTGGGACAGGGGGTAGTCCAGGCAGGTAAAGTGTTATTATCCCCATTTTATAAATAAGACAACTAAGGCAAAGTGACTCGTCTAAAATCCCCCTTCCCCCTAGATACATCTTCCCCATTCTTCATATTCTAATTCAAGTGCCAGGTCCTCAGAGAGGTCTTCTCAGTCTATTCTAATCCGCCAGAATGCTTCTCTCCTCTGAACTCACAGCATTAATTGTCTGTTTCATGTATGTGGCTATTCCTCTTTTACTGTTGTTTTATGTTGTCATCTAGCTCTCAGTCTCCCTGACGAAAAGGATCATACCTTCATCTTCTTCTCTGCCTCCCATATAACCTCCCAAAGTGACCACCACATAGCAGGCATTCAAGAAATATTTGTAGATAGGTCCATTTCTGTCTCTCCTACATCCCTCCATCCAAAGAACCAAACAGAAAACCTTTTTAATGCTGTATGAAGTAGCTGGTGACTCAGTGGATAGAGCACTAGGGATGGAGTCAGGAAGATCCAAGTTCAAATCCAGCCTCAGACATTTCCTAGCGGTGTGACCCTGGGCAAATCACTTAAGCTCTGACTGCCTGATAAAAGGATACACTGGATCCATTGGAGAAGGAAATGGCAAATCACACTAGTATCTTTACCAAGAAAACCCCATGCACACTTGGTCCACAGGGTCACAAAGAGTCAGATATGACTGATCGACTGAACAATGACAATACTAAAACGCTAGAAATTTCTGGAAAAAGATATTTTTATGTCCTGAATAAGGTTTAAAAGTTGCTTTTCTTTCTCTACTCCTGCCCCTGCATTTTAAAAATGTTCTGCCTCTTGAGTGATAATGTACACTGAAGGCTTTCACTTTAAACTATAACATGAACAGCTTGACCTGTCCCCAAAATAAGTATCTACATGCTGTGGAGAATAGAATTCTCTGGCATTAAATTTTAGAAAAACTCATGCAATGCAGTGGCATTTTTAAAGTGCCAGGCACTATGCTAAGAACAGAAGACATAAAAATAAGACAATATCTGCCCTCAAGGGGCTTGCATTCTAATAAAGGGAGTCGACATATACATGAGAGTCGTGACCAAGGAAGTGTGCTTTGGTCTGAGAAGCCACAGGGATGATGAATGCAACCAAAAGGCAGTCAACTGTTTGATCTTTCTAGAAGCAATGGTAGTATTGATTTGACACAATTTCCAAAGAGAAAGGTGGAAAGGGGGGAAATACATGTGTGGTGGAGGGTTAGAAAACGGTCAGGATGACCATCAATTGGCCAAACTGACTGAGTTTGGAATAGGCTACACATAGGTAGGTCTCAACAATTAGAACATCATAGAGTGAGGCTATCCCAGATCCAATTAAAGCATTCTTCATTTGCTTCTTCTGACTATTGTGCCCTAGATAACAGCTTATATTATCTAGCCCCAGTTCCAGCTCCGATACACACTCCCAATGTGTACATTCGCCACTGTTGATTTTCTAATATACCTAATTTCCCAAAATGCCTTCCCTTATATACTACTATGCCATTTCAATTTCAATTCTTAACATCAAATAATATAGGCGTTATAGATGCACATGCTGCTGAACTAACCAGTTATTTATAATCACATTCTAATTTTAGGAGATAGAATAGCATCTCAGTGGCTAAGTAACAGATGGGAAATATAAGTCAGTGATGCGTGATGTGTGAACTAGGGCCAGTCACTTAACTTCTCCACCTCATTCTTCCTAGTGAAAAGAACCTCTGGATTAACAGTTAAAGAATCAGAATTTAAAGATTTGATCTTGGGAAAATGATTTCACTTCTCTGGGCCTCAGCTGTCTCATCAGTAAAATGAAGAAATTAGACTCAGCCAAGGGGGTGCTGGAGACATGTACTGTGGGAGCTCATTCTTACATTTTCATTGTGAAAATTCAGCTTTTATAGCTTGGAAATCAGCAAATGCTACAAAATCATGGCTTGATCTATTGCCTTACTGATTGTCTAGGTATAAGAAACTGTTGGAGAAAATGTTAATATTGTAGATTAATCTTAAAACTGTGTCAACGTATACATTTCCCACCCAGGGAGCTGGTTGGTCAACCTTTTCCAGCACATCTCTGTATATAAAGAAACTTCCAACTCTAAATCTAGAATTGTAATGCAGGCATTTTAGTAACTTTTTCCTTTGCTAAATCTTTTTTTGAAAGAAATTTTTCGTTCTGAACTTAAACACCAAATAAAATATTCTACATAGTAAGTAGATCAGAATAAAGAAAATAGTATATGAAACTGTGAGTCTCTATTCTGTAGAGGTTGCTTTTCTTTTTAGTAATATAATTAGTGCAATGTAATTTTCAAGGCTGTCTTATTTGTCTGTGATTCCTTCTGGACTTGCTTCTGTTCTCTTCTGTGCATTTCTAAAAGATCCTTCAGTGACATTCCTAAAAGATGCTTCAGGGGCAGCTAGGTGGCGCAGTGAACAGAGGACCCACCCTGGAGTCAGGAGCACCTGAGTTCAAATCTGGCCTCAGACACTTAACACAAAAAACTAGCCACTTGACCTTGGGCAAGTCACTTGACCCCAAATGCCCTACCTTCTCCTTCCAAAAAAAAAAAAAAGCAAAAAATAAAAACATTTTAAAAAATGCTTCAATGACTCTTTTTCTTTTCTTTTTCTTCCTTTTATTTTCTATCCTTTTTCTATCCTTCTCCTTCCCACTTCCTCCAATTGAAAAAAGGGGGCAGAGCCAAGATGGCAGTGTAGAAGCAGCAAGGTTTTGCAGCTTGCACACAGCCACCTAAAATACCCATAAAATATGACTCCAAACAAATTTTAGGGGTCCAAAACTCACAAAAATACAGAAAACACATCTCTTGCTGAAGGCAGCTTGGCAGGTGGGGCTCATCTTAGCACACTGGGAGCCAAAACCAGCCCAACCTGAAATGGCAGCTTGGCACCAGGGCAGTCAGGAGGAGCCACAGCTGGGGTCTTCAGGAGAGTGGATCAGCTGCACCTGTGGCAGTTTCTAGATGTATAAAGCCAGAAGAAATGAGGACTAAGTGAAAGGTCAGTGAAATTCAGCTAAATTTGGGGGAGAAAAGCAGTCTGGCCAAACCACCCCCAGGGCAAGGAAACAGCAGAAATGGAAGGAGTAGCAAAAGTGGCAGCTGCCTCCACCTGGCTCCTTCAGAGCT
>CM053598.1:118281867-118297184 GCA_028646575.1 Pseudocheirus occidentalis | reverse complement strand
AGCCAATCTGCTCTCCTATAGACACGGCTCCCCGCCGTTGCCCCAGGGCCTGAGCCGGCTGGGTTTCGGCTGCGGCTGCACCCCGCCTGCTGCGCTGCCTGTAGTGCTTTCTGTCTTGTGGAGAGTTTTGGAGCTTGAAAATCTGTTTAGCATCCCATTTTATGAGTTTTTTAGTGTGTTTGTGTGGGAGTTGTGGTGCTTTGCTGCTTCTATGCCGCCATCTTGGCTCCGCCCCTCGGCAATTTTGCTTGATAATTTCTTGAAAGATGGTGTCTACGCTTTTTTTTTTATTGTGGCTTTTAGGTAGTCCAATAATTTTAAAATTATCTCTCCTGGATCTATTTTCCAGATCAGTGGTTTTTCCAATGAGATACTTCATATTGCCTTCTATTTTTTCATTTGTTTGGATCTGTTTTATAGTATCTTAATTTCTCATAGTCATTGGCTTCCATTTGTTCCATTCTAATTTTTAAGGACTTATTTTCTTCTTTGAGCTTTTGGTCCTCCCTTTCCATTTGGCCAATTTTACTTTTTAAGGCATTCTTCTCCTGATTGGCTTTTTGGGCCTCTTCTGTCACTTGAGTTAGTCTATTTTTTAAGGTGTTATTTTCTTCAGTGTATTTTTGGGTCTCCTTTAGCAGGCTGTTGACTCACTATTCCTGATTTTCCTGCATCATTCTCATTTTTCTTCCCAGTTTTTCCTCCACTTCTCTTACTTGATTTTCAAAATCCTTCTTGAGCTCCTCCATGGCCTGTAACAAATTCATATTTTTCTTGAAGTCTTTTGATGCAAGAGTTCTGACTTTGCTATCTTCCTCCCGCTCCATGCCTTGATCCTTTTGTCCCCCAAAAAAGGATCCTATGGTTTGTTTGTGCTTCCTTGGCTTGCTCATATTGCCAGTTTTATTACTTGACGTTTGAGCTCTTTGCCAAGGTAGAATTCTGCTTCCAGAATGGAGAGAGTTTTTCCCCAAATCACTGGGGTTTTTGCAGCTGCCAGAGCTATTAGGAGGCAACAACCCCACAAGCTCTGGCTCTGGCTCACTGGTCAAACACCCCCAGTACCACCACCCAAGATTGTGATCCAGATCCAAGCAGGTTAAAGCAAGAGTGATTACCCTCTAAATGGTCGCTTGGTCCCCCTACAATCTGCAGGCCAGGAGCTCCTGAGGCAGTCACATACCTCTGCTGCTTCTCAACCAGGGGCAGGAGCCAGACCACTCTCTTCCATCCACCCCCGTTCCAACAGAGTTCCACGCTGACCTTTTACTTCGTCTTTGGAATTAAAAACTGCCACAGCTGCTAGTGATTCACTCTCCTGAAGTGTGCTCTGGCTGGTGCTGGGGTGCTGGCTGGAACTGCTCTGGGGCCAGAACTGCAGCTCATGGGGGACTGCACTCGGCTCCCAGTGCACTGCACTTGGCTCCCAGTGCACTGCAATAGATCTTTCCTGTTGCCCTGCCAGGCTGCCTTCAGCAGGTGATTTCTTTCTCTTTGTGGGTTCTGTAGCTCTAAAGTTTGTTTAGAGTAATTTTTTAAATGTGTATTAGAAGTAATTGGAGTGGAGTTCATGACAAGTTTGTGCTTCTACTCTACTATTCTGGCTCCAGGGTCTTCAAATTCCCTTATGCTTATTAAGGGGCAGGGAAGATCTTCCAATTACCATTGCCATTACATTCAGCCCCCAAATCTTTCATGTCCCTTACACAGCAAAAATACATTAACAATACATTTCATTACATAGATTCATGAGAGTTTAGGGGTAACTGGTAAGGTAACTGGTGTCAACAGAACTTTGCAACAATGTAACAGGGATAAGAAAAAAAAGGCGCATAAAACAATATCTTAGGGTAGGGACTTGGGCACAAGCACCCCTATCTTTTCCCCCTTGAACAAATGGGGTTCAAAATCTTTGGGTAAGGGACGAAGATCTTTTCTTCATAGATACTTCCAGCTGAAACTGGATGTAGAACTTTCACTGCCCTAAGAGGTTCCATTTGAGAGGTTAGTTCTTTAAGCTAACATCCAGAGCTTGGTTGATGCCAGGTCTAGGAGGTCTCATTTGAAAGGTCAGTTATTTAGCTGGTATATGAAGTTCAGATGACACCAGCTCCAGGGGTGGCACATCACCAGTCAAGGACAGGAGGTGGCATCCGGCTTAAGCAATCAGGCATCTGCAAGTAGAAGGTACTAAGCTTGCAGAAAACAAATCTCACAAACAAGTTTAAGAACCAAAAAAGCCAAAAAGAAACAAATACAGGGTTAGTAGTGCTTCCAGACTCAAAGGATTCACTATCACAGCCTCATTCTTGGTAGAATATATGAGTTAAGGGTACAATTGGGCAATTATCTTCTCCTGAATAAACAACAGCTACAGTATTGTCCTCCCCATGCGCTATAATCTCCTTAGCCTTTGGAACATCATCTGGCTTCCACTTTACCCATACTTTAGCCCCCTATTTTATTCTATTAGTAGAACCAAACCCTTTGGTTCCTCTGATAGTTATTTCAGGAGGGTCAGTTTTCACAAGGGGTATTGTTTCACAAGGAGTAATAATCATTTGAACTGTTTTATTATTTTTACAAAACTATATGGGTTCTTCACCCAAATTCTAGAATGTCACAATTTCTCCTTAATAACTAGAATCTATTACTGCCGCTAATATAGCTATTCTTCAAGCTGCTAAACCTGATTTGGGTAACATTCATCCAAAATTATTTTTAGGAAGTCTCATACATATTCCAGTAGAGATGCTTCTTATTTCTTTTCTATCCAATCAAAAGACCTCTAAATAATATAAATCATATCCTGCCGAACCAACTGGATATGGTGCTAGGACATCTTACCTCACAGTCCAATACTCAATATTTGGGATCTTATGTGTCTGCTGTTTCCTAATTTACAGATTTGGGGGTCATTCTGGCTAGAGGTGTGCTTCCTCCCAATGGTCTATTATTCAAATTACATAAAGCAGTGGACAAATTATTTTTCCGCTGTTGATACAAATTATTAGAACTAGTTAACGTCCTTAAATGTTCTTTCAATAATCCATTCATTCTTTCAATTAACCCAGATGCTTGTGAATAATATGGAATATGATATATCCATTCCATAGGACACTAAAGAGGGACACACTTTATTTGGGATCATAGAGCTCTTATAAATGTGGGAAAACAAGCATGAATCAACAGTCATTCATATTCTTGTCATCTTTTCTTTGAAATACTATGGTCCAAGGTGTTTTTTTTCCCTTACGAACATCAACATAATAAATATCAAAAAGTATGTTCAAAAATTAAAAAAAAGGTAAAGACATACAAAACTGAAGTGCCATATAGTTTTGGTCTAGCTATTCTTTTTTTATTTGACATATAGTGATTGAGAGAATACTCTATGACATCATGCTAAACCTATCTTTTTTCTAGATGATACAACAGATTTATTCAACTATTTAAAAAACCATTAATTAAGCAAAATGTCCATTTAGATTATTTATATCTGTCATACCTAATCACTTTTTTGTAGTTTATTTTTCAAGTGACAAGTATTTTAAATTATTCTTTCCCTCCCAATTATCTCCACCTCTCAAGCAAAATTTTTAAAAACTGTTCAAAATATAGCTACACAGTCCAACAAAACAAATTTCCACATTAGCCATGTCCAAAGGTGAGTGCCCCACCTTATGTTCATTCTTTTGGAACTGTGGTTTATCAGGGTTCTAAAAGCCTTTCAAAATTGTTCTCTAATCATTGCAGAACTTAGTTTCACTAAATTTTTCATTAAAATGTACAACTTTTAAAAAAATCTCATTTTACATGGTAGTTCCAACCCTGCTATGACTTTATGTCCCCATTTGAACTTCCTTCTGTTCTCTTGTTCATTTTTGATGACTCACTAGCACTATTCCCACTGCTTCTCTAATTCTTTCCTCAACCAAAAAAATAAAGGAAAAAAAAAGCCTCATGTCATAAATTTAGTCACTCAAAACAAATTCACGCATTGGTGGTATCTGAAAATGTATGTCTCATTATGCACCTCTAATCCATCACCTCTGTGCCAAGAGATGGGAAGCATAAGTGATTATCAGCCTCCTAGAGTTAATTATAACTATTATTATTATAACAATTATATAATTGGTGATTGCACTGATGGTGGTTCTTAAGACTTTTACACTTGTTTTTCCCTTACAATGTTGTAAATATATAAACTGCTCTCTTGGTTCTGCTCACTTCATTCTGCATCAGTTCCTACAAGTTGTCCCAAGTTTCTCTAAAATTCATTCCTTTCATGTGTCATAATTATTTGTTTTTCCTCAATTTATGGGCACCCCTCTGCTTCTGGTTCTTTGCTACAACTAAAGGTCCAGATATAACCATTTTTGTAAATATAGTTCACTCTCCCCTTTCTCTGATCTCTTTGAGGGCACAAGCTAGGTAGTGGTATCGCTGGTTCAAAGAATATGCACAATTTACTGACCTTGGAGATATGATTCCAAAATACTTTCCAGAATAGGCTACTTCATTTCACATCTCCAATAAGAGTGCAGTAACATATCAGATTTCCCCCATAGCCCGTCTAACAGATCTCATTTTGCTTGTTATCTTTGCTAATGTTAATGTGTATGAGATGGAAGATGAGAATTGTTTTGATTTTCATTCCTTGTTATTAGTTATTTGGAGTATTTTTTCCAAATTCTTGTTAATAAATTGCTTATTAACAATTATTTATTCTTATTACTTGAACATTTATTTACTGGAGAATACCTCTTGTTCTTATATATTTGTATTCATTTCCAATATATTTGGTATATCTTTATTTAAAAAAATTTGCTTTAAAGATTGTTCCCTTATAATTTAATTAGTGTGACTGTGCAAAAATATACAACAAAAAACCACTGCAGTTTTACAGAACCAAAATTATCCATTTTATGTCCTATTATTATCTTCTAAATACCTTATTAATACCCTTAATTAATAAATACCCTTAATCTAAAGCTTTGCAAAGTATCTCCTTTCCTGCTCTTCTAATTTATCAGATGACCTTTTTAATCTAGGTATTATATACATTTATATTGCTTCTTGTAGTATACAGTACAAGATGTTGATCTAAATCTGTTTTCTGTCAAATGGCTTTCCAACTTTTATAGGAGTTTAATAGTGAGTCTTTACTCCAGTAGTAGAAGTCCTTTGGTCTACCAAACATTATGCCACTATGTTTAACTGCATTTGTATCTTGCATATATAATATAATCTACTATGTCCTAGCACTATTTAAGATGTTGGGATACAAAAAAAGGTAAACGACACACACTACCTTTAAAGAGCTCACAATCTAGAGCAGGTAGGTGGTACAACAGATAATATGCTAGCCCTGGAGTCAGGAAGACCTAAAGCTCAAATCCAATCTCAGAAACTTACTTAGCTGTGTGACCCTGGGCAAGTCACTTAACTCTGCCTCCACAACAACAAAAAAGAGCTCACATTATGGTGAGAGGCACAATATGTAAAAAACAGTGTATAAAAACAAGCTATATACAAGTCAAATAGGAAATAATTAACTATAGGAAGGCATTAGAATTAAGAGAGATTGGTAAAGGTTTCCTGTACTAAAAATTTTGACTGTTACTGCTTTGTAATATAGTTTGAGATCTGCTTCTGTTAAGCTCCTTTTCTTCCCACTGTATTTTCCTTGAGATTCTTGACATTTTCTTTCTCCAATTATTTTTTTCTCCTAATTCCATAAAGTAACTCTTTAATAGTTTGATTGGTATGGCACTGAATATGCAGATTAATTTAGGCAGCATTATTATTTTTATTTTATTTTGCTTTTTGGAGGGGGAAAGGTTGGGCAGTTGGGGTTAAGTCACTTGCCCAGGGTCACACAGCTAGTAAATGTTAAGTGTCTGAGGCCAAATTTGAACTCAGGCCATCCTGACTCCAGAATCAGTGCTCTATTTACTGTGCCACCTAGCCGCCCCTATTGTCATTTTTATTACATTGGCACAGCACAACCATGAACAGTTTACATTTCTCTGATTTAGGTCTTTATTTCTGTAAAAAATATTTTACAGTCTCATTCATAATTTTGTCAAGTCTCTTGGTATTTTTCTGGTTCTTTTGAGTAAAGTCTCTTTTTTTAATCTTTTCCTGATAAGTTTTGTTGGTAATATACAGAAAGAATAATGGTTTTATTGATTTATATTGCATACTGCTATTTGCTGAAGTTTAAAGTCATTAAAACTTTAGTTGATTCTCTGGTGTTCTTTAAGAAAACTATTACATTATATGTAAAAAGTGATCATTTTGTTTTCTTCTTTGCCTATGCTCAATCCCTCAATTTCTTTTCTTCTCTTATTGCTAAAGCTAGCATTTCTGAAATATCAAGTATTCATCAATGTTCATCCTTCCTTTAACCCTGATCTTAACAAAAAGGCCTTTAACATTTTCTCCATTACAGAAATGCTAGCTCTTGTTTGTAAATGAATACTATCTACCATATTAAGGAAGGATCCATTTATTCATATACTTTCCAGTTTTTTTAATATTAAGTCTCATATCTTGTCAAAAAATTTTTCTGGATATAATCATATGGCTTTTCTTAAATGAATATGGTCAATTGCAATTATAGGTTTCCTAATACTGAACCAGCCCTGGTTTCCCCAGTATAAATCATCTGGGCCATAGTTAATCTTTTAAAATATTGTTACACAATCACTCAATATTTTTGCACTGATGTTCATTAGTGACACTAGTCTAGAGCTTTCTTTCTCTGCTTTATTTTTCCCTGTTTTAGGACTCAAGAACATATTTGTCTCCCAGAGTAAACTTGGTTGGATCTTTTCTTTCCTCATTTTTGTAAACAATGTATGTAACACTAGACTAAACTGTCCTCTGAATATTAAACTGTTCATGGAATATCAAGAACAAAATTCACTTATAAATTCATCTGGTCTTGGGATTTTTTTCCTCTCTCTACAAGTTCCTTTATATCTTACTCATTTTTTTTTCCTGAGACAATAGTCAAATTATTCAACTCCTGTTCAGTTCATCTAGATATTATATATCTTAGTAAATATCCACTTCATCTAAGTTATCAGTTTTACTGGTATTAAATAGGCAGTCATACATATGTTTTATTTTAAACACTACAATACAAGAGTAAATGTCCCATAAAGTGAAGTTTCCCTATCTCTTTTGACATACAACTGGAAAAGACTATACAATGACTATAGTCTAATAGGAAGAGAAGAAACAAAATATTAATGCCTTCAGTGGATGGAAAGAAAATGAAACAAGATGAGCAAAGGGGCTCCAGTTTTTTCTATTTTGATTGTCTCAGAAGAAGAAAATAAGAGGAAAGGGAAATATACTAGGGATTAAAGGAAGTCTGTAGAGTTTTACTGTTTCACATAAAAGGAATGCATGAGATGAAAATTAATAGTCACAACTGTGAACCTGGCTAAAATAAACTCATCTACAAAACAAAGGATAGCACAGGGTGGATTAGAAAGCAGAATTTAACAATATGTTGCTTATACAAAAGGACAATTGATATTCACAGAGTCAAAATAGAGGGCAACAGCAAATTTACTAAGCTTTAGTTGAATTCATAAAGAGTACAAGTAGCAATCATCATTTCAGAGAAGGCAAGAGTAAAAGTAAGCATGATAAAAAGAGATAAGCAAAAAAAATTACATTGTAGTTAAAGGCTTTTTATAGAATGAATCAATATGATATATATATATACAATATGATATAATTATATATACATAATAACAACAATTAGCATTTATATAGTGCTTTAAGTTTTGTAAAACATTTTATGTTATCTCATTTGATCCTCAAAGCAATCCTATGATATAGGTGTTATTATTTTCTCCCTTTTACAATGAAGGAAAAACTGGGACTAGAAGGGCTAAATGACTTGCCTAGGGTCACACAGCTAGAGTGTTTGATGCAGGATTCAAACTTGGGTCTTTCTGATGCCAAGTCCAGCACTATGCAGTGTTCCACCTAAGTGCCTATACATAATATTTAAATTTTTAAAGGAAAGGGTAATCAACTGTAGAAAAAAACAGTAAAATAGTGAAGGGATGTCAATATCTCCCTTAAGGAACTAAATAAATCTTACAAAAATAATAAAGAAATTAAAGGCCTGAATATAATTTCAGGAAAATGATATACCGTAGATTGTCATAGGATTAATGAATAGAAAGAGAAAAGAAATTGCAAATTTCTCAGTTGCGTATGGCATTTTTACAAAAGCTGAAGATGTACTGAGACATAAAAACCTCATGCCCAATAAACTAATGCCAAAAGGCAGAAATATGAAACACACTCTTTACTGTCCTCTGAAGAAAGGATTAAAAATTAAATGGAAACTAAGTAATTTGATACCCAAGAACTGATGGTCAAATCAATTTAAGACAGGAAGAATGATTAGACTACCACAAAAGTCCAAGCAAGAGGTGATGAAACCCTGAACTAGGGTAGTGGCTATGTGAATATGCAGGAGATATTGTGGAGGTAGAACCAAGATTGATGTGTGTGAACTGAGAGAGAATGAGGAATTATGAGACTCCTGAAGCTGGGTGACTGGTAGGATGGTGATACTCTCAACAGAAAAAGGGAAATTTTGGAAGAGGGATGGGTTTAGTGAACAAAGATAATGGATCAATTGAAATGAAGATGGCTACAGAGGGTCAACATAGCTAATAATCAATTGGAAATTCAGGACTGGAACACAGGAGAAATTAAGAGTCTATCAAGAGAGAGAATACACAAGTCCCAAGACAGAGATTAAAGTTGAGAGTCCACCTACAAACAGGAATCAGGATATGGACGATGACCCAACAAAAGGGTAAGAGAACCAAGAAAGCATAGCAGCATGTAAATCCAGAGAAGAGATAAAAGGAATGGTCAATAGTGACTAAAGACATAGAGTTAAAGGAGAAGTACTGAGAAAAGTTCATCAAATTTGGGAGTTAAGAGAGCTCGGAGAGAGGAGTTACAGCTAACTGATAATGTAATAAGTCAAACTGCAAAGGCCTGGGGAGTGAGGAGAGAACAAACAGCTTTTTCAAGGAAGTTTGTCTGAAAAAGGGAAGAGTATAATATAGGATAAAAGTCTGAAGCGAGAAGACAGCCCCTTTCTCTTTCTATAGTCAGTCTCTCCTCAAGGGATGTCATCTATTCTTTTGACTTCAAAAATCACCTCTACATGGTATCTCCCCCAAACATAACTTCAGCCCTAACTCTTCTCCCAAACAAATATATCCACCTAGTCATCACACAGTTAGAAATATAAATTCTTCAACAGACTTACCTTAGCTATTATGATAACCTCTTAAATGATCTCTCCACTCCTTAATCTCTTCCCTCTCTAATTAAACTATGTATAATTGTCAGATTAATCTTCCAAAAGTACTGTTCCAATCATATTACACTGCTGATCAAAAAGTTTCAATAGTTCCTCAATGCCTATTCAACAGAGTCCAAATTCCTTAGCCTTTCAAGCTCTCAGTGAGCAACATCTTTTCAACTTGACTCTACTATACCTTTTTCCATGATCATTTCCATATACCTCTCCTATCCATAAAAAAGACTGGCAATACTTTAAGAATGAAAAACAGTATTTTAAAATATTCTTAGTGTTAACTTTTTAAAGGGTCATATTATATTTATACATTTTTACAACTGACACCGGAACAATTTTACAACAGCTTCCTGTGTACAGGCATTTAAGTTATATAAATCACTGTAATATAGTAGTGTTGTCTCTAAAAGGTCCTTGTTATAATATGTACATGTGTGGCTAAAAACCAAGTTACCTCTATAGTCTTTTTTCCTATTGTTCCCCCAAATTACTAGAGTACTTCTTGTACTCTAGCCTCTCTTGCCCATGCCTCATCCTAACCATTTCTTAGACTTTGACAATACTCCTCCTCACTTACTGGTTAAAATTAGATGCATCTATACACCCAATTGGGTATCTTAGCCTACAGTAAAGTACGGGAGAAAGGAATAAGGGGGGGAGGATGACAGAAGGGAGGGCAGATTGGGGGAGTGGGTAGTCAGAAGCAAACACTCTTGAAAAGGGACAGGGTCTTTCACAGCATGACAATTATGGAAATGTTTTGCATTAACTACATACATATAACCTATATTGAATTGTTTGTTCTCTCAATAAGGGTGAGTAGGAAGGGATGAAGGGAGAGAATTTGGAACTCAAAATGTCAAAAACTGTTTTTACATGCCACTGGGAAATAAGATATACAGGCAATGGGATATAGAAATTTATCTTGCACTACAAGAAAGTGAGGGGAGGGGCATGTGGGAAAGTGGGGTGATAAAAAGGAGGGCAGACTGGGGAAGGGGTAATCAGAATGAATGCATGCCAATTTGGGGTGGGGGAGAAGGGAGAGATGGGGAGAAAATTTGGAATTCAAAATGGATGTTGAAAACTAAAATAAATCAATATTCAGAATTCTAAAATAAAATAAAATTATATTCATCCTTCAAGGCCTGGCTTAAATGCCAACTCATATACAAAGCTTTCTTTATTCCTACCCCCTCCCTCTTCTAAATACTCACAAAACTGTGTACTACTATTTTCTATTCTTAACTCACATTATATGAAATTCTAAGGTTAACAAAGTACTTTGCCCATAACAATCTTGAAGGGCATACAGTATCACACAATCAATTACCATATGCTAAAAGCAAAACAATAGCATTTATTAAGCATCTGTATATAGACCATGGTGCTAGGCAACAGGGAAACAACAAGATTTATATAATATCTAGCCTCTGTCCTAAAAGAGCAAATCTTTCCTAGGCAGCTTATGGCACAGAAGTTTATGTATCATAATTATTTTTATACCTAAGTTGTTTGCCCTATTTGACTATTTAATCTCTAGGAGAGAAACTGAGTCTTATCCTTGTGTCTCCCCGATGCTCACATTTTTATTGAACTGATCATATGATGGATTGGAATTTTATATGATATAAAAAATTGTCTCATGAGAATCAAGAATTTAGACATCATGAAAACAATTTTCAGGTTGTCAAAGAATTTTTAAAATAATCAAGGATAACCCCTTCAATTTATAAATGATAAAATTTATGGATAAGAAAGTTAATTGCCTTGATCAAGAGTATGCAGTTAAGTTGGTAGCAAAGTCAAGACCAGAACTTCAAATGTTCTAACATCTCCAGAAGCCTTTCTACTATACTCCATTTTCTCTCCATAAGGATCATTCACAACTAGCATTCAAAAATTTTCTCTTATCAAAGTACATAAACACAATCAAATAATAAAAATATTTATTAAAATAAGTGCAAAATTGGGGCGGCTAGGTGGCGCAGTGAATAGAACACCGGCCCTGGAGTCAGGAGTACCTGAGTTCAAAACCGGCCTCAGACACTTAACACAAAAAAAAACTAGCCGTGTGACCTTGGGCAAGTCACTTAACCCCAACTGCCCTCCAAAAAAAAAAAAAGCAAAAACAAAATAAGTGCAAAATTATATATCACTGCCATTTGGTTTAATGAAAACAATTTCAAAAGTTAAAAATTTTTAAATATTCAGCCTTTAGATCTTAATACAAAATTTAAAAAAATTTAATACATACCAAAGAGCGCCTCATCTGCATTAATATGTTCATAAAGCAGTCAAAGCTGATCATTCCTTCCTGGCTTGGCAGAAGTTTGTTTTTCTCCATGGTATGCACAACTGCTGACGCACCCAAAGCCATTTCTATCCACTCGAGAAGATACCTTAAAGAACCACGCTGAGCTGCTAAACCAAGCAACAGCTCAGAAGCTAATCTACGACCTAAAGTATCTGCTCCAGAATTTGGAATAGTTACTCCCTTAAGAAATGTAGTCACTTGTGATAAACAGTCCAAACCCATAGGTGGAATCTTACTTTCATTTGCTAGAGATAATGGTGGCAAAGAGCTCACAACTTCTATTGCAGTATGAATGACATCATTACAAAGACTGAGACCAGGTCCTGAAACAGGCATCATCCAACTCTGCCTTAGTAGTGCAAATAGTAAGCTCAGTCCAGTTCGGACACCCATTTCTATAAGGGCATCTGTGCTTGATCGGGGCCGTTCACTAACAGAATGAACGTCTGCTGAACCAGAACTACTCTCTGGTGAATGCTGCTGCTGCTTCACTTTGCCTTTATCATGATATTTATTAGAAAGTGCATAAAAGACACGTTGCAGTACAAGAAGCCGTTTACGAAGTGCTCCAGCAAATGGGGAATCTGAACATACCATCTTAGCCAAAGCCAACTGACTGGTAAGAAGGGCATCCAAATAGTGGTCCTGCTCATCACTTGAAAGAGATTCACGTTCAAAATCAGGCAACTGAGGTCCTTTGAGGCACAAAACCTGCTGAGGCAGAAGCACAACTTCCTTATTACTGACCAGTTTAGAATATAGGACAGAAACGCCTTCTCTTGTAGCAATAGATTCACTGTCTTCTGTGATCCAAGAGCTGTTTAAATGTTCAAGCCATTTGAGCTTCACCGGTGGAACCATAGCCGCCATGGTGGTTAACTATTTTGCCATTAATCCTACAACAGAAGAAAATTAAAACAGTTAAACAGCTAATAAGCATGAAATGATTTTGCACCACTACTACTACATTTTATAAATACATACAAGTACCAAAATTTTTAGTTTCATACACACTATTCCCTCCACGGTGGTTGAATCCATGACAAAATAAACAGCCTATGAAAACTAAGTCCAGTTCACTCCAGCAACATCTCCAGAAGGGCAGGCACAAAAGAGAAAAGTTACAGAATTTTTTCCTCTACAAGATTCCATCCTTGAATGCTACTGTGACTATAAACCCCATCTAGTTCTGATAGTAATTTTTTTTTAGTGCACAAAGATTCTGTAAACAAAGAACTGAAATGATCAAATTTAACAAAGTCTCAGCTCTGAACAAAAATAAAATAGTTCAAGATAAAAACTTTGCAAAGAAATAAAAAAAGGTCACTGAAACTTTTATTTCAAACGCTCAGGAGAGAACAAAGTTCAAAAGGAAACAGAAGCAGTATAGCTTTGAAAGTAACAAAAAATTTATTATATACTTTTTTTAAAAAGCAAGCTATACATAAGAAAGATTCAGTTTCACATATAATTCTTCTTTCTGTTCTATACATGGGAATTATCTTTTTTTGGTATTCATTATTCAGAATTTAAAAAATTAAATTAAAAAAAAAAGGACAATCTAACTCTCCTCATGGACCCAGGCTCTGACTTTCTCTTTCTTGCCTAAGAAAAGCCCAGCTAAAGGAGAGTCTAAATTTGCAGTTGACATATCCCTTCTCCAGCTTTCTTACTTCATTACCCTCATTACTTATTTTATTCATCTCAAGAAAATAGTAGTCTGTTTTGTTGGAGTTTTTTAAACCTATATTACTAGACCTGGGAACAAAAGAGTTTTAAAAGCATGACTCTGAAGTGCTTTTGAAGTGGTAACAGTGCCAAAAAAACCAACATTAGGTAAATAAGAAAATAAATAGCTCAATCAAATAGTTGATAAATACTAGTTACTTTATGAAACATTTGTTGTGCTAAGTGATTCTGTAGAAAGTTCCTTGAAGAAATTTCTCTCCAAAGTGAACATTTCTATCATAAATCATACTATAACTGATTTTACATTCAAAGTTATCTTGAGAGAGAAAAAATGCTTTCAATCTCAGACAGAACACTGATCTTTAAAAGTTTACCCTGTTCAAACAACAAAAAAAGAAATTTAAATGGCAAAAAAGTGTGAATTTACACATATTTCACTCATCTTGAGATTACTAATGAAACTGTATCATGAATGCAAAAAAAGTTGTTTGTTTTTTACTATACAACATCCTCAACATCTTTATGAACCAAGAGGAATGTTGGAAATATTACATATAGCTTCTACATTCCCAGGAAACGAAGAGTACTAGGTCCTTAGCAGTCAAGTATTTATTCCAATATTCACAACTACCTATGTACTCCTACTTAATGGGATGTAATGAGAGTAAAATGAGATGGCACTGATAAATAACAAATGTCTTAAAACAAACCCTGCCAAGTATTTTATACTAACACATATAGACAGCATGAATCAACTATGATTTATACAAAAAAGTAGCACATTTAAGAGTTTCAGGGAGCCAAGACGGCGGCTTAGAAGCAGCAAGGTCCCACAGCTCCCACACCGCCACCCTAAACACCCATAAAATATGAGCCCAGACAAAGTCTAGGACTCTCAGACTCACAAAAATACAGAAGGAAAACACATCTCTCACTGAAGGCAGCTCGGCAGCAGGGGCTCATCGGGTGGCAGGGAGCGGAGGCTGGCCCAGCCTGAAGCCAAGACCGGCCCGGGGCAGTGGGAAGGAGCCAGGCTGAGCTGAGCAGAGCCACACTGCAGCCAGTCTTCAGGAGAGAAGATCTACAGCCTCCAGCAACTCAACATCTGCCAAGGCATGAGGAACTGGGACAGGAGAGGGGCAGCGCATGCTGGAGCAGAGACCAGCCCAGCCCAAAACCGCAGCCATGGCCAGGCAAGGCCCCACTGTGGCCAGGAGGAGTGCAGCTTGAGTCTACTTCAGAGAATATCTATTGCACCTGAGGGAATCTTCACATCCAGCAAAGGAAGAATAGATTGGTCAGGGAAAGTGAAAGTGAAACTTTGAAAATTAATTCCAGGGAGGAAAAGGAGTTCTGCCAATCTGCCCCGGGGCAAGGAAGCAGTGGGGGAGGAGAACTGATGGAACCCGCAGCAGCCCCCACTGGGCTGCTTCAGAGCCCCTGGCCTGCAGACTCTGCAGGGGGGCTGAATCAACTGATCAGGGCCAAGTGCTCTTGCACTGAGGAGGCCTGGATCTGGATTGTGGTCTTGAGTGGTGGTCCTGGGGTGCGCTTTAAGCAAGCCAAAACTGGGGGAACTTGCAACACCCCCTAATAGCTCCAGAAGCTGGGAAAACCCCAGCGATTTGGAGCAGAGCTTTCCCCCCTGGAAGCAGAATTTCACAGAGTTAAAAAACCCGACCAATTAACTGACTGGCCAACATGAGAAAAAGGAAGCAAAATAAGAACAGCAATAAAATCTAGAATCCTTTTTTGTGGACAAAAAGGATCAAAGCATGGAACGGGAGGAAGACAACCCAGTCAGAACTCCCACACCAAATGCTTCCAAGACACTTGAAGAATGCCTAGAAGCTATCAACTATATCAACTATATTCTTATTTGAAAACCAAATAAGAGAAGTGGAGGAAAAATTGGGAAGAGAAATGAGAATGATG
>CM053598.1:118225284-118281367 GCA_028646575.1 Pseudocheirus occidentalis | reverse complement strand
AAGAGAAGAATGCCCTAAAAAGTCGAATTTGCCAGATGGAGAAAGAGTCTCAAAAGCATTCTGAAGAGAATAATTCCTTCAGAATTAGAGTGGAGCAAGTGGAAGCTAATGACTTTATGAGAAACCAAGATACTATTAAACTGTTCCAAGCAAAATTGCCCTGATATTCTAGAACCAGAGGGCAAAATAGTAATGGAAAGACTTCACCAATCATTGCTCATATTGCCAGTCATTTACTCTTGAAAAAGATCCCAAAAGACCTTTCCTGCTTTGAAAATATACCCTGCCTCTTCCTGCCTCCTAATAGATTGAATGTAATCACATGGAGCCTGTGATGGGAGGAGTTTGCTGAAGAGGGGAGCAGAACCCACAGGAAGCTGGGAGTCAGAGCAGCTAGATATAGTTGGGAGGAGAGGACACATCCAAGGGAGACAGGCTTGTGAGTAAACATTGGTCTTATGTTGGTTTGTGGGAATGCTAAAGGATGGTATGAATCTCTGCTACATTGTGATGTATTGACTTCTATATTGCTATGATGGATTCAGTTTCCAGGTGTTGGGATTTGGTTTTCTGGTGTCTGAATAAATGTTCTGTTTCTGTCTCCTGTATGGAAAGTCTGTTATATTTTTTAGATTTAGGACTATGCAGGTATATTTAATACTGCATTGGCACTATAGGGCTCCAATAGAATTAGAAAAAAAATAGATGAGAGTTTAACAATTGTGTTAACTATCATTTTGTTTTTTCTTTTGTTGAATATTATTTATGGTCATTAAGTTTAGAATGAAATAACTTAAAAGGAAATGAAAAAAGAAAATTAAAGCTCTCAGAGCATAAGTATGCCTTCCTATGCTTCTGGTTCCCTATGACCCAAACTACTCTAATGTTAACTGTCGCATAATCTGTGTGGGCTCTTTTGGGGCAGGAGCTTTTTAATTTGTGTGTCTCTGTCTTTATGCAGTGCTTGGCAATAGGTACTTAATAAATCTGTGTTGAAATTGAATTGATACAAAAACAACAATGTATTGAGGGATTAAAAAAAAGTGGTGCAGGTTTGGAAATTGAAAATAACATACAGAGAATATTCTAAGAGGTTTGAACAGTGACAGAAAGGAGAGAGAGGCACTAAAGGAGTAGGAAGGTGACTAGATGAAAGGGAAAGTTTTTCCTCCTTTTTTAAGAATATGGAAGATCTCAGCCTGATTGCAAATTGGATTTGAAGAAGCTAACTGAAAAGGAGATATTTAAGGTACAAGAGAGAGGGAATGATGCATAAAATAAGGAAGTAAGGTCCTGGAGAAGAGAATGAAGATGCTGGGCACAGGTAGAAAAAAAGGGTAGTTAGCCTTGTGGAAGGGGACACTAGAAGGCAATCTGTGTCTCATGCTGGAGAAATCTCTACCTTTGTGAACTCATCTGCTTATTTTGAGATACCTTTTCAGACCCTCCATTTGAGGAAGTATCTATGCCAGCTGTGCTTGTTTACCTCTAACCTGGCTCAGCTTCTTTCTTTCTGGACTGTTTTTCAACTTTTTTTTTTTTACCCCAAAATTTCATTTTAGACTCTAATGCCAGAACACAGAATAAAAAAAGAAACAAAAACACATCACAAACTTACATATTGAAACTTAGATACAAAGCTAGAAAGAAATAAAAGCATGTCAGGTGCATAGGAGAACATGAGAGGATTCAAAATATGTAACAGTAAATTTTCATTTCAAGAAAGCCTATGTGATAAATAATACTCATTGTGTTGAGAATTGTCCATCTTTTCTTTGCTTCCTTGTGAATTTTCTTTTGTTCTCTGCTGTGCACTTTTTTACTTTGTTCTTTTTCTCCCTCCCCCACCCCCCTTAAAGCCACAATAAAGTTTAGATGTTTCTCTATAGCTATAGACATATACATACACATATACAGACATATACTTTCCCAAACCTATTCTACTCCTGACCTTTGTTTTTTATGTATGATTATGTTTCTTGTATCCTATCCCTTCCACCTCTTCTACTTTACTTCTATCCACTACCTTGTCTCCTCCTATGACTTGCCTACACCCCTTCAAGGATCCCTCCCCATCCCCATTTCCATTAATCTGAACACCCATCTGTACCCCTATTTACCTATTCTCTCACCCTCCCCTCTAAAGATTCCTCCTTTGTCCCCTCTTTCCTCCTTATGCCCCTACCGTTTTATTTCTTTATATGTATATATGTGTGTATGTATATATAGTTCCCTCTTAAACCCATTCCCCATGAAAGTAGGTTTAACCAGAACCACCCTCTTCCACCATCTGATTCCTCTGTATCAGTTCTCCCTTTTGCACCTCAAATAATTACTTTTTTAAGCTGTTCCTAAATGGTTTTGCTTTTAAAATCCATATCATTCTTAGGTTTACCCCCAGTGTTTCTTATAAACTATCCAATTATTGATAAGAATCTTGGACGTCGATTTTACATTTTACATACATAAAAAGTAAACAGTATGTCATTATGGGTCTCTTATTCAGTCTTTGTTACGTACATTATATTTCTCTTAGTTCTTATGTTCAATCTTCTGTTAAGTTCAGGGTTTTTTTTTAAAGAAAGTCTTGGAAGTCTGAGGGTTTATCAGATGTCCATGTTTTTTTTTTTCATTCAGGATAATATTTAACTTTGCAGGGTGTGATATTTTTGGCTGGAGTCCCAGTTCTTTTACTCTTCCATATGTTGTGTTCCAAGACCTATGGTCCTTTATTGTCTCTGCTGCTAGGTCTTGTATAATTCTAAATTGTGGCACCATCATATTTAAATTGCTGTGATCTTGATGCTTTTAATATTTTTTCCTTGAGCTGGGGGTTTTGAAATTTGACTGTTGTGTGGGGTGCAAAGATCCTACCCAAATTGACTACTCAGAGATTTCTCCAGGTGAAAGCAGAAAGGTTTCTTTATTAGAATCTTGCAAGAAGTGGGTGGTCCACACCACTGGAACACCAGAGGGAGGAGGCCACCGTGCAGAAGCTGGGTTAAATAGCCAAAAACCACAAAACCCCTCCCTAATAACTGGACCTTTGTTCCCATTGGTGTCAAGGGATGTCCTTACAATCCTTTTACCCAATACAAAATTATTTATCAGAAGTTAGCTTATCACAGATTACGTATTTTTCTCTTGTTTACCAAAAAGCAGACAATTTTCAGAAACACCTGGCAAACATATTGTTGCAAAAAGTAGGCACTTGTTGATCACTTGTTGCTTTTCTTGTTTACCAAAGACAGGTAGCTGGCAGACACATTATAGAAAAACAAAATTTGGGCCTATCAAGACTGAAGCCCAGCTCAAGTTTGGTGACTGTCTCCTTAATTTTGGGGGGATATCAATCCCTATCTAATTTCTTGATAGTGTGTGGTGACAGGAAACAAGGAACTTTAGGAGATAGTCTATTTGAGAAACCATATTCTGTCCCGCATACTATGATATTCCCCTGAGTCATCCTCATAGGATCTCTTTTAAGTGGCGGTCGATGGATTTTTTTCTATTTCTACTTTACCCCCCTTGTTCTAATACTTAAGGACAATTTTCTTTAATTATTTCTTGTGTTATTATACTAAGATTCTTTTTTTTATTATAACACCAATTATTTTTAAATTTTCTCTTGTTGATCTATTTTCCAAATCTGTTGTTTTTCTTATATTTCACTTTCTCTTCTATTTTTTCATTATTCGTATTTTGCTTAATCATTTCTTTTTTTTGCTTTTTGGAGGGCAGTTAGGGTTAAGTGACTTGCCCAAGGTCACACGGCTAGTTTTTGTGTTAAGTGTCTGAGGCGGGATTTGAACTCAGGTCCCCTGACTCCAGGGCCGGTGCTCTATTCACTGCGCCACCTAGCTGCCCCTTAATCATTTCTTAGTCTCTTACAATTTCACTGTCTTCACTCTGTCCAATTCTAATTTTCAAGGTGTCATTTTCTTCCTTAAGATTCTGAATCTCTTTTTCTAATTGGTTAACTTTCC
Organism: Pseudocheirus occidentalis; assembly: GCA_028646575.1. Lineage (NCBI taxonomy): Eukaryota > Metazoa > Chordata > Mammalia > Diprotodontia > Pseudocheiridae > Pseudocheirus > Pseudocheirus occidentalis. The sequence continues at coordinate 118,277,381 of CM053598.1, read as the reverse complement.
TTTCATACCCTTCTTGTTTTTCTTGGATTATTCTTACTTTCTTTTTTAGTTTTTTTCTCCATCTCTATCATTTGATTTTTGAAGTCTTTTTAAAGATCTTCTATGAATTCTTTTTGGGCAGGTCACCATTTGACATTACTCTTTGGGGGTTTCTTTACTTCAGTATCCTCTTCTGAAGATGAACCCAAGTTATCTCTCTCTCTATAATAGGCTTCTATAGTTAGATTCTTTCTCCTTTGCTTGTGTATTTTTTTTGTGGTGTGGCTTATTTGTGTTGCCTCTTGCCCTAGATCTTCCCTCTAGCCTGAAGACAAAGCCAAACCTCTAGCCCCCTGTAAGTGCCAATAGCCAGGGTCTTTCTGCCCTACTTCTTCTGCTTTCACCAGGTGTGTGCTGGTTCCTTCTTGCTCCTGCTGCTCTCTGCAGCACAGCTGGGTCTGGTCTACCAGGTCAGCAGAGGTTTCCTTGATTTTCCCGGGCTCTGATGCCCAGCTCCCCTCACTATCTCTGAGTTAAAGTTTTGGTGGCTGGGGCAGAGGCAGTCTCTCAAACCAACTAACCCCAGGGCTTGCCACTTGTTTAACAGGCTAGCTGCTTGCTGTTAAAACAGAACCTAGCCTGGAGGTGTTAACTCTTTACCTGGATAAATTCTTGTTCTGGTGGGCTTCTTTGTTAATTCACCATTGGGGAAGATTTTTGTTCTGAGACTGAGAGCCCACCTCCCAGCCAATGGGAGAAGGGGGGGTGGGGCCTTGCCTGCGTAAGGGTATAAATTCTTGTTCTGTCTTTTGTAACAGGCCTCATTCTGCTGGTTCATACTGGTGGAAAGGATGCCCTCTTCTCCTGAGAACTGAATAAGCTTCCTGTTCCTTCCTCAAGATACATCTGACTTTTAATTTTTGGGGGTATTTTTTTGCGGGGTCCCTGCACCCCGCACATAGTAATAGTGCCCAGGCTTACTAGTAAGGGCTTAATACATGCTTTTTGTTGAGAATTTGAGTCTAAGAGGAGGGAAGATAAAAGTTTATGTCAAAGTGCCTTTAATATTCCCAGTGAAGTAAGAATGAAGTCATTTGAAAATGAGGAGTGGAGGAGGTAGGAGAAATAGAAATAGTGGAAGTTTAGAAGAAATAGGAAAAAAAAAAAAGATAGCCAAACAGTAGTGAGGGCCAACTGCCAGCTAAGTTCAATAGCTTGGATTTATAATGAACTTAATCTACATGGTTTTAGATTTCATTTAATGAGGGGGAAATAGAAGGTGTGTTGTGGAAGAAAACAAATACAAGAATGTAGGGGAATTTAATATTTTCCAGAGAATTCAGTGGAAAAGGACCTTTAATTTAGAGTGGCAGATGACTGAATTGGGCATGTAAAAGGGGTGGGTAGGGTGATTAAATTGGTTAGGGGTGATGGGTGAATGGCATGTATTAATGTGTAGTAAAATACTATATTTACTTTTTATTTCTCCGTGATGCATTAATAATGTATAAGTTGCATATTTTTATTGCCTTTTCTATATTTTTTCTTAGCAATGCCTATTCATTATTATGAAACTTATAAGACTTATAGAGCAGTTACAGTGTTCAGTGTATTTATAGTCTCTTTTGGTCTGTTCTACAATTGTATGGTACATTCATCAAGTATTTTTATTCTCATATTACAGTTGAAGAAACTGAGGCTTAGAAGAGGGCGAGTGACTAGCCCAAGGTTACACAGCTAGTCAGTGGCAGAATGAACACCTGAATCCAGGTTTCCTATATAAGTTATTAGTGAGTGTTTTAACACTTTTTTTTTTTTAAAGAAATGCCATACTCTCCTGTTTAACTCCCAGCTGATATATTTACTTTGTTTAGGGTTTGCTAAGTTTTTTTCCTTATAGAGACACATCTTAAATTTTGACACTCTGGAGAAAACTGAAATATCTTTCTTTTGTCTTTAGGTTGTCTAGAAAGAAAAAAAAATCTTTACTGTCTATCCTAAAAGAGGCAGCATGGCATAATAGATAAGAGAGCTAACCTTGGAAATAGGATGACCTGGGTTCAAGTCCCACATTTAAAACATGTACTGGTTTTGTGACTCTGGGCAAATCACTTAACCTAGTGCTCTAGGCAGTCTCTAAGACTATAAATTGTAGAGTAGGTGCTGACTTGTATTGATAGAGAACAGTTTGTTTATCTTGGAAATTACCTTTATCAGTGAAATTACAGTCTCTAAAGTTTCTTCTAGCTATAGTGTTTTGTGACTTTGAGAGTGAAAGACTGAATCTAAGCCAGTCATTGAAGAGAAAGAGCTAGGAAACAGAAGAGAGTGTCTGTCAATTCAGCATTTATTAGGTACTTTCTGTGTACCAAGCTAAGTGCTAAAGATTCAAAGAAATTAAAAAAAAAAAAAAACCCAACCCAGTTCCTGTTCTCTAGGAACTTACATTCTAATAGGTGAAACAAACATGAAAGCAATAATGTACAAAAAACTGTATGCAGGAAAAATGGGAAATAATTCAATAGAGGAAAGACACTAAAATATAGGGCAATTGGGGGGGAAGGGTTTCTTTACAAGATGAGATTTTAGATGGGATGTTGTATTGGAAACCAGGAGGCAAAAATGAGAAGTGAAAGCATCACCAGCGTGAGAGACTATCAATGAAAATAGAGATGGGAGATAAAATGTCTTGTTTGAAGAACAGTAAAGAGACCAGTGTAACTGCATCACAGAGCTGGTGTGCAGGGAGGTATATAAGGTGTAAGAAGGCTAAAAAGGTTATGTGTATATAAGGTATTTGAATGACAGGTGGATTTTATATTTGATCCTGACAGTGATAGGGAGCCACAAGAGTTTATAGCAAAGAGGATAGGAGAGAATGACATGATCAGACTTATTTTAGAAAGAAAACTTTGATAGATGAGTGGAGGATGGATCATAATGGGGGGAAGACTTGTGGCATGGAGACTACTAGGAGGCTTTTGCAATAAAAAGATGGGAGGTGATGAGGGACTGTACCATCATAGTGGTATTGTCAGAGGAGAGAAAAGGAGCTGTATATGAGACCGTGTTATGAAGAAAAAAATCGACTGGCCTTGGCAGCAGATTGGATGGGGGGTGAGAAAGGGTGGAGATTTGAAGATGATTATCTAGGTGACTAGCAGATTCCCAAAAGAACGCTACTGTGAACAGCTTTTAAGGTTTGGATTACATAGTATAGTGAACACTCTGTTTATTCTATTACAAATCAAGGCAAACATTCACAACAAATCACAATACAATATTTACAGCATTACATCTTATCACAGAAAATTACACTATAGTGTTCACAACAGCTTAACATTAGAATGGCCACACAGTTTTCACTACAGTGGCCACATTATGTAGAACAAAGAACAAAAGAAAAATCATCTGGTTTCCCTAAGGGGGGAAACCCATCTTACTTAATCATTCAGTCATTTCACAATATAACAATCAACCTTCCACTCATGGGGGCAAGCGTAGATTAACTTAATCAGTCACTTATCTAGCAATCAGTCACTAAGTATCATTAATTACTAAATACAATCATTAGGAAATTACACAAACCCTCCACCCCTCTCTGTCTAGTAAACTTCAGTTTCCTCACGCATCCAAGGGGAGGCAGGCCTTTTCTTCATTTTGACTCAGGGTGGTCTTCCAGATTCCCTGTATCCTCTTCCATGGTCCCAGCTCTTACCTGAATCCACCAAACAGTCACCTGGATTCAGAGGCAGACAGCTCCCAGGTTCTCGTCCAGTCCTCCAGGCAGTTCTTGTTACACACTGAAGTTCACAGAGTCCAACACCTCTCAAACCCTTCTGTTGCCAGGAACTCAAGGATCCACCAAGCCACAAACCAACAAAGGTTCATCCTGGTCATGCTTCTTCAGTCCTCTAGCAGTTTGGCTGCCCCTAGGACGCAGAAAGAAGCTCAGCCTTTCAGGTAGCAACTTCAGCCTTCACCAGATTCTGGTTTCAAGAAAAACTCCAACTCAGTTCTTAGTCAGCTTCCAGATGCTGGGAGAGAAACTCTCTCATTCTCTGACTCTCTCTGTCTCTGTCTCTGTCTCTCCTGGCTTCAGTTTCCACGATTCTTCCTCCACCAGGAGCTGGCCAGGAGGAACATTCTTGATTCCGTCTCTCTGTCTCTAGAACTCTTCTTACCTACACACAGTGGTCTTCATCCAGCCTCCTCCTGACATGTCAGCAACAGGAGACAGAATTCACACCCTCTGCCTCTTTCACAGAAGTACTTAGCCCTTAGTCACTAAGGACCAAATACCTGCTAAATTAATTACCTTACAAGGTCCCAGAAAGAGCACTCTGGAACACCCATGGTTCTTGGGTGTGACCTGGATGAAGATCTAGCAAAACAGATTGAGGAGTAGTCAGGTGGGTAGTAGGAGAACCAGGAGAAGGTAGTTTCACAAAAATGAAGAGGAGAGAAAGTATTGAGAAGAGAATGATTGATAGTGTCAGAGGCTATAGAGAGGTCACAAAAGAACAGGATAGATAAAGGGCCAAGAGGCATGAAAATAAAGAATAGTAGAAAGAGGAGGAAAATTAGGTAGGGGTTAGTAGTGTTAGCAGCAGCAGTTATCATAAATTCATGTAGTATTGGAAACCTTGAGTGGCATATATTGGCAACAGAGAAGAGAGTAAAGTATGGGAAAAAAGCAAAACAGATCATCTAAGTAGATATATTGTAGACATTGAACACATAGGCATAGGAAACTACTTCTCTGTACCTGGCATATATGTGAAGATAGAATTTTAAAAAGGTATATTAGTATGCATTAGCGATGACCAACCAACTTCTGACTACTATTTGGATAATGAGTTCAGCACTCTGTTGATGGTGACCCACTCTTTGTAGTAAAGTGTAGTATCATCTTAAATGCCACACCCTCTATAAACTTTCATTCATAGCCATATATTGCATAGTAAATAAAAGCATTGAAATGAAATATGTGACATACTTTAGAAAAGATCTCTTTCTATAATGTATACTAATATATATGAACCACTTAATGCGCAGGTATTGTGAAAATGGCATTTCTGAATGATTCCTTACAGCAGATAACATTTGAAGAGTATTATTATGTATCATAATAAGGTACAGATGAGTTGTCCTGAATTGATGAAGTTTTCACACTTAATTTCCTAAATGGGTAAAATAATAAATCTGAACAAAAATCATGCACTATAATATTTCATTTTCAACATACTTAAAGGAGCAGTTTTTCAGATTGGATTGGTGTAGAAACTATATGTGTGAGTTTATATGTTTGTATGTGTTAGTATGATAAAAGACGTTTGATTTCTTTGGTGTTAGAATTCTGTACCAATGCAGATTGATAAATTCATCCATGACTTGGAGTCTTAGAGGATTGCCTGGGGACACTGAGAGGTTAAATGACTTATCCACTATCATCACATAGTTACATTTTAGGTTTGTATTTGATGTTCTTCCTGACTCCAAAGTACTCTATCCACTCCTGTTGATTTTCTTGTGCATAAGTAAACTTAAAAACAACCGAAAATAATCCACTTCTTTCCATGTCAGGTTGATATAAAAAAAAGGTTCAAATATATACATTTTCTCTTGAGTGCATAAGATTACTCATTTTATATTTGGCTTATATGCTTTATTCTATAACATTGCCTGAGGATTACTTCTTTAGTACTTCAAAGAACATTTTAGTTGTGTTAATACTTCTACTATAGAAAGAGGTCAAAGTAAGGTCATGCCTTACTAATAAGTTTGCTATGGTTAAAAAAGTTTTCTCCTTGACTTTAACCACTCCTCTTCAGAATTTCCTGTTTCCATAGAATGTGCTACTATTCTAGTTACCTAAGTTTGTAATTTTAGAGCAATCCTCAGCTCTTTGCTCTGCTTTCCCATACTTATCCAGTCATTTGCCAAGTCTTGTCATTTCTATTTCCACAACGTGTCTTGCATCTTTCCCCTTCCCTCTACTTATTGGACAACTATATTAGTCAGTTCAGTCTCTGATCACCTTTTGCTTAGACTATTGCAGTAGCCTTGCAACTGATCTTCCCATCTCATGTGTTTCTTCTCTTCAATCCCTTTTCCAAATAACTGCCAACATGATTTTCCTGAAATACCAAGTTACATTGACTCTCTGTTACATGAAGTCAAACAAAAACTCTCCTATTTGGAATGTAAAACCCTTTCCAACATGGATTCAACCTTTCCAGACTCATTATACATAACTCCCCTTACCACCCAAAGTGGCCTTATTGTTGTTCCTCACACACAATGCATTTACTCCTGTCTTTGCATGGACTGTCTGTCTCCAGTGCTTTGGATACATTCATTATCTACCTCTGTCTTAGAATCCCTCATTTTCTTTAAGCTCAGCTTATGTATCACCTTCCACAGGATGCCTTTGCGACTTCACCCTTCAGCTACTAGTGACTTCCCTCCCTGAAATCATATTGTGCATATTTTGCATTTGCTTAAATATGTATAGGTTGTCTCCCTTGAGAGAATGCATGTGCTTCTTGAAGGCAAGAGCTATTTTTTTTTTGGTCTTATATTGGCACATAGGAAACATTTAATAAATACTTGCTAATTGATTGGTTGGTAGTATTGTTTGTTTTAGAACTTGCCTTTTCTGGCCAAACTCCCAAATTCTAGATTATTTTCCTGAATGTAAAGCTTTGCGAATGATAATGTCCCAGTTATAGAATTAAGAATTGGAGAAGACCAATAGTATGTTTTAGAGGTTATTGAGACAGTTGGTTTCTTGGGCTACTATTAATCAAAGGATAGTTTTTGAGCATGACCTGGTAAGATGTTTATGTCAGCACCATAGTGCTCCTCAAATCATCTTTTAGTTTTGCCAGAAGTATTTGAGATGATTTTGTTGGAGTGAAGAGTTAACATTTCCATGACTTTAAGCTGCTTTGAAGCTGAGACGAGAGTGAAGACCTGGCTTATTGTTCAACATAGCTATGGCCAGAATTTATTATTTATTTATCTAATTTAGCAGACATCTGCCTCGTGTTTATGGATGCTGGGGTAGACACTGGGACCATTAGAAAATTTAGACAAGACATTTCTGGCTTTTATGGAGCTTAGAATTTTGATAATAAAGTAAATATACAGATAATCATATTCCAAAGTGATTCATTAGAGAGTGAGAACATGAACATCAGAGCTGAGGACATTTAGTAGATTGATGGGTTTTTTTTGTCATCTGTATTTATGTAATTTGAAAAATGCAATGTTTTATATAAGATTCAGGGGAGGGGGGGAGTTGTTACTGACCTAGCGTGGGTCAAGGAATGTTTGATAGGGGAGCTGGCATTTGAGTTAGGTTTTAAAGAATATATAGGAATTCAGCAAGTAAAAAGTTAGAGAGAGGGAGTGTCTATGGCATGGTAAATGACCTGAGCTGCATAGTGTTATATTTTTTCTAGGTAATATTTAGCTTGGAAATTAGCCATGGTGAGTAGAGTACTCACTAGGACTGCAATAATTTGTCTTGAAACAAGTTTATGGTTTATGTTTTGTGATTTAACTTAAAGTTAAATAAAACTGAAGTTTATGATTCTTTCCATAGATCTTTCCTTTTATATAGGAATTAGTGGGACTAAATAAAATCAATATAATTTTGCTTTACTATCAGATCTGTTGAAACACATCAGATTTATATATTAATAGATGCCTGTCAATGTAGATAATATATTGGCATTAGTCTCAATGTCCTTAATGTCTTTAATGCCCACGGTCTTAACATTTCCTGTAATAAATGAATTTCTTTTGTAGAATTAACCTGTAACAAATGTATCAGTTTCCTTCTGATTACATTTGTCAAAATGTTTTTATTATAGGGTTCATCTGCTGATCGAAGTCAGTGGAGGGAACCAACTAGAACATCTGATGGTTTATGCTCTCTCTATGAAGCAGCGTTGTGTCTTTTTGAAGAGGTATGTAAATAAAACCTAAATCTTGAACTAAACCTGGTGATGTGTTTGAATTGCATTTCACTTAGTTATTTTAGCTTCAAATAGAATGTCGTATATAGCACTCATAAAAGTAACCCTGAATCTAGGCTGGAGGTGAGTAGATTATTCTGGCTTTTAAAAAATTTTGCTTCTTATTACTGCCCTGATTTCTTCTGTAAGCTCCTGCAGTAAAAATAAATAGATTATTCCTTTTCCCCATCTTCCATTTTCTCTTGGTAATACCTCAAGTCTTATGAGCATGAAAAAGTAGTCACTAATTAAGTTTAACACTTGGTGTATTCAACAGATCCTTAAGATTATCCTGACTTCTACTGCTAGAGAAGTATATGTGTGTCTGTGTGTCTGTGTGTGTGTAAATGGAAAGTAGTTTTTATAGGTTGTGTCTTAAGTTTCTTTTTTCTGCTACAGTTTATTTACTGTTGTGCTTGTCCACAGTGTTGATTTTTGAAGATAAGTTTTTGTTGGTTTATGTGATTAAGCAAGAAAAATAAGGGGACTGGATTTTAAAGTTTAATACAAAGACCATGCCAGAACTCGGAAAGTAAAAGAAGACAGATAAGATATGAGTACCTTGGAATAATTTCTGCCCTCTTTATAACTACCTTTTAGTAGTTTTTAATTTAAAGTAGTGTGGCCATTAATTCTTTTAAATTTTATAGTTCAGATGTCATAAGGATGCATAAGTGATTTTTTTGGAACATTTGAGCATTTGAGAATTTGGAAGGAGAGTAGAAAAAAACAAACTAGTAATTTCACAAAGCATTGTAAAGAGAGTTCTGAGAGTGTGCTAAACATTAATTGCATATTTTTAATTTTAACAGGTTTGCAGAATGGCTTCTGATTACTCAAGAACATGTGCTAGCCCAGATAGCATTCAAACTGGTGATGCACCCATTGTTTCTGAAACTTGTGAAGTCTATGTTTGGGGTAGTAACAGCAGTCATCAGTTGGTAGAAGGCACACAAGAAAAAATACTACAGCCTAAGTTGGCACCAAGTTTTTCTGATGCACAGACAGTAAGTTCTTTGTGTACTTCTTTTAATTACAAATTCTATATATAGTGTGTGTATTCATGCCAACAAGTTGTTTTTTTGGGGGCGGGGGAGGGCAGTTGGGGTTAAGTGACTTGCCCAAAGTCACACAGCTAGTAAGTGTGTCAAGCGTCTGAGGCTGGATTTGAACTCAGGTCCTCCTGACTCCAGGGTCAGTGCTCCAGCCACTCCCCAGCTAGTTTTTTAAAAGTAACATTAAAAGAGTGGTGTTTTTAAAAATTAGCTAATTCTTTTTCATCTTTTTTTTTCCCATACTTAAAAAATCATTTTAAAAGAGAAATGTGGAATGTTTGTTGTTTTCCTAGTTTTTTAGTCTTTGTTTTAAAAGAAAAAAAATCACATGATTTAAATTTTTCCATTTACATACTGAGCCTAATTATTGTGATAAATTGACATTTTGCTAAAGGAAAACGAAATTAAACTGTGAAGCAGACTTTTTTCTAAATTGATTTAAAAATCTTTCTAGTTTTCCTTAAAAAAAACCTCTAGTGTCCTAAAGAGATTTTTTTTAAAAAAGGGAAAAAGACATATGTACAAAAATATTTATAGTAGGTCTTTTTGTGGTGACAGAGAATTGGAAATTGACAATTTACAGGATGCCTGTCAGTTGGGGAATGGATGAACAAGTTGTGGTATGTGAATGTAATGAAATACTATTGTTCTGTAAGAATTGATGAACAAGTACTTTCAGAAAAACCTGGAAAGACTTACACGCACTGATGCAGAGTGAGCAGAACTAGGAGAACATTGTACACAGTAACAGCAATATTGTGTGATGATCAATTGTGAATGACTTAACTAGTTTCAGTAACGCAGTGATCTAAGAGACTTCCGAGAGACTCATGATGAAAAATGCTCTTCACTTCCATAGGAAGAACTGATGGAGTCTGAATGCAAATAGAAGGATAGTTTTGAAAATTTTTTTTCTTTTTTTTTGTCTATTTTCTTTCACAATATGACTAATCCATGGACATATGTTTTGTTGATTGCGCATGTATAACCTATACTAAATTGCTTGCCTTCTCAATGGGGGGAGGAATTTAGAACTCAAAATTTTATTTTATTTTTTCTTTAAATGCATTTTTATTTATTTCATTTAATATTTCTGTTACATTAAGAATTTTTATGTTCATTTAAAAACATTTGAATTCCAAATTCTCTTCCTCCCATTCCTCTCACCCCTTGAAAAGGGGTATGAAGTCATGTTAAACATTTCCATGTTGGCAGTGTTGCAAAAGAAAACATATATGTACACAGACAACTAATAAGAAAAAATGAAGTGAAAAAATATGCTTAAATCTACACTCAGAATTCATCAGTTTTTCTCTCTGGAGATAGATAGTATTTTTTATCATGGGTCCTTTGGAGTTGTCCTGGACCATTGTCTTGATCGGAGTCCTTCACAGTTAATCATCATTACAATACTGCTGTTACTGTGTACAATATTCTCTTGGTTCTGCTCACTTAACTCTGCATCAATTCTTTACCCAAGACTTCTTTGGGGAGAATTCTTAACCAAACAAGGAAAGGAATAGATGTGATCACAAAGAAAAGATAGACAATTTTGATCACAAAATTTTTTTAGCATTCATTTTTAAAATGTTGAGTTCTTTTTTAAAAATGAATGTTAAAAAATTCAAAATTTTCAAAAATGAATGTTAAAAATTATTACATGTAATTAAAAAAACAAAGTATTTGTAAAAATAAAAAGAATCTTTAGTCACTCTTCGGCCTAAATAGAACTTCATGCATAGTTTATTGTGTTTTCCTTAAAATATATTTTTGCCATATTGGCACAGAACATATTCTTTTTTTTTCTTTTTGGAGGGCAATTGGGGTTAAGTGACTTGCCCAAAGTCACATGGCAAGTAAGTATGTCAAGTGTTTGAGGCTGGATTTGAATTCAGGTCCTCCTTTCTCCAGGGCCAGTGCTCTATTCACTGCACCTCTTAGCCTCCCTTTATAATAATTTTTTTTTTTTTGCTTTTTTGGAGGGGGAAGGTAGGGCAGTTGGGGTTAAGTGACTTACCCAAGGTTATATGGATAGTTTGTTGTGTTAAGTTTTCAAGGCTGCATTTGAACTCAGGTCCTCCGGACTCCAGGGCCAGTGCTGTATTCACTGCGCCACCTACCAGCCCCAGAACATATTCTTTAAAAAGGATTTACTATAATACATCAAACTCCCCTATACTATTGTGGGGTTTATACAAAAATTTATTTCGTTTCTTTAGTCATAACAGAAGACTAAGTAAAATTTTTGAATGCAGTTTTATTCTTGTTCTGATTAATTCCTGAAAAGATGAAATGTAGATTACATTTGAATTTTAAAAGTTCAGTTCAATGTGGAAAGAGGCACCAGTAGCTCATTTTAGTAGTTCATTTTTATACATTGTATTTAGTTACTACACAGGAAATCATAAATTACAATGCTTTAAATGATTTTGTTTAGATTTTCTTGCTAAATCCAGTTTTAAAACATTATAATTTTTGGTACAGAATTTTTATTTCAGCAACGTCAAGGTTTCCTTCTGTACAAATTTATTTAATGAATACAAACCAGTAATTCATATTAGGCAGTGCTTGGAGGCACTAAGAAGTTGTAATTTGCCTCTGGTCACACAGTTTTTATTAGGAACAGAACTTGAACCCTAGGTCTTCTTAACTCCATTCCAGACTTCATTATATTCCCATCATGTTGCCTTTCAAATCCAACATTATATTTATAGTATACAAAAAATGCTATATTTAAAATTTTCCCTTATTTATTTGTTTCATTAGATTGAAGCTGGACAGTATTGTACTTTCGTAATTTCTACGGATGGTTCGGTTAGAGCCTGTGGTAAAGGTAGTTATGGCAGACTAGGACTTGGAGATTCCAACAATCAGTCTACTCTAAAAAAGTTGACATTTGAGCCTCATCGGTCTATTAAAAAGGTGTCATCTTCTAAAGGATCAGATGGGCACACATTAGCTTTTACAACTGAAGGTGAAGTCTTCAGCTGGGGAGATGGTGATTATGGAAAACTGGGACATGGAAATAGTTCGACACAGAAGTATCCTAAACTTATTCAGGGACCTCTTCAGGGAAAGGTATGTAAAAATTTATTTTGTTGTTATAAGTTGACAGTATCTTCAATATCTTTTAAGTGTATTTTTATTTTGATATGTTCTTTTTGCCTTTTTTTTTTTTTTGCTTTTTTGGAGGGTAATTGGGGTTAAGTGACTTGCCCAAGGTTACACGGCTAGGTTTTGTGTTAAGTGTCTGAGGTTGGATTTGAACTTGGGTCCTCCTGACTCCAGGGCCAGTGCTGTATTCACTGTGCCACCTAGCCAGCCCGATATGTTCTTTTTGAAAAGCTTTTTTCTTTGATCTATTGCTTGTATTTTTATACTCAATTTTGTAAATATAATCCAAGTATAATTCTTAGTGAATAGTAGTTATCAGTTGAATTTGTATATTCTTCAAGGAGTTGAAGATCCTTTATCAAATAATTTGCTTGCTATTTATCAAAAACATCTCTTTAACTCTGTATGGCTTTTTTTGTATGGTTCATTTTTTAGAGTTAAAGTTTTGGTTTTATTTTTGAAATTTAATTAAAAGTAAAACATTTGTCCCACATATAATCCGATTGGGTTTGTATGTGTAGTGAATTTCATGGAGGGTACAGAATTGATTCTAGATCACTCTCAATGTAGTGTCTGTCTACGCGCTTTTGGCCTCTTTTTGCCTTGAAAACATCAGAGGAGTACTTTTGAAACTGAATCTTGATAAATGGAGTTTCTCCTAGGAATTTCAGCTGAGCATTTTTAAAAATTTCAATAAAATGGAATCTTCTTTCCCAAATTCTTCTTTTCAGTTTTCTCTCTACTTTTTCTTTTCAGGGGAATAATATCAAACATTATCGTTTAAAGAATTCTGTCATGCCTAGCACAGTGCCTTGAATGTAATTTGTTGAACTGAATCACTGAATATTGGGCTCTTTGAGGGAAAGTTGTCATATAATGATAGACTGATGAACATTCACTAAAACGAGGACAAAATTATATTGTGCCAGAAGGGCATAATATATATGTAGTAATTTTTTTTTCTTTTCACCCCTGCTGTTCCTCTAAATGGATAACTGTATTTTTTTTGCCCATTTTAAAGGTATCTTTGTTCCCTGGATTACATTACAACATACCCCTAATGTTCTAATTTACTTAAAAACTGATGAGAATGAAAAAACATTTTCAAGGTTTATTGCCTTATTTAGTTATTTTCTCTCCTCTCTTCTAATTTCTGGGAGTTATTAACTTCTGGGAGTTACTCCCATGGTTATAAAATATCACCATTTTATGCTTCTTAGGACTATAAGTACTGTATTTAGATCATGGTGTTTTCAAATTGTGGAGTAATAACTTGAGTTAGGTTCAAGGCAGTCCTGTACCTAGTCCCAGAAAAAGAGTATTATGTAATATAACAAAAATCTGAAATTTTGAAAATTGAAATCAAATGGAAAAGTAAATTCTTGAGAGATTAAATTTTGTAAAGCAATTGTTATCATGTATAACCAATATTTGTTTTGGAACTATGAATTTAGATAGTTATGTTTAAAATATGAAGTGTGTCTACCACAAGAAGGAAATATCAAGTTAGTCAACAGTTGAAAACGTGAATTTTCAAGATCTAATTCTAATATTTTAACTTGGTATGTAGTGCTCAGAAAAGCACTTTTAACCCCTCAGATTTTTGTCTTCAAATGAAAAATGGTGATAATAACATTTTTACATTACCTACATCTTAGGGCTTTTGTGAAGAAAATTTATAAAACTTTACTTATCTAAAGTTTTTATTAGGGGTTTGCTATATAAATGTGAATAATAGTAGTTGTGGCTTTCATCACTAAGAGAAGGATTGATTCATTGGTGCACAGTATTTTTTAAGGTAAATATATTAATTTGTAAATATTGATAACTACCAAGTCTTTTGAAGGAAAACTGTTTAAAACTTAACTGTGGGAAGCTGAGTGTGGCATATTTAGGTAATACAGTATTTATCAAATTTTTTTTCTGTTTACTGCAGGTAGTTGTGTGTGTATCAGCTGGATATAGACATAGTGCTGCTGTCACTGAAGATGGTGAATTATATACATGGGGTGAAGGAGATTTTGGAAGATTAGGTAATTCTAAATTTGAAATTACTTAAAGAGGGAAAAGTTCAAGGTTATAATCACTAAATAGTAATGATAGCAGTTTCCTTAGACGAATCACTATTAATTAATTAATTTGTATTAAACTATTACATATATTTTTTATTTTTAACATAATGTTTCAAATATATGGGTCTGACTATAGAATAAAATACATACCTAGATTGACAGTTTTTACAAATGAGTTTTTTGTTGTTTTTTTATCACCTACATTTCAGAATGTTATTTAAGAGTTTTTACAATGTGACTTTAGAATATTTTTCCAGCCTTATTTTATGCTATGCCCCTGAATGTATTCAGTCTGCTAGAATAGTCTAATTGCTAATTTGTGATATTGTTCTTAACTCTCTCCTCTCCACATATACTGTTCTTGACTAAAATAGATTACACGTATATTTAGCTCTAAAGCTTTTGATTCTAAGATCCCCTTAGCTTGGCTACATATTTGATATGTAGTCTGACCCCAGTTGAAAGTAATCACTTTCTTCTAATTTTTCCAGAACATTTTGTATTTAACTTGCCTTTGACATATCCTTGCTATTAACCCCATCTTCCCTTTTGTCATTATTATTATTTTGTCATATTCCCTCTATTACATTATAAGCTCTTTGAGAACAAGAATTCTTGAAGAATGACTTTTTTTTTTCATTTTTTTATACTTAAATTCTTATCACAGTATCTTGTAGTAGCTGCTAAATTTGTTGAGTTGAATATTAAGCATCAAGAAAGTTTTACATCTCAAGTAATTTTTAGTTTCAGACTAAAATTTTGGGCAGACATAAGGTATTTGCTTATATTTTGCAGATAATTATGCATACATATCTTACTGCTAATCTGAAGATTTGCATTGCTATGAATTTTAATGGTTTAACATATAGAAGCATATAGACTTTGAAATTGCAAATATCATTTCACACATTTTTCAGGTTATCTTCAAAAGAATGTAATAATAAATTGAAGACATTTCAGCAAAATGAAATGAACCATACATCACTTATTGTGAAAAAAGTATTTTTCAAAGAGAAAAGGTCATAAATATGTACAGTGTTCATGTGATCTCTGTATTCTGTTATATTGGGTAGCTACTGTTTATACCTTTACTTCAAATTATTGTTTTTTCTGTGAAGTACTGACTGGGGGAAAAGCATGTGAATTTAACATTGTTTCTTTTTCTATCCTCCCCTCCCCTTAGGTCATGGTGACAGCAATAGTCGGAATATTCCAACGTTAGTAAAAGACATTAGCAATGTTGGGGAGGTTTCCTGTGGCAGTTCACACACAATTGCTTTATCCAAAGATGGAAGAACTGTATGGTCTTTTGGAGGAGGAGACAATGGTATGTAATAAATTACTTCATCATAAATTTGAACTACTTTCTTGAGAGATTAAACTTTTTTCTATTAATTAATTTATTTTAGTTTTCAACATTCACTTTCACGAGATTTTGAGTTCCAGATTTTCTCCCAATCTCTCCCCTCACCCCATCCCAAGGCACCATGCATTCTGAAATAAAACTTTGGAAAGCAGTTGTTTGTGTTGTATGCTTCTATAGTTTGTTTTGGAATTGTGAAATTAGATAGGCAAATTTGAAATGGGAAGTATGGCTACCACAAGAATGAAAAATGTTTAGTCAGGCATCAGATAAGCGCTTACTGTGTGCCAGAAACAAAGAGAAGAACAGTTTCTGCCCTTAAGGAGCTCACAGTACAATGGGAGAGACAACCTGTACAGCAGAAGGGAGGTGTAGTTGTAAAGCCCACTAAACCTTGAGGACAACCTTTGTAATAAAGGTACAGAGATAGATGGTAGCTGGCAGGCAGGCCCGTGTAGCTTGATTGTAGACATGAGTAAATTATAAGAAGACTAAAAAGAGTGGCAGAGATTGGCCAGGTTACAAAGAGCTTTAAATATTAAAGAAAGTGTTTCATATTTCATCCTAGAGGTAGGGAGCTACTAGAGCAGGGGTTTGACGTGGTCTTTAGAAGAATCATCAGGCAGTTGAGTGGAGGATATGTAGAAGTAAGAAGAGACCTGAGGCAGAGAGGCCAGGAAGATATATTGCTTCAGTGCAGGTGAAAGGTGAGGGCCTGGACAGGGATGGTGGGGTGACTGTGGGAGTAGAAGGAATGGAATGTCGTGAAGTTGAAAACAGTGACAAAATCTGGCAACTTAATTGGATGTCTGGGGTGAGTGACAAAGAGGACTTGAGGATGACACTGAGATGTCACAGTCCTGGGGGATTGGGAGCATGGCAGGGGCCTTGAGAGCAATAGAGAAGGTTAGAAAAGAGGGAAGGGTTTTTGGGGGAAAATAATGAATGAATCTGGTTTGAGCTGCCTGTGAGACATTAATTTTGATATGTCCAAAAAACACTTGATGGTCCCTGACTATAGCCCAGGAGAAAGATGAGTAGATCTAGGGAATCATTTTTATTGAAATGATCATTGAACCCATGGGAGCTTATGAGATCACTAAGTGACAAGATAGTGTAAAGTGAAACAAGACAAGGACTTAGGACAGCATCTCAGGGGACAACCACAATTACAGGGTATGCATAATGAGATCAGTAAAGTAGACTGGAAAGGTTGGTCATACAAGTAGGAAAGAGAACCAGGGGAGATCAGCATTGTGAAAGCTCTGAGAGGAGATGCTCAGGAGGAGCAGGATATCCACAGTGCCAGTTCCAGCACTGAGGTTAAGAATTGAGAAAAGACTATTAAATTTTAACATTAGTAGATCATTGGTAATTTGTGATATGAAAGCTTTTCCTTGATGTTTTTAAAGGCCCTGTAGCTACTATTTCCTGATGGTAACAACAAAAAGCTGTTTTTAGAAATAGAATGCTGAGCTCTTTTATGTTATGTGAAAGCAATTAAAATACTTACAGGAAGGACATTACAATTACATTTCTACTATATATCCTAATGTGAGTAAAATTTAAAAGCATTCTTTGGAATCTTGACTTCAGAAGGGATTGTAGAATATTATACACACACACACACACACACACACACACACACACACACACACACACACACACACACACACACACACACATGCACGTACACATGCACACATGCATGCGCCTTTGGCCCAGATTTCACTTAGCTAAATGGAGAGCTTATGTTCTTGAATTTCTCTAGTACATCAAATTCTATTACCTTCTTTGCCTAAGGAGAGTCAAATACTTTAGTTATAATTATTCTGTAGAATTGATTCATCAAATTTTCTGCAAACCAAGCTATGAAAAATGGTAGTTAACTGTTTACTAGTAACAAAATAAGGCATTTACTTCACAGGTCAGGCTCTTTAGTTTATAACTAAAGGTCTTTTAAGATGGATGAGGAAGAACTATAGAAAGAAATTAAATTCAGTTATTCATTCATGAAACATTTATTAGGTATCTACTCTACGCCAGGCACTGTTCTAGCCTCTGAGGATATAAAGACAAAAACTCAAACAAACTCTGCTTTCATAGGATCATAAGGTCTTTGATGTGGAGCTGGGAAAGATGTCAGAAGCTGCCTAGTTCATACCTTTTATTTTATAGATGAAGAAACTGAAGCCGATAATTGTAAGGTAGCTTGCCCAAGGTCATACAGATAATAACCATCAAAGACTACAAGCCGATTACATTCAATTTTTAGAAAACATGTATGTAATAGATTAAATATAGAATATATGTAAGATAAAAAATAACTTCTGAGATAAAAGAACATTAAGAATAGGCTTCCTGTAGAAGATGGCACATAAGATAAGCCTTGAAGAAAGCCAGAGATTCCGTGAGGTAGAGGTATGGAGGGAGTGCATTCCAGGCTTACAGGTTGGCCTATGCAAAGAGAGATAGAATGTCGTTTATAAGGAATGATGAGTCAGTCAGTGAGCGTTTATTAAGCTCCTACAGTGTTCCAGATGCTATGTTAAATGCAGAGGATACAAAGAAAGACCAAAGACAGTTCCTGTCCTCAGACTCTCTCTACCTCTAATGGGGGAGACAACATACAAACAGTATGTAAAAACGAATATATAGACAGGATAAATTGGAAATGATCTCCTGAAGAAGAAGGTAGTAAGATTAAGGAGGACTGGGAAAGAAGTCCATTTTGTTTACAATACAGAGTTTTGGAAGGGGAGAAATGCACAGTAAACCTGGAAAAGTAGGCTGGAACCAAATTATGAAGCTTTAAAAAAAAGTAATAGTATTTATTACTAGAGGTTAGAGAACTTGGAGAACCAGCACAGGTAATTTAGAAGTTAATTTCTTTCAATTGTGTTTTCATAGGCAAACTTGGTCATGGTGATACAAATAGAGTGTATAAACCTAAAGTTATAGAAGCTTTACAAGGAATGTTTATTCGAAAAGTTTGTGCTGGGAGCCAGTCTTCACTTGCCTTGACGTCAACAGGACAGGTAGGTCAAAGGAAATGCATATTTACATGACTAAAACAGTAATTTCAAAGGAAGAACATCATGAACTATTTATCTTTCTATCTAACCTATCATCTTAGAAATTAAGTTTCAGACTCCTAAAAATTAGAGTTGTTGGACTTCCTAATAAAATGTTTTCTTTTGTTTCATGTGAAATGGGAAGATAATATTAGGAAATCTGATTTCTGTTTAAGATTATTTCTTCACCTGTGTATCATCACTTTTAAGTAAAAGGCCATCATAATAAATTCCAGGATACTTTCTGAATTCTTTGTAACACTGGATTTTTATTTAATGTTATTTTAAGCTGACAGAAGCAAGTCTTTTGAATTAAGATATTTTCTGCTGTTATAATGATTAAGGTCTGGACCTGGAGTCAGGAAGACCTAAGTTCAACTTTAGCTTCATGCTGGGTAGGTAGCTATGTGGCCCTGGGCTTGGAATCAGGAAGACTCATCTTCTGAGTTCAGTTCCAGCCTTAGATGCTTACTAGCTGTGTGATCCTGGGCAAATCACTTAACCCTTTTCACCTCATTTTCCTTATCAATAAAATGAGCTGGAGAGGAAAATGGCAACCCATTCCAGTATCTTTGTCAAGAAAATCCCAATTGGGGTCACAAAGAGTCATATAAAACTGAAATGACTTAACAACAAAGCTCTGTGACTGTGAACAACTAGGTTACTTAAATTCCCCCAGTGTCCGTTTCCTCATCTTTAAAATGGGGACAGTAATAGTACCTACTTAACTGAGGGTTTTTGTGAGAATAAAATCAAAAAATATTGTAAAGCTGTGAGTAAAGTGCCAGCATAATTATTGTTACTCTTTTGAGATATTTGAAAGTCAAAAATAAGGGAAAAATTAGCTTAGTCTTTATTTTTGAACGTTCCTTTTTTGTGGTATATAGCTAATGGTTATAATTATTATGTGAATCAAAACTAGATTGTAAATGTCCATTTTTAAGTCTAATTAATCATTTAATACTTTTATCCATTTGATCAAATATTTATTGAGTGTCTGATGTGACAGTGTTTCACTAAGGGAAAAATTATTTAAGTAAGTTTCAGGTGACATGAAGAATTTGAAACTTTGATTTCAACTCTGTTTTCCATTTTGAATTTGATTTTACAGCCCTTGAATGCTCAAGGGATTTTATTGCTTTCAGGTCTTTTTTGCTTTTTACTTTTACTTTTTTACATTGCTTCTTTGAAGTTGTCTGGTGCCAAGGGGCTAGAAAGAATGAACCTAGGTGGTTGAAGGAGCTGTCAGATTAAAATCTCTTCTTTTTAAAGAGAGCTCATTTTGAAGCTCTTGCTTACTCATTGGTAGATTCTTAAGGAAAAGCCTCCACAATTGTTCCTCTGGTGCTTATATGTGTACATGTGTTACCTTGTAAAGCCAAGTTATACCTTTTCTGCAGGTCTCTGAAATAGACTCAAATAGATTGCTACAGTTCTGATGAGTGTACTTACAAGAATGAAATCTACCTCAAATGAGTTAATTTATGCTGTGTGAAATGAAGGCTTAGGTAGACAATCACCTCCTAGTACTGCTGTCTTAAAATACAATTTTTGTATAATTGGTTATTTAAAAACTATTATTTGAATTTTGGATTTAATAATATGATGCTTATTCCAGTACAAAGTTTGAGTATGATTTTCATTGTCAGTTTGGAAATTTTGCTTTTCTGAAGTTTATCGTAGTTGATATTTCCAGTGTTTATTTTTTTTGTATTCAGGATAAAGTATTTCATTATTATGTTTCACTTAAAA
Organism: Pseudocheirus occidentalis; assembly: GCA_028646575.1. Taxonomy (NCBI): domain Eukaryota; kingdom Metazoa; phylum Chordata; class Mammalia; order Diprotodontia; family Pseudocheiridae; genus Pseudocheirus; species Pseudocheirus occidentalis. Next base: position 118,256,945 of record CM053598.1, on the reverse strand, counting down.
TTAATCTCAGTTCAGCAATATCTGATTGCCAGTTTCAAAAGTCAGACATTAATCTTAAGATTCTTGTATAAAAATGAATGGATTTTGGATTTGTTGCTTTTTATAATTGTGGTATTGTCATTGTACAAATGACTTGAAATGATTTTTCTAATAATGTGATATTAAATGTCAATTTTGACCCAAATCCAGTAAAAGAGAAAGCCTAAACGAGAATTAGAAAAGTACTTGATATCATTATAATGAACCTTCTTGTATATTACATGTTATGCTTTCCACATAAAGTAATAAGCATTTAATTGTAATTCTTAAGTGTTTTTGTAGATTCGATTCACTACTTGATATTTATATTTTATTACCATTTCATATGATTCTAAGTGGTTTTAAAATCATATTTCAAAATTTGCAACATAAAATTATTTACTTTAAGATTTTTTTTGTGTTTTAGGTCTATGCATGGGGTTGTGGAGCTTGCCTAGGTTGTGGTTCTTCAGAAGCTACAGCTTTGAGACCAAAACTAATTGAAGAACTGGCAGCTACAAGAATCGTTGATATTTCAATTGGAGATAGTCACTGTTTGGCCCTTTCTCATGGTAAAATAATCAACACATTTTGGTAATATGATGTTGATTATTTTTTAAATGTCAATTCATATGTGTATTTTTTCCTTGTAATTTTATTCCTTCAGATAATGAAGTTTATGCTTGGGGAAATAATTCTATGGGACAGTGTGGTCAAGGAAATTCCACAGGTCCTATTACCAAACCAAAGAAAGTTAGTGGGTTAGATGGAGTAGCAATTCAGCAGATTTCAGCTGGAACATCACATAGTCTGGCATGGACTGCTCTTCCCAGGGACAGGTAAATGAGTTTCACTGTTTTGAAACACTATTGGTATTTGTTAATTAGCTACCAAACAAAAGTATTAATAATTTGAAGCATGTTTCTTTCTATATGAAATACTTTTTCAGCATTGCTAGTAGTGTTTTTAGTTCTGTATAATTGCGTTGGAAGTTAAATGTAGAGTGTGGTAGTTGGCTTATATATTTTACTTATACATACAAGTTTCACAAACAAGAAACTGTTTATAAGTTTTATTTTTTTTAATTTAACATTGATTTATGGATTTACATCCTCAAAATACTGATAGAAAAAAATCATGTTAGTATAATATAAAAGGAGATAAAAATAAAATGGGTCTACATTTAAAAACACTTATTATTTGGTTTTAGTGCTTTTTTTTTTAGTTTTTTTCCTAGTATATTTGCTTTATCTGGTTTGTTGAAATAACATTGATCAGAATTTATATTAAATCATTTGCTATATGAAGAATTTTAAGGTTTCTCCAAAGGTAGGAGACAGTATACTAAGATCAGTCAACAAGCAGTCAGATTTCTCAGAATAAATCATTAAAAATCTTTTTGGTTGCCCTGAGTGTACTCTCTTTTTGAGAATACTCTGTTTTTAATGTAATCCAGTGTTAAGTTCTTTTTGAACCTCACTATCTTACATCAATCCTTTGACCAACTATACATTTTATAAAGGCATAAAGATATTAAAACGAAGTACCAACTTATTATAAAGTTATAGTTTATGTTGTAGCTAGTATAGTTTGAAAGCAAATGGCACTTGTTTTGGGGCATTACATTAGAAGGAATTTTTTAATTGTAAATTTTAAAAATCTTTTGTGAAATGCTAGGTATATTTAAAATCGAGCATTGACGTAGGTTGAATTATGAGCCATTTGTAGGAGAATGTCACAGTATTATATTTCCACCTAAAGAGTTATAGGCTTTTTGCTGGTTCTTAAAAACCTTCACAAGAGAATCTGAAGCCAGTCTTTTTAACCAGTTTTCACCATTTCTACCAGTCAGAAAATTCTTCCTAATATGTAATCTAAATCTTATAGAAACATAGAGCTAGAAGGGATTTGAATAGATTATTTGACCCAGGCTTGTGTTTTCAGTTGAATAAATAGGGCCGGTAGATATCTCTTCTCTTTTTGAAGTTCTCTAGGTGAGGTTTCTGTTATTTACTAGTCTGTTTGGGATGGATGCTTTGTCATACCAATAGCCAAGAAAGACTTCTCTTTATTTCTGGGTACTTCAGATTTCATTGCCATTCTTAGGTAGGCATGTTTTTGAAATCTGTATTAAAAGAGATTTGAATGCTTTTTTAATCTTCCAGGCAAGTTGTTGCTTGGCACCGACCTTATTGTGTGGATCTTGAAGAGAGTACTTTCTCACATCTGCGTTCCTTTCTTGAGAGATACTGTGATAAAATAAATAGTGAGATTCCCCCGCTTCCTTTTCCTTCATCAAGGTACTTCATATTGTTTTACATCTTTTTAAAATTGTTTTTCTAATCACATAGAACATACACCTTAAAATTAAGTGAATCTGTGCCATAACTGATGATACTGAAACTTTTTCTTTAATTTTATAATAATAGCAGTTAGAATTCATGATGCTGGTCATGCTTTTAGCACAATTTTACTAGGGAGGAAAAAACATAAAAATTAGCTAGAAGAAAGCATTTAAAACTCATAGCAGTTTGTTTACCTTTAGGGAACATCACAGTTTCCTCAAATTGTGCCTGAAGTTGCTGTCCAATCATCTTGCTCTTGCCCTGGCTGGAGGAGTAGCTACTAGTATTCTTGGGAGGCAAGCTGGACCATTGCGAAATTTGCTCTTTAGGCTAATGGACTCTTCTGTCCCAGAAGAAATACAAGAGGTAAGAATAGTTGCTATAAGAATACATACAAACCTGTATCATCATATCAAACCTGTTCATCATCTCAGTGAGAGGGGAAGGTTGAGAGAGGGAGGGAGAGAATTTGGAACTCAAATAAAAAAAAACAAACAATGCTAAAATCTGTTTTTACATGTAATTGGGAAAAATAAAATATTAAAAACAAAAAAGAATAAGCATGCACACACACACAACTCTCTGTCTGTTTCTCTGTCTCTCTCTTCTCTCTCTCTGTCCCTCTCTCTCTCTCTCTGTCTGTCTCTCTCTCTCTCTCTCTCCTTAGAGGCACCTATGGGTTTGATATATCTAGGAAATCTGTTTCACCCAGTAAGGAATGCTTAGGAATGGATTTGTTCAGCATGTTTTGTACAGGACTTATCCTTGCAAATTCCACTTAAGACGTGCCTTATACTTTACTTAGGTCTGTCTTTAACAATGAAGGAATTATGAATTCTTCTTCCTTATTTATGAATTATGATAGGGGCATATATTTTATAGGCAGAGGAGCCAGTAACTTGTAGTGTTTTTAAAACGTCACTGTAGTTATTCTCAAAGACAGAATAAGGATTTCAGGGCTGGAAGAACCTTAGGAATCATCTCCTTTGCCTCCCTTATTTTACAAATGAGGAAGTTAAGGCTCAGAAAAGTTCTTTTCATGGTACAAAGGTGAATGTAGTAGGAGAGCAGATCTAGCCATCTTAATCTTATTTGAATTCACTATGTATAGAGGTTCATTTAAAAAACGACAGATTAATAAGATTCTTTTCTTTTTTTTTTTTTAAATACTAGGTGGTAATTGAGACTCTGTCAGTGGGAGCAACTATGCTATTGCCACCTTTAAGAGAACGAATGGAATTACTTCATTCTCTTTTACCTCAAGGACCTGATCGATGGGAAAGCTTGTCTAAAGGACAGGTAAGGTGTTGTCTGATGTCGAAGTTGTTTGAAAGAGTACATTGAAAGTTTCAAGAGGAACTGATTAAAGTCAACCAATTATTTCTATTATCAATACTATATATAAGACTTTTGAAGAATTTTCTGTCCTTTAAATTATTTTTGTTTTAAAGCTTATTTGAAAAGCCTTTCTCTTTTCTGAGTAGTTACATTGAAAGCAGTATTGTTCATTCTCCATCCCACCTCCCATTAATCTTGTAGTGAATTAAGCATTTTTAATAGTACTCAGGTATACACTCAGTGTATTTCATATGTCTTATAATAAGTAAGGCATTTCCAGTAACTCTCACATATCAGCATTTAGAATGAGAATGAGACTAATGTGGACATAGTGTGCACACATTAGACTCCAGATTAAGATGTCAGATAAATATATATCTAAAGTCAGTTGCTTTTCTCAAATGTAGTGTTTTTAAAATCCCTCCCACTTTTTGTTTGGTTTTTCTTCCCTCCTCACCGAAAGTTCTTCTGGGTTTTGTGGCATGGATTGGTTTTTTAGTTCTTTGTATTTCTACCGTGCTGGAAAGGCTTCAAGTATGGTCCCCAGGTACTGGCTGTTTGTTGTGTGATAACCAGCCTTATGAATTAGAGACTCTTGAGCAGTAGCCAGATTGTTAGATGGTGAATTTTTTGGACGTGGCAGCTGGTGGAACAGAATAAAATACAACATGACCCTCATCTGTTGTGACACTCTTTTGCCTTTTTAGGAAGAAGATGGGGGACAGTGTTTACTAAGAATCATGCAGTTTTTAGATCATCTGCCTATATTAATTTAGTCCTTTGTTATTCAGATCCTTTCCATTGATCAAGAGGCAATGTACTTTTAGAGGAAATGAATCTTATCATTGTAGACATTATTAAAATTTTTATTTTAGTAACAAATTGTCTCCTTTTACTCCCTCCTTTATTGAGAAATGGCAAGCAGTACACAACCATATATGAAGTCATGCAAAATATATTTCCATATTATCTGTGTTCTGAAAAAAAAAAAGAAAAATATATTTCATTCTACTCTGAGCCCATCAGTTTTCTCTCTGAAGTTGGATAACGTTTATCATTATGAGTCTTGGCATTGTGGCATTGTATTGATTGGAGTTACTAAGTTTTCCCCACAGTTAATTATTTTTATAATATTGCTCTTACTGTGTAAATTGTTTTCCTGGTTTTGCTCACTTTGCTTTGTATCAGACCATACCAGTCTTCTTAGGTTTCTTTCAAAGTGTTCCCTTTATCATTTCTTTTTTTTTTTTTGGAAGGACAAATTGGGGTTAAGTGACTTGCCCAAGGTCACACGGCTAGGTTTTTGTGTGAAGCGTCTGAGGCCGGATTTGAACTTGGGTCTTCCTGACTCCAGGGCCAGTGCTCCATCATTTCTTCATCATTTCTTATGGCACAATAGTATTCTATCGCATTCCTGTACCATAACTTGTTTAGCCATTCCCCATTTAATGGGCATCCCTTCAGTTTCCAGTTCTCTGCCATTGCAAAAAGAGCTGCTATAAACGTTTTTGTATATATGAATCTTTTTTCTATTTTTTTTGTTGATCTCTTTGGGATATAGTCCTAGTAGTGGCATTTCTAGATCAGTAGGTATGCAGTTTTATAGCCCTGCAGTATCCACTTGTTCTCCAGAATGCTCCACTAACAGTGCATTAGTATCCCTATTTTCCACATCCCCTCTAGGATCTGTCATTTTTCTTTTGAGTACTGACATTTTCAAAGGATTTTTAAAAATTGATTTTTTTAAAAATTTTCCGTTTCAAATTTTCACCTTCCCACCTCTTTACCTTTACCTCCCTTGTTGAAAGCAAGAAAGAGAAAACTTGTTAACAAATATGTATAATGAGTAAAGAAATTCTACCATTAGCCCCCATCTCTGTACATATATGTGTATGTATGTGTGTGTGTATATCTATCTGTATGTCTGTAAACCTCATTCTGCACTTCTGCACTCTGAATTCAACATATCTCTGGAGTTAGTGTTATTCATTATGAGTCCTTTGGAATCATTATGGTGCTGAGAGTTCTGAAGTCTTTTGGAATTATTTGACTTTTAAAATATTGTGATTGTATAAATTCTCTTGTTTCTTCTCACTTTATTTTGCATTAGTTCATTCAAGTGTAACTCAGTTGTTGCACTAATATTATGTAATCTTATTATTACATCTCTTATTAGATGTAGTAATACTAAAAGGAAGTGGGGTGGCCTTTATTAGGAAAAAAAAAGCAGACAAGATGAGAAAGTATGCATAGTAACAGTGCAATCTGTACTACATTGGAGGAAAATCCCTCATCAGTGCGATCAAGGGTCCATTGCAGCATTTTACTTGTCATGTAACTTTAACACCAATACTTTTTATCATTTTTATCATACTATATCTTTAATCATTAATTTTTTAGTTTAACAAGAATCATAAGAGTTCTCTTTATTAAGCTAATAACTCTAAAAGTTGTAGCTTAAATTTGATGAAATTTTAGAGGAGAAGCTGTTAGTTTTGTGTTCCTGTACCCTAGGAAAATGAAGAACTTTTTCTCTTAAAAAGAGATGCCAATTAAGAGGCTTTTAAAATATTTCAGATGAGAGGTGATGAGAACCTCAGCTAGGGTACAGGCTGTGTGCATGAGATTAAGGTGTAAGAGATGAGGTATAATTAACAAAAATGGACAAAAATTGGTAAGATTTAATTGATTGGAAATAAGAATTAAAGGAGAGTCAAGAATGACTCTAAGGTTCTGCATGTGGATAATTAGAAGGAGAGTGGTACACCAGAAATAGGAAAGTTTGGAGGAGTGATAATTTTGTGAAGAAATGTGATGAGTTCTATTTTGGATATGTGTTTGAGGTGTCTGTGGGACCTCTAGATGATGTCCAGAAGGCAGTTGGTCATATGGGACTAGAGGAATTTAGTAGAAGGCATATAGCTAAATATACAGATTTGGAAGTCATCAGCATAGAAACAAACCCATGAGATAACACAAGGAAAGTATGATACAGAGAAGGAAGGGGGGGGAGCCTTGGTGGAATACATACTTACTGGGTGGAATAAGGAAATGTTTCTGAGAAGATTTGGTCATAGAAATAGGAGGAAAACCAAGAAAGAACAGTATCACAGAAGTCAAGTGAGATGACAGTGCCCAGGAGAAAATGGTGCAGTGACCTAGCAGTTGACCTGATGGTATCTTGGAGAGAGAAATTTCGTTTAAGTAGTGGGGTCAGAAGCCAGATTGCAAGGTATTGAAAAGTGAGTGGAAGGTGACAAAATAGAATAGAAATTTTTCTAGATATTTGGTTCTGAAAGACCTCTGAAGAGGTCTCTCTGAAGAGATTTAGGATGTCCAGCATTCTTTCCCCACTCTTTCACTTATCTTCACCTCTCTTTGTGTACTGGTTGAGATAATAATAAGGCACTTAGTACAAGTACCTTACATAGTATGTTCTTAACAAATTTGTGTTCCATTCCCCTTGTTCCCTGATGCCCTACTGCTTACAAACATGTCCGTATCTCCCCATCTTCCAGAAACCCTCACTTGATTGTTCCTACATCCCTGCTTCCCATGTTTTCCCATATCTCTCCTCCCTGTTGTGGCTATACTGCTTTAGAAGCCTTTCTACAGTAAACAAAGACATTTTTTCCTTCTCTCTCGCTCTCTCGCTCTCTCTCTTAACTCTTTACAGTCTGGTGTCTGACCTCATTATTCAATCAAAATTACCCTCTCTGAAGTTACTGGTAATGTCTTAAAGTGTCAAATCTAGTGACCTTTTTTCAATTCTTCTCCTTGACCTCTCTCCATCCTTTGACATACATGGTCCCTTGACAGCTTCTCTTTGACGCTCTCCTCTTCCTGGGTTATCATGATGGTACTCTCTTCCAGCTCTCCTCTTAGCGATTTGACTATTCCTTGGTTTCTTTTCTTGGAAAGCACCACATAACTGTGTGTTGGGGCTCTTGTTGGTAATGGGTTGAATTGGTCCTCAGCTAACAGGAGGCCTGTGATCACCTCGGGGCAGAATCTGAAGGTTGCACCTGTTTGCGATAAGCAGGATTATCTCTCTGCCTTCAGGGTGATGCAGGGTTGGCTCACTGTGGCGAGGGCAAGGCCAGGGGAGGGGCCCTAACGGGCCCTGGAGAAAGGACTTAAATACAGGCTACCCGGAGGCAGAAGTTCCAGTCCCACACCAAGCTTAGAGAATGAGAGGGAGTTTCAGCCACGCCAAGCCTAAGAGAAAGTAGCAAGAAGCAAGCCCTGTGTTTTAAGTTTTCTGTGCAGCTGTTTCTCCCGGAGATAGCGGGAGCTGGGGACGCCCGAAGCCTGTTGAGGAAGGGTATAGGTGAAACTTATACAGCCTGACCCCCAAAACCTGTAACAACTGTGGGTGCTCCATAGACCTCTATCTTGGGCCCTTCTTCTCCCCTATGCTATTTCACTTGGTGATGTCATGAACTTCTAAGGATTCAGTTATCATCTTTGTGCTGATGATTTTCAAATATACTTAGCCATCTCTGAACTTTCTGCTGACTTCCAGCTTTGCATCTTCAACTGTGTATGGACATCTCTAACTGGATATTTTAAACTCAGCAGGTCCAAAACTGAGCTTAATATCTTTGCCCAAAATCTTTCTCTCTTCCAGCTTCCCTGTTACTCTTGGAGGAGACTACTATCATATTCCTAGTCACCTAGGATTACAACCTAGGTGTCATTTTCAACTTCTCATTCTCCCTACCCCCCCTCCTCCATATATAATTTGTTGACAAGGCATGTTAATTTTATCTTCTCTCACAATGTGCCCTTCTTTCCCCTAACATTGCCACCATCCTGGTGCAGGCCCTCTTAACTCCCAACGGAACTCTTAACAGTAACCTGATGGTTGTTCTTCTTGCCATGAGTCTTTCCCCACTGTAGTCCTTCTTCCACTCATTTATCAAAGTGATCTTCATGAAACATAGGACTGACCATGTCACTCCCTACTCAGTAAACTCCAGTGACTTTCTCTAATATCCAAGATCAGATATAAAATCCTTTTTGGCATTCACAGACATAAAAAGTCCTTCATAACTTGTGCTCTTCTTTCCCTTTCCATACCATCTTCTTAGACGTTCCCCCCATCTTCTTCCATCCAGTAATGCTGGCCTTCTTGCTCTTCCTCAAACAAGACACTCTGACCATAGGCATTTTTACTGGCTCTCTCCCTTTCATCTCTGCCTCTTAACTTTTCTCCCTTAATTCTAGTGCCTTCCCTGTGTTGATTATTTCTGATTTCTTTTGATTATAGTTTGTTTATACATTGTTGCATATTGTCTCCTCTATTGTACTTGAAAAAAAGGACTATATTTTGCCTTTATTTGTATCCATAGCATCTAACACAGCCTGGCACATAGTTACTTACAGTATTTATTGATTGACATGGGGCAGTCACAAGGTCAAGTGAAGGTTGTTTTTTTGGGTTTTTTGTAAGATTTGAGAATGTTTGCAGGTGGTAAGGAAGGAGTCAGTAGAAAAGGAGAGATTGAAGATGAGGTAGAACGAATGACGAAGGGGGAAAATTCTCCAAGGAGATGAGGAGGATCAAGAGCACAAGTGGAAAGATTAGCTTTGGAAAGGAGATCATCTCTTCATTAGAGACTAGAGTAGGAGATGGTGAATGATGAAGAGAGGTTTTGTGCTTCTGTGGAGAATTTAATAGTGAATCACAGAAGAATGTAAGGTTTCCCATGTAGCAGTAGAGGCTTAGCCTGAAATACTAGGTAGAAATTTGTAGTGAACCCAGTTTGTACAACTGCCTGATTTTACTTGGGGGAGTATTCAACAACATGTGGCTAAGAACAAAGAAGGCAAATAGTGGGAACAACCTAGAGTGAAGTTTGAGAAAGTATGATTAAAAGTTGAGGCAAGGCATTTAAGGGCAATTGATTAACTGTAGGGTCAAGACTGTGAAGAGGGGGAAAGAAGAATATAGGTATATACTTGAACATTTCATTTAAAGTGCTGTATATTTTGCAGTTTTTACATTGACTATTTTTGTTCCTTTTCTGGTGTGCATTAACTAATATTATTCCTATGTCATTGATTTAACTTTTTTTATTCCATTTTTCCTCAGAGAATGCAGTTGGATATAATTTTGACAAGTTTACAAGATCATACCCATGTAGCCTCCCTACTTGGTTATAGCTCACCTTCTGATTCTACTGATGTTTCTTCCATATGTATCTCCTATGGAAATCTGTCGGATCAGCCATATAGCACTCAGAGTTGCCATCCAGATACTCATTTAGCTGAAATTTTAATGAAGACCTTACTAAGAAATTTAGGATTTTATACAGTAAGTTGTTTTTAATTTACTTACAGTAAAATAATACTGATTTTGTCTTCTATGCAAAGATATTTTTGTCTTGCAAAGATATTTTAACCTGTGGATATTTTTTCTTCAGATTTTTAGAAATATTAAAACAAATAAAATCTCATATAGCCAAAAGGAATGGGCACAGCTAATGAGCATGGAAGATTTGTTCTTAAGACTTCACATATTGCTTTTCCTTCTGCCCTACCTCCAACAATATTCCTGGTAGTAGAGATGTTGCTTCTAAACTAGATCACCTTTACCATAATCCAAGTAGAGATCAGCTCACATTTTTCTGTTTTGGTTTTTTTCCACAAAATATGATTTGCAGAATTTTTGTTTAAATCCAGGTATATTGTATGTAGAATATTTCCCTGATCTCCCTCTCTGGTAACCCTATTAAAAAAGTGATAAGGTTGATTTGATATGACTTGTTCTTAGTGAACCTTTTTCAAATCATTTAAATAATCCATTCCAAATTTGTTTAGATATTAATGACAAAATCACTGATTTTTTTTATCTCCCCCCATTTTAAAGAAAACTGGCATCTTAGCCAGTCTCCATTTGGAGTAACTGTCATTTTCAGTAAATTAACAAAAAAGGTTACCAACATTTCATTATCATACATTTGAGTCTTTTCAGTGTTTTCTAATCTTTTCGACTCCGTTGTTTATAATTCATATCATTCTTGTTTTTTTTCTTTTTTGGGGGGGAGGTTTGCTTTTGGGAGGGGCATATCATTCTTTTATTATCATACTTGGTCTGTCTACCCACCACTACCCTAGCCCAGCCACTTTTTATGTGTACATGCCTTTTAAAAATCTGAGTTTATTCATGACTTTTGTTAATTTATTTAATTTGCACACACAACTTTATTGATGTCTTTCAGGATCAAGCATTTGGAGAACTAGAAAAAAATAGTGATAAATTTTTACTTGGGACATCGTCATCTGAGAATAGCCAACCTGCTCATCTTCATGAATTGCTTTGTTCACTGCAGAAGCAACTACTAGCATATTGCCACATCAACAGTGTTAGTGAGGTATTTTGATTCTCTTTCTCTCTTTTGAGATTGTCACAAATACATGTCCTCAGGAATTCAGTATTTGCAGTTTTGAGAACTATATTTTTGTGACTTAGATTTTTCAGAATTATGCTAATTCAAGCAACTCTTCTTCTTTATAGAATTCAAGCAGTGTGGCATTGCTTCACAAGCATCTTCAGCTTTTATTACCTCATGCCACAGATATCTATTCACGTTCTGCAGCTTTGCTGAAAGAAAGTCCTTGGAATGGCAGTGTTGGTGAAAAACTAAGAGGTTTGTGCTAATTGAATTTCAGGTTTAATGTATTTAAATGAGGCATCTTCTTCCTGTTCATGGGCCTTTTGAAACAGTGAAATTCATACTACAGATTGTTTAATAGCATGGAAAGTTATAGAGAAGCAGGAATATATAAGTGGTAGCAGCTTGACCTCTGATAAGTCTTTAAAATTATGATAAACATGTTGGAGAGGCTTAGTTTTAAGTTGGAAGTCAGAGTACATAAAATCATAAATATTAATTTTAAATAGCACAACCTAAGATTTTTGTGTGCAGTTTGAAACTGTTTTCCAAAGTAATTTTAGGTAAATTCTTTTTTGTTTAGTTTATATTGCTAGCTTGAACTCTTAAAGCAGAATTTTAAAAGAAGTTGAAAATAACCTTCTTTGAATATTGATCAAAAGCATCTATGTCAAGGTATTTTTGCATACCTGTAGTTTAAAAATCTAAAGTGGTGAGTGACTTCTCCATGTTAATCTACATTGGCACCTTCAGATAACTCCTATTTTTCCTTTTTTTAAAGAATTATTTCCCTTTTTGTTTTAAAAATTTAGCTCTTGAGTGCCCCATCCTCTTGGTCTGACTTTCCTTATAGATTGTTAATCTATAAAAGTTTTTGTCTTTTTCTTTGCTTTCCCAACTAGGGTGCAGATCAGACTGTGATTTTTTTTTCTTTTCTTTTTTTTTTTCTTTTTGGAGGGGGGAGGGCAGGGCATTTGGGGTTAAATGACTTGCCCAAGGTCACACAGCTAGTAAGTAAATGTCTGAGGTCAAATTTGAACTCAGGTCCTCCTGACTCCAGGGCGGGTGTTCTTTTCACTGAGCCACCTAGACGCTCCCCCACCATCTTTTTCACTTCAGCGATTAATTTCTTCCCACTAAAGAGAATCAGAATTGTCTAGAATTTATACTTGTTGGTTTCTCAGGTTTTTTTTGTAGGGGGGAGCGTGAATTAATCATTAGTACAAGTCAAGACAAATCAAGAAGTTGTTAGCTTTCTCTGCTTTTGACAGAGAAAGAGAATTTGAACAGATATATGGATAATTTGAAGTCTTCTGTCTCCACTATATCGTACCTTTGTGACAGGCTGGTGATCTGTTTCCTCAACTTTTCATCTGTTTCTTTTTTCCGTTCAGGTGATGGGGATATTTTGAAAACAAAATGAGTTTTTTCCTCTTTCCTTTGATTTTTATTCAGATAGTCTCCACATCTTTCCCCCTCTGATTGCTGAATTTCCCCACATCAGTATGTTCTCTGAATATACAATGCTATCTTTTCCTTTTTCCTATCCTGTTTCTTTTGAATAAGACATTTATTTAGAGCCATGTTATAGTCATGGATTTCATCCCTCTAAAATTCTCTTATTTGCTTAAGCTTTAGGCATTGGGATTTAACCAGTCAAAGCTATAGGTTTTTCTGTTAACTTCTTTTATGAATTTTTGTCACTTGTGAAATTCTGGTTATTTCAGATGCTGTTCTTCCTTCAACTTATTCTCAATGCTTGGTGGATATACACTGGCAGTTTTTCCCCCCCATAATTTTTAGATTAAAAGTCTTTTGATTAGATTTTTGAGACACCTAGCAAAATCATTCTTGCTAGCTTTTATGAAGCTATTCTTTATCCCTGGGCAGAAATTTTCTTATCTTTATATTTTAAGATGGGGTCTAGATTACCTCATTCTCAGAAACCACTTTCTTTGCTAGCACTTCACTTCCCAAATACTTTTTTTTTTTTAATATCCCTTGCTTTCAATAGGCAACAGTGAGGAAAGAAAAGCCAACTTATGCCCTTGTGGTCTTCATGTTTTTGTCTAAGACAAATGTGTCTTTGTGACACATTTTAGGTTCTTTCTGGTAGAATCATTTGTCACCACCTGAATCAACAAGAGTAGGTAGTAGTCATATTCTTTGATGAATCTTGGAAGGTTCCCTGTAATTTCTTGACCACATGCCCTAGAGAGACAGCAGGCTTCTTATAGTTGTTGCCTTGGTATTCTTTCTCAGGTAGTTGCCTAAGATAGTTTGCTTTTTCTTGGGCCCTTGTGAATGTTTTCTCACCTTACAATTCTGTTTCTACTATATTGTTCCTTGATAAGCATTTGTTTCCTTCTTGGAGCATCTAGCTCTCTCTTCAGGAATAACCTCATCTCTTCTTTAGCTCTAAGTGTTAACACTGACCTTTTTTCTCTTCTACTCCCTAACTTTCTGACTAGTAGAAGGTTTAATTCTATCACTCCTGTGTCAGATCACTTTTTCTGGTAAAACTCTGATTCCATTTCTTTAGAACAACAACACTTCATTTTCCCTCATAGGTTGGGGGTGTCGAAAGGTGTTCCATGGGTCCTTTTACCTTCTCTTTTTGGAGGGAGAACAGTTTATGCTTGTAACAGAGAGGGCAGTCACTTTGTTTTGGCAGGAATGTGAAGAGCGTACACATAGAACCACCTCACAAAGACAACATATTGGGTTTAGGTAAACTAAGGATCTGACCTAAATATGGCATGTCTTATATTTTCTAAAATAAATTCAAATTATTGCTTAATTTTGCTTTATTTTTCCCTTTATAGATGTCATTTATGTGTCTGCTGCTGGCAGTATGCTGTGCCAGATTGTTAATTCTTTACTGTTACTGCCAGTGTCAGTGGCTCGGCCTTTGCTGAGTTATTTGCTAGACCTCTTGCCACCTCTTGATTGCCTTAATAGACTGTTGCCAGCTGCTGCTCTTTTAGAAGACCAGGAGTTGCAGTGGCCTCTTCATGGTAAGCAGAACTACTTAATTATTATCATCCTAATAATGATATGAAAAAAGAACAAATAATGTTGGTCAATTAAAAGCTGTTGCTCTTGCTCAGGACAATAAGGACTTGTTTTGTAGGAGCCTGCAGACTGAGGTAGGCAACCTGGAGCACACATAATTTATTCAAATGAAGATGTGTGAGGAAAAATCACTACTGCGCACATGATTTTTATAGTGATTTCATCTTTCAAATAAGTTGAAATAGAGTTTATGAAGTTTGTTTATTCAGCATTGAAAGATACATGAGACTAAGTATAGAGATCCTAGTTTGATATGTGGAGGGTAGAATTCGGAAGACTATTGTTTCCTTTTGAGTAATTTGTGACATTATTTTAATTTGAGGTATCTGAATTCACTTTTGTTTACTTATAGAATGAAAATGCTAATTGGAATCTATAAAAGTAATTGGAGTTGAAAATAATTCACTTTAGAAGTATATAAATGTTTCTTTTAAGATATTATAAGTTACTAAAATAATGTTAAATTATGGAAGAGTTTAATTTGAAATATTTTAGATGAAATAGAGTATAGTCCTATGGAAGGAGCACTTGAATAAGAGAGAAGTTAAATTCTTTTCACCCTGATAGTAATTAAATTGTGTGATCTTTGGAGAGTTACTTTTTTTCTTGAGGGCCTTTGTTTCCTTATCTTTAAAATGAAGGATTTGGGCTAGATGATAATCTAAGATCTTTTCTTGTTATTAAATTCTCTATATTCCTTTGAATAATGATGAAATGAAGTGTCAAATTCATTAATCATTAAAGTGCTGGTTATGATGGGAATACTTTTTGTTCTCTCAGATTTTTTTTAAAAAGTACCTGTTTCTTAGGTAACACTGACTATGCCATTGTGAGACAGGTGGAAACACTAGCACAGGTTCACTCTTAATATGCATTCCTTTATGCATTACCCAAATCCCCACTGACCATTGCCCGCTTGATTTATAGGGCAGCAGACAAAGAAAGCATCTTGCCAACATTAAGCTCACAGGTTAACTTTAGCAATATCATCATTCAGCACATGCATAGTAAATATTACATTATGTCATCCCCATATCTCACTATGCATTCTCAGTAGGAATTGTTTATAGCCAGAGTCCTGGGAAATATTATCTAAGCTCCTTGAAACTATCACCTAAAAAGAATAACAAAATCCTCCTTACAGCACCTTTCTTAATTTTCTAACATTTTTTTAAAAGGCTTCCTTTAAACCTGATAAAATTAAATTGAGAAAATAAAAGGGTATAGAAAATTCATTTGAAAAACTTGGTTATATGTTATGATCATTGTTTTAAAATTAGTAGTATGTAAAAATAAAAAATTATATTGCTTAGTTTTTCATGAATGCACATAGACTGTGATATACTATGTAATAAAATTTATGTTATTGACTAAAAATTTTCTTGAAAGTGTATTGTAGTATGTTAAAACATTATATTTCTCTCAGTTTACTGCAATTTCAACATACTTTTATGCTTCAGGGAACATAAGATAAAGCAACTTTCACTGATGATTTTCTCCTTAGGAGGGCCAGAACTGATTGACCCAGCTGGAGTGCCACTTCCTCAACCTGCTCAGTCTTGGGTTTGGCTTGTAGATCTGGAAAGAACTATTGCTCTCCTCATTGGACGGTGTCTGGGGGGCATGTTGCAAGGCTCTCCTGGGTCTCCTGAGGAGCAAGATACAGCATACTGGTTGAAAACACCACTCTTCAGTGATGGTGTTGAAATGGATATCCCTCAATTAGGTAAACTGCCTCTGTAAAATTTATAACAGTATCTGGGTTGCTCCTTTTTTGTTGGGTTTTCCTTATCATGTGATGTCTTAATTGGAGTACTAATGGAAAATTATCCAAGAATAGTAGAGGTAAAGGTTCTGAGGCCTTACCTTTAAGTCTTCATAAAGACAGAGGGAATAATTTGATATAGTAGAAAGAAAACTCACTTTGAAATTAGGTATTCAGGTAGTTCTTGCTTTATGTAAAATTGCATTACAGAAATTTGACTTTATCTAAAGAATTCTAAAAGAAATCTGCATTCCAGAAAAATATCTGTGTTGATTTTACTATATGGTACTGTGTGTTCTCTTACTACTCCTGTCCCATGGCATGGTGCTCCATGACCTCCCACTCCCCTCCAAAAACTCTAACCTTCCCAACCCTAAAAATAACTCCTCCAAGTAAAAGTACAAGAACACACATGGAAAGACTGCCAGTGCCAGATTGGGGTCTTAGCTTGAAACCTTCAGTACCAAGAGAGGAGACCTTTGTCCTGTTCTACCCACTTACCCTGTGTGTCTGTCCCTTGAGTATTTTTTCTTCTCAGATCTGGCCATGCCCCCAAATGGCTGGTTATGGCCCCAGCTCAATCCTTCTCTTGCTCTTGCTTCTCTGTCTCCCCTTGAATGGTATGTCATTCCCCCTACCCCCTTGGATTTGAGACCACCTTCCTGCCTTCCTCCTTTCCCCATGTCCAAGGGCAAATTTCACATTACATAAAAAGAACTTTATATAAAGGTCTGTAGCTACTTCTCTAAAACAAGAATTGACTGTAGTTGGACTCTATCACTACCTAACCTAGGGCAACTTAAATATTATCTTTGCTCTAAGCATTTTTATCTGGAACTTATGTATGATTATGCTCAATTACTGGCTTGTTTTACAGGTTTAATTTGTGGTTCACATCAATTAAACTGTCTCTGATACAATCCTGGAATGTATCCCCTTATTGTCACTGCTTTCCCATCAATGTTTTCTTCAGTGAGTCAAAAAGTGTTTGTTTAGTACTTTTTGTGCTAAGCAAGAACAAATAAAAAGTCTCTTCCATTGGAGAACTCATAGCTAATAAACAAAACAAGGTGAAAATAATTAGGAAAAATAATGAGTAAAAAACTTACAAGAGAGGAAATCTCAGAGGGAAGGCACCAGTAGCCTGGATTGAAAAAGACCTCCTTTAGAAGATAGGAGTTGAGCTAAGACTTGAAATAATACAGGAAAACTTAAGAGGTGGGGATGAGCAAAAGAGAGCAAGAGCACTTCAGGCATGGGAAACAACTACCACAAAGGCACAGAGATGAGAGACTGAACATTTATTGAATGCAAGAAATAGTAAAGTTAAGTCAGCAAAGCTACATCATTAGCGTGCATGGAGAGTTGTAAAGTATAAGAAGACTGGAAAGATAGGAAAAGACTGAGTTATAAAGAGCTTTCAATTATGAACAGAGTCGTTTATGTTTAATCTTAGGGATAATAGGGCACCATTCAAATTTACTGAGTAGGGAAATACCACGGTCAGACATACTTTTTAGAAAAATCACATTTTCAGCTGCCTAGAGGATGGAGTGGGATGGGGAGAGACGTGAGCCAGGTAGACCAATTTGAAGGATATTGCATTGTTTTAGGCACTAGGTGAAGAGGACCTGAACTAGGGTTGTGGCTGTATGAGTGGAGAGGAGCAGATATAATATATGTGAGAGATACTATGAAGGTTGACATGACAAGATATGGCAGTTCAATGTGAGGGGAATGAGTGAGGCTTCTAGGGTGACAAGTGGGTTGAAGTAAGAAAGTAATAGGAATAGTGAAAGGATAAAAAGATAATAATAATAGGAAAGTTCAAAAGAAGTAAAGGATTAGCAAATGGGACAAAAGGAAAGATAATGAATTCTGTTTTGGACATAATTGAATTTGAGGTACCCAAAGGGAAAGGGTCAACCTTAACTCTAATTGAATTTGGTTTAGGGAATGAATAACGTACTAAACTGGTTATCTTTCCACACAGGACAGTAGGGGGAATGGGGATGAGAGGTGGAATGATAGAGGGGAAGTCAGGAGGGGAGATAGTGTTACTGGATGTACACACTTCTGTAAAGGGACAGGATAGAGAATAGAACAAGGAGGGGGGCAGGATAGGAAGGAGGGACATTTAATCAGTTTCTCACAATATGCCCACTGTGGAGATGTTCTTTGTAATTACACATATACAGCCTATATTTAATTGCTTGTCCTTCTAGTGGAGGTGGGTGACGAGGGAGGAAGGGAAAGAATCTAGACTTTAAAGTTCTGTAATCAAATGTTAAAAATACATATTTATATATATTCATTATTATTATTGTTGTTGTTGTTATTATTAACTGCATCCAACTGGGAATTAAGATATACAGGCACTGTGATAGGGAGATCCATCCTGCCCTACTGGAATGTCAGAGGGGTAAGGAGGAGGATGTAGGAGAGAGCAGATTGGGGAGGGGTTATACAGTGGGATGGCTGTTTTGAGGTGTTGGGTAGGGGAAAGATGGGGAGAAAATTTGTAACTCAAAATCCCATGGAAATGAATGGTTTAAACAAGAAAATAAATAATTAAAAAAAAAGAATTTGAGATGCCCACAGAATGTACATGTTAAAAAATACTCAAATTGCAGTAAGTGATATGAGACTGGAATTTAGAATAGAGACTAGGGATGAATATATGTGTATAGGATTCATCTGTATAGTGATAGTGGTTTGACCCATGGGAACTGATAAGAACACTAAGTATGAAGTATAGAGAAAAAGAGAAGAAGGTCCCATAGATCGTTGGAGGTTCATTCAAACTCATTGCATGTAACATGGATGGAGAAACTTTGAAGGAACTATTGGACAGATAGGAAGAGAACAAAGGAGAACAGTGCCATGAAAACCTAGAAAGGAAAGTATCCAGGAAAGGATGAAATTATTTCCAAGATTTCTTTTAACTTTAATATTCTGTAATTCTTTGCCCCCAAATCTACCAAACACACACAAAAAAACCCCCAGACAAAACCAAAAACCAAACATGATTAGAGGCAGAAAGAGAAACTGAGAACAACTCTAAAACAGAATTAAAGAGAAATTTTGTTGTCTTCTGAATGAAAAGATTGTGCAGATCCCATGGTAAGCCAGAAGACCTTCCTACTGACTGATGAATATGAACTGACAACTAATGATAATTCCTGAATCAAGGAAAAAGGAAAGCCCTTTGAAATGAAACTAGACATAACTGCTAGTAATACTCATCTGCTTTCTCCATTTTTTCCTGTGATTGATTTGGTCTATTGCTAACATTCAAAATAATTCAGAAAAACATTTGCTTTCAATTGCTATTGTTTTCTGCTTTTTAAACTATTGTTTGGTATGGTTTGTATGTTTAAATAAAATCGTTCAGTATGATTTTTCTCTTTTTAGTGCAAATGTCTGGTGGTTCAGTTACAGTATGAGCTACAATATGCTTTTGTGGGCTAGCCTGGGAACCTAACTCCCATTTATGACATTATTTGAAAGAAAAGTTGCCTTCTCTATTCCCAGAAATCCATTTACAAACTAATTTTTGGAACGTAGTCTGTTTATAAATTAGATTTTGCCTGTACTTCATAACAAGACATGACCTTTTAATTATGGATTAGCATTTGTCATTATTGAATTACCCTTTCATGATGAAATTAAATTAAATCTAAAGAAGGAAAAGCCTTCTTATTTAGTCGGTATATCATACTTATGCTTCAGTCCTTCCTCCCTCAAATCCAAGTCCAACTGCAAGTCATGTCATGATTCCTTGATGTCATGGTCTTCTTCAAGAACGAAGGACAAAGACAACAACAGCTGTCTTAAAGACTTTGCCTGATTTCATTTGTTTAAATTACCTATATTTATGAACAAGTTGGTATAGTTTTGTTTGTAACATTAAAATGTCTGAGAAATTTTAAATGATGACAAATCTGTTTTTAGACAAATGTATGAGTTGCCTATTAGAAGTGGCACTTTCTGGAAACGAAGAACAGAAGCCATTTGATTACAAATTACGACCTGAAATTGCTGTCTTTGTTGACTTAGCATTGGGTTGTACAAAAGAGCCTGCTCGTAGTCTTTGGATCAGTATGCAGGATTATGCTATTAGTAAAGGTAAGATGAAAAAAATAAATGGAATAAATTCTATGTAATTATTGTAGTTGGTAGTATTGACTTTCATGTGTACCTAATAGAGTGATACAATTATCATTTGTTTTCAGTACAAAAATTGTAATACCAAATTAATTTTATCAAGAAAGTGACTTTAACTTGTTCTCCCTTTTTCTACTGGAGGTAAATTTAGTATACAGCAGTTGAGAATTACAGACATATAAATTGATGGATCATTATTTACTCTACAAAGATTTCTGTTTTTCAAATCAATCACGATAAGATTCTTTTAAATATCAGCTTGTTTCTCACTGGACATATAGTGCAGTATGAACAGCATTGGAACATATATATGGAATATGGAATAAATTCCTGAATTCTGGTCTTGGCTTTGATCTTAATTAGTTGTATAAACTTGGACTGTACATGGTCTTCTCTTTTGGCCTTAATTTCTTTAAGTGTAAAGTAGAAAAAAAATCTCACAGGATATAAAAACCAACTACATGAGGGTAATGTATGTGAAAGTTGTGTGGAAAGAATACTATTACACATTTTTCAAATTTTTTTCAAAATAATTTTATACACATTTTTTCTAAGCATATGTCTATTGTTAGAATTTCTTCACAGCATCCCTTTCTTCTATAACACTTAGTTTCCATATTTTCTTACTTTCTAAGTAATGATCTCTGGATTGAATAGGGTCATATTTCCACAGTTGACATTCTCCCCATCATTCTACCTTACTCTACCTTTTGTTTTCCTCTGTTCCTTTGCAGTTTCTTCTTTCTGCAACAAAAAAATGAATAAAGATCATATTCAGAGGTTTTCACCTACTGCGCTCTATTGTTTTGGTGTGTAGTGGCAAAATGAAATGTAAATGATTCAGATCTTTAAAATACCAGCAGATGGTGCCTTTGTAAGTGTCACCCTATTCATTGATTGATTCATTCATTCAACAAATATCTTTTGAATGCCTACTGTTGCAGGTAGAGGCAGTACAAAAGGAAAAACTAGTTTAAAAAATTTTCATTCCTCTTCCATTTTTTAAATGGATACTGAAAGGGATTTTAGACTCTTTTAATTATGTTTGTTTTGTGCTTAGGTCTTCTTCTATAATCACTTTATTATATTCTTATATTTATCATATTTTTAAAGAGCCATTTTAAACATTAGATGAAAGAAAAGCTTGTCACATGACCCTAATTTGCTCAGTAGTTTTATACGTCATAACAAATGTTGCACCTGATCATTGGGAAACATTCTGTAGTACTTGGTTTGAAGTGAATGTAAACTTTAGAAAGAAACCCTATGCTTTCTGAAAAAATCTTTTTCGGATAATAAGCTCTGTCAGTTATGAAACTCAAAAAAAATGAAATGCCTCAGTTTTTGTGTTGTATTCGATTTTGTTGTTAATTAAAGAGTAGTGCCTTTCAAAGGACCCAGCTGTATTTAAATCATGGCAATTTTAGATAATACAAACAGCCTCTTACTACAATATACATTAATGATTTGTTGTCAGAATTAGTTGACAAAATCAATAGCTATCTCCCTACTAAGAATGTTTGTTGACCACAGGATCATCTTAAAATCTATTTTTAAGTTTTATGAAAGTTTAAATTATAAAAATATTGAGTTGTTTTAAAAATGTGCTTGATTTTATATAATAATTTTATTGGGTACAGGTAGTGTGGATAGAGAGCCTAATTCCTTGATATATTAGATAGTCTTCTGAGTTAATGATAAAAAATATTGAATCACCTGGTGGACAGATTTCTGGTAATAACCATTTCTGAATCTAGCTGACTAGTTTTTGGATGATGCACTGTTGTTGGACTAATACACAAAAGCCTTTTCCATCTTGAATAGCACCTGTCATGGTTTATATTCCTTTAACACAGCCTTCTGATCCCCCAAGACTAACTTTGGATATCATTACAGGGCATAAGAATAGGACTTAAGTGGACAATTTAAAATACTACCTTTTAAAATAAAATGGTGGAGTTTAAGCTTTCCTTTTTTTCAAATAATTTTTTTCTTTTCAAAAAAATGACCTGTGATATAGCTGAAGAGTAGTGTTATGAACATCTTGGAATATTTCACTGAAAAAAATGAAATAAAAATTCCTAATGTGATTAAGGACAAGTAAAAAAAAAAATGGGGCTTGTTACTTTATCTTGTTTTGTTCAAAGTCATCTAAAAGCATATTGTAATGACCATGTAAGTTATAGGCGTTTACTAAATGTTTGTTGAATGAATGAAGTTTGCATCTCCAGCAATCTCTGTTTAGGAAACATGACTGATTCAGGTGGCTGAACATATGAAAAGTAAAGAACTTACACTAATGTAGAATAAAAGAAAGGAAAATAAAATATTTTTTGAAATACCTAACTAACCCTCCACCAACATACTTTCTAACTCTCTTGTCTGATTTTTAATGGCCTGTGATGGTCTCTTTAGTTCCTCACCCAAAGTAAGTGCATATTATTCCTGGTGTTTAGAAAGCTTCTATAAATATATTATTTTATTACTAAAACTATTAAAATGAGATCAGGAGCATTTTTATCCTTTTTGAATTTTAATACATCATTTTTATTTTCAGATTGGGACAGTGCAACTTTAAGTAATGAATCACTCTTGGACACTGTATCTAGATTTGTTCTTGCAGCTCTTCTGAAACACACAAATTTACTTAATCAGGCCTGTGGAGAGAGCAGGTAAATATTCTGAAACTATCTTCAGAATAATTTTCACCCATGATAGTAGAAGTAATCACTGTCCTTCTTTACTTTAGGTATCAACCAAGTAAAACCTTAGCAGAAGTATACCGTTGTGTGTATAAAGTTCGAAGTCGTTTACTTGCTTGCAAGAACATGGAACTCATTCAAACTAGGTCATCCTCAAGAGACCGATGGGTAAGACTGGAAATCATTTATATGAGAAAGATGTGTCTTGTATGGAGTTAGTGTTTAGAAAATGAATGAAAAAAATGATCTCAAGATTTTAGTTAAGCACAGGCTTAACAATCATTAGTATGATGCAGCTACTCCAGAAGCTGTTGCAGTCTTCAGCTCTCTTGATAACAGTATCTCTAAATCCTGAAGAATAATGATCTAAATCTTGCTTTATTCTTTGAACTTAGCAGCCATGCTTCAGCTACCTTCTTCCTTCTCCCTGAATTCCAGGGCAGAACTCTTAGATCAACATGTTGAAGTTACCAAGAGGCGGATTCTTGCTCAATAATAGCAACAACAAAAAAAATTCAAACCAACAATTTTCAAATAATATAGACCATCTGACAGTAGAAAAGGGCTGTATTTTTGCTGTAGGAAATGAAGGGAAAGACTCAGACTTCCCTCAATAACTTTCAGATAGCCTTGGCAGTGTAGAGATAGTAAGGATTCCCTTGTCACTGATGGTAACAAAAGTTGAAGCTGGATGATATCAGTGAGAGTATAGAAGGGCTTCTTGGATTACAGGGGAATCTATGCGTATTATTTTTTTTGGCTCTGCTTACTTCACTCTGCATCAGCTCATGAATGCTTCTGCAGTCATCACATATATAATTTCTTATAGCACGGTCACATTCTGTTATGTTCACGTACGATGATTTGTTTAGCCATTCCCCAGTTGATGGGCATCTACTTTGTTTCTAGTTCTTGGTTATCTCAGAAAGTTCTACTACAAATATTTTGAAGTATATAGGTACTTTTTTTCTTATTAGGGGGTTTTCTTTTTTTAATATAAGCCCAATAAAATGGAGTCTCTATTTCAAAGGGTATAGATATTTTAGTCACTTTATTTTCATATTTCAAAGTTGCTTTCCAAAATGCTTGTACCCAATCATATCTCCACCAACAGTGTATTAGTGTGTTTATCATCCTGCAACCCCCTCTATGATTGATTGTTGCCATTTTTTGTCATATTTGCTACTTATAGAGTGTAAGGTGAAACCTCAGCATTGTTTTGATTTGTGTTTCTCTTATTAATGATTTGGAGCATTCTTTCATGTGTTTGTGAATACTTTGCAGTTCTTTTGAGAATTTTGTTCATATCTTTTGGTCACTCATCTATTGGGAAATGGCTATTAGTCTTACATAGATTTATTGTTTATATATTTTGAATACCAAACCCTTATTAGAGAAATTTGATACAAGGATTTTTTCCCATTTGACCACTCTAGGCAATTCTTTTAAGGTTTTAAGTTGAAGAGATATGCTAATCTGCATTAGTAAAGGTAAAGGGAGTTTTCTCATGGGAGTTCCTTTTATCAGTGAAATTATAAGTCTAGCTCCTATTGGTATGGTGATCCTAATATTCCTTAACCTAGATTTAAATGGAATAAACAATATTTGGTTTAGGGATATAGTTAAGTATGCAAGATCAACTTCTGGTTGTTCTTTAAGAATATTACGAACTTTTTATTGTATGAGATAGCTTATGGTCCTTGTAATATCTGCTACCTTTTTAAAAAAATTAAATTTTAATCTTGAACATCAAATTTATTTTTCAAATTATTTTTAACATTTTTATTAAAAGTTTTGATTTCCAAATTCTGTCCCTCCCTTCCCTCTTTCTTCCTTGAGATGGTAAGAAATCAGATATAGGCTATACATGTGCAATTGTTATTTTTATTTATTTATTTTTGGAGGGCAATTGGGATTAAGTGACTTGCCCAAGGTCAAACGGCTAGTTTTTGGGTAGAGTGTCTGAGGTTGGATTTGAACTCAGGTCCTTCTGACTCCAAGGGCGGAACTTGTGCAATTATTAAACATCAAATTTAAACTGCATTCCCATGTACAAAGTAGGACAGATGAGGATGGTATGTGAAACTCTTGATCTCTATTACATACGACTTGCTTTTCTTTATAAGTATAAAACTAATTCACTGTTACTTTCAAAGCTGTACCATTTATATATATATATTTCTTTCTGAACCTCCTTCTGTTTGTTTCTGTGTGTGTTAAAGAAGTTTTCAATAACTCCTTTCCTGCTTGTTTTGTCAATACTCCCCTTTACTGGAAAAATAAAAAAGGAGAACCAAATTTCTTGTAACGAATAGGCAAAGTCAGGCAAATTAGCCATGTCAACAAAGTATGTCAGTTTGCACCTTAGAATCGTTATATCTCTGGCAGGAGTTGGGTAGTAATTTCATCATTGAACCTCTAGACTTGTGATCAGTACTTTTATCTATCAGATTCCTTAAGTCTTTCAGGATTCCATCCTGACCCCTGACCCCCATTCTAAAAGTGTTACATAAATATTTCTTCTGAGTAGGCTTAATTTACTCTGCATTCTTTTATACAAGTTCTATTAAGTTTCTCTGTAGCTCTCCCTTGCATAGTTTCTCATTTCCCATGTCCTAGTTGGTAGACATGGCATGAATTTCCATTTCTTTGCTGCAGCAAGTAGAACAGCTAGAAATGTTTTTGTACATATGAATCTTTCCTTTCTTTCTTTGTTCTGTTTGTAGAATAGGCCTAGTGGTAGTATTGTCAGATCAAAAGATGTGCACAGTTTGGTAACATTTTGGGCACACATATTGCTTTCCAGAATAGGTGGAACAATTCATAACTCCAGTAACAGTACACACTTATTTGTCTTTTTTTCCAATCTGATGAGTTTGAGGAGACTCAGAATTGTTTTATTTATTTTGTTTTCACAGAAACAGATACAGATTTTATTAGTCTTTAGTAATCAAGAGATTAATAGAATTAAATATCTAGTATTCTTTCTTATCCAAAATAATTTAAACCCACCTGCTGCTCAGAAAAATAATTCTAAACCATTGGCTTCTAATTACTCAAAGAAAGGCCATTATAAGCAAGGATGGCATATTTGCATAGAAAAAGACACAAATCAGGAAGTGATTGCAGGAGAAGCTGGAGGTATCTCATGAGAAAATTTCCTGTGCTCGAGGTCACAGAACTCCCCCTACTTGCTTCAAAAAGTTACTTCTGTGAGGAAGGGGGAGGCTGGGGCAAGATACTCCACATGGCTAGACTAAAGCCTGGGTGCTCTGCTTTGTTAGATGTGGCCGACCAAAGCAGATAGTGAACAGAAGGAAATTCTCAGAATTGTTTTAATTTGCATTCCTCTTATTAGTAGTTGTAATTTTTAAAAAATATGGCTGTTGGTAGGTTGAATTTCTTTTTTTTGTGAACACTTGTTCTTCTTTGACCATTGATCTATTTGAAAATGACTCACATATTTAATCAGTGCTTTATATATCCAAGTTAGCTTGGATTGCTAACATTTTATCAGAGAAATTTTCTGTAAAATTTTTTTCAGTTAACTATTCTCCTTCTAATTTTAACTCCATTGATTTTCCTTTTAATTGTAACTATTGCATAGATTTTGTTTATCCAAAACCTTTTGAGTTTTATTTCATCAACATTGTCCATTTTATTGCCTGTCATACCCTTGTTTGGTCATGAACTTTTCTCTAGTCTAAAAGTATTTCCTTCTTTGCTCCTCTAATTTGTTTATGATGTGACTCTTTATATCTAAATCATATATGCATTTAGAGTTTTTTGTATAATATAGTACGATATGTTGTTCTTAACCTAATTTCTGTCAAACTACATTCCAGTTTTCCTGGTTGTTTTTGTTGGATAATGAATTCTTATTCTAGTAGTTGTAGTCT
This sequence comes from Pseudocheirus occidentalis, assembly GCA_028646575.1. Taxonomy (NCBI): domain Eukaryota; kingdom Metazoa; phylum Chordata; class Mammalia; order Diprotodontia; family Pseudocheiridae; genus Pseudocheirus; species Pseudocheirus occidentalis. The sequence goes on along the minus strand of CM053598.1, from coordinate 118,230,236 downwards.
TTGGGTTTATCAATCATTATACTACTTTTGTTCATTTGTTTCTCAATATTGTATATCTAAACTCTTTAATTGATCTACTCTTCTGTTTTTACCTGCTGTATTTCTATCTTTATAGATATGTGAGACTTTAATAGATTATATCCCCCTTCCTCTAAGTTTTACTGTATATATATCTATAGATAGATAGATAATAAATATATATGGGAATAGTGACATAAACTTGAACAGTATTGTTTAAAAAATCATTTATGTAGGGGCAGCTAGGTGGCACAGTGGATAGAGTGCCTGCCCTGGAGTCAGAAGGACCTGAGTTCAAATTTGGCCTCAGACACTTAGTAGCTGTGTGACCTTGGGCAAGTCACTTAATTCTAATTGCCTAATTATCTAGTGATAATTCATTATCTTTTTCCCAAATCCCCATCCCTTTTTTAAAATTCAATTTTCTAAACCACTATTCTTCTAGACACATATGTTTGCAACCTCTGTGTCATTATCAAATTCTTATTCTTACTTTACATATAGTTGCCATATTTTGTCATTGTGATTCCCATCTTTTTATCTTTCCCCTTCTCTCCACCTGCAGTACAACCACTCTAGTTCAGCCCCTCATCACTGCTTACTTGAACTTGAACTTACTTGTGATATCTTTTTAATCAGTCTTCCTGGTTCAAGTTGCTCCCCAGTGTAGTCTGTCTTCCTTACAGCTGCCAAAGTGATTTTTGTAAAGCATAGTCCTGATGACATAGCTCCTATACTTGAAGAACTTCAGTGCTTCCTTTTACCTTTAGGAGCAAATATAAGCACCCTCATTTGACGTTTAAAACCTCTCAGAATTTGACCCCAATCTAACTGTTCAGCCTTATTCTACCATCCTTGCTGTCACTCATGCTTAGTCAGTTCAGATTGTCTGTCTTACTAATACTCACAAATGAGCCTCCCTCTGCCATCTTCATGCCTCTGTCCTGTCTGCTGTCATAACTGACATGTACTCTCTGCCTCTTAGAAACCTGAGTTTCTTAAAAGTCTCAGCTAAAGGGTTGTCACCTTCGTGACGTTTTTTTAAATCTTCCCAGATGTTAGTGCATTCCCCTTCCATACTGCCTTAGATATTATATCTCCTCCCTTCCCCACCAGTATTCTCAGAGATATATGTGTTATCTATCATGATGGTAAGTTTGTTAAGGGCAGAGACTGTTTCAGTTTTGTCTTTGTTTCTCCAGTGTCTGGCATATAGTAGGCACTTAGAAAATTCTTATTTATTGATTCTTGTAAATTCTTGTTCATTAAACCACTTTGTGGTCTTGGATTGCTGTGCTAATAAATTAATAGCATTAAGTTTTATTCTGTACTGTACATGTGGGTGAATTTTATAGTGGTGGTCTTAGCAAAATCTAGGAAGAGAACAAATATATGTGCTTTTTTTTCATTGTAAATATTTGTATTTAGATATTCATAGGAAAATGTGTGCATTATTTATCTTAGTATTTTTCTATAAATAAAAATTATATGAATATTATACTCTAAGGCTTCAGAAAATTATTTTCATTATGATTTCTAATTCTAAATTTCTAATAAGAATTTCTAATTCTAACCTAATAAATTCTAATGATTTTTTTCAAGATTTCAGAAAACCAGGAATCTGCAGATACTGATGCACAGGAGCATTCTTTTACCCGAACCATTGATGAAGAAGCTGAGATGGAAGAGCAAGCAGAGAGAGACCGAGAAGAAGGACATCCAGAGCAAGAAGATGAAGAAGAGGAAAGAGAGCATGAAGTTATGACAGCTGGTAGTAAGTACAGTTTTAATATACATACATACATACATACATACATACACACACACACACATTTATACACATATACACATGTGTGCTTATACGTGTGTGTGTGTGTGTGTGTGTGTGTGTGTGTGTGCTATACTTTGGGTTTGTTAGCACTTGACCTTTATAGAGGCAAAAACTTGCAGCTTTTTACTTAAAAGGTGGTTATACCCTAGTTATCAATTACGATCTTTATACTAAATTGAAGATAATCATGTATACATTATATAAAATTATATAATAGTTTTTAAAGTACCTGTGTGTGTATATACAGAAAAACCCTGTGGCTAAATTTAAATACAGTATAGATTTTAGACTTCTTATATTCAGCTAATTTGAATTGAATTCATGGCAGTTCAGTGTTACTTTAATCTTACTATTATTCCTTTGTAGATGAGTTGACTATTGGGCAGGGACTCAATAGATGTTTTGGGTCACCTTTTTGAAGTTGCTTGCTTATTTAAATATTCAGATTTAAAAGCTCAGAGACCATGCAGTTAGATTTTGGAAAGCTTTGCTACTCACTTTAACTTCTTGAAGGTTGTCACAACTTGTGTCATTTTGGATCTTCTTGTGGGGGATAAAAATGTCTGGCAACCTTGTAAATTCTTGTATAATGGAAAGGAACACATTTCTTGAAAATATATTCCTCATGAAAACCTTTCAGCTGTAAACTGTTACCCATGTGAATGCTATGTTGCTTTCTGTAGGATCTGAAACCACTTATGGTACATGGTTTGTCAAATTAATGGGTTTTTTTGGTATTTTAAAATTTCGCAATCATGAAAGATTGTTTTTAGTTGCTAATATTTAGATATTTAAAGAAAAATGTCAAAGTTCTTTGAAATATAGTTGTTTTTGATTGACACATTGATCTTTGGCCAAAAAGGGCATTTAATAAATACATAACCTAAAATTGGTATGTGTGCAGTTTAGGCTTCTTCTTAGACCATGTGAAAGAATCTAGATTGGAATTGTTGACCATACCACCCATTGGGCATGTATCACTTATTGCTTGGTGTATTATTAGTTATCTTTTCTTGTGTTTGTCTTTTTTCTCCCATGTGGTTACATATTCCTTCATGGGAAATGATTATGTGTTTATTTTGTATTAGCCTAACTTTTGGTATCATTCCTGTAGTAGACAGTTAACAAATATTTGTTGATTGATTGGGTTATGGTAAAATGGGCGTAATATAACATTAATAACTTTGCTGAAGTGAGCAATTTCATATTTGCTAGTCTTTTTAAAATCATCATAGACCAGAAATTTGGTAGGTATTAACAGAACCTCACAGGAGAAAAAAAGGTGTTTAATTATAAAACTTAGGTTACATGTCAGTTTCTTATTGCCTTTTGTAACTTGACCCTTGCTATAAAGGCTTTAATCATTTAAGTAAACTTGATAATGTCTTTTAACAATGCCTTTTAACTAACTCTTCTGCAGAAGTTGAAGTTGAAGCAGAAGTTGAAACAAAGCTAAGTTGTTTTACTGTTCCTTCCAGCTTATTCAGAATCACTGTAAAAATAAGATAATATAACTGTGGATAAAAAAAATAACTTACTTTTCTATGATTAAATAGCATGGTGGTATTATTTTTTTTAAAGTCTCACTGAGTGTTTTGGTCCTCATGTATTTATTATTTTAAATGTAGTTTTCTTTACTTTTATTCCCCTATGTGTTAAGACTTTGTTTTTGTGTTGGATTATTACAGAAATCTTTCAATGTTTCCTATCAGCCCGTGAAGTAGCACGCAGCCGGGACCGAGATAGAATGAACACTGGGGCAGGGTCTGGTACTCGTGTTGATGATCAGCCTCCTCAGTCTCAACAGGAGCGAAGGGTCAGCACAGACCTTCCAGAGGGCCAGGATGTGTATACTGCTGCATGCAATTCTGTGATCCATCGCTGTGCCTTGTTAATATTAGGAGTAAGTCCTGTTATTGAAGAGCTTCAAAAGCGAAAAGAGGAAGGACAGTTGCAGCAGCCAACAACAAGTGCCTCTGATGGGGTTTTACTTATGACCAGGTAGGAAGTGCTAGCAAGTTAACTAAGCTTTTCTTTTGTTTCTTCCATCCTTGCTACTTTGTTTCCTAATGACTTTTTTCAAAATGAAAATTGAACTGATATAAACATAAAAATATGGATGAAATTGACTATATTGAATTTGAAGTGGTATAGTTAGTAGCAGTTACTCAAAACAGCAAGATAGTGTCTGAATTAAAGAAGGCTGGAACACTGTTATTAAGAACTGTAGGTAAGGGGCGACTAGGTGGCGCAGTGAATAGAACACTGGCCCTGGAGTCAGGAGGACCTGAGTTCAAATCTGGCCTCAGACACTTAACCAAAAAAAAAAACCAAACCCTAGCCATGTGACCTTGGCAAGTCACTTAACCCCAACTGCCCTCCCAAAAAAAAGGCAAAAAAAAAAAAAGAATTGTAGATAAGGCAAATGAAGAATTTATTTCTATCTATCTCTAGGTAGCTTTATATTCAAAAGGAGAAGCAGCTAAGTTACTACAATGTGAGTGAGAGGTCCCTTTTATTAGTGAATAGCCAGTATTTTTCTTTGATAGACAAGGACCCATCACAATCAGCATATTATGTAATTTTGTTATATATTATATCTTATTCATGCGATTTAATTTTACTTTCACACAATCTGAAATTGAAAAAAAAATTTTGTGTGTGTGTACATGTGTGAGGCAGGAGTGAAAGTCTTACTGCAGAGAGCCGCTCAGTTCATGCAAGTCCAAATTACAGACTGATCAAATCAAGGAGTGAATCTGATTTATCTCAGCCTGAATCTGATGAAGAGGGTTACTCACTGGTAAGTGAAAAGGATTTTTTGTTATCCTTATTTTCTGTAAAGAGGATATTTTTGTCCTCAATGTATATTAACCCTTTGCACTCCGAACCATTCTGGACATTGGCTACCAGCTACTCGACGCTACCTTGCAGCGAAAACGTGCATTTACAGACCCTCGTGTTATTTAGTATAATTTTGGAACCAAGTAACATATTATAATGATATTGGACTTATATGAATTGGGTGACATCGAGGAATGTATATTTGCAAAAAACCCAATATTTTATTGTTTATAATTTTGTACAGTATGATAAGTTTTGA
>CM053598.1:118196173-118224784 GCA_028646575.1 Pseudocheirus occidentalis | reverse complement strand
CCAGGACCACCACTCAAGATCACGATCCAGATCCAGGCTGCTCAATGCAAGAGCCCTTGGCCCTGATGGATTGCTTCAGCCCCGCTGCTATCTGCAGGCCGATGGCTCTGAAGCAGCCCAGTGAAGGCAGCTGCTGCTCTGATCCTGCTGCTACAGCCGCCTTCCACTGCTTCCTTGCCCTGGGAGCAGTTTGGCCGGACCCACTCTTCTCCTCCCGAGTTAGCAAAATCCACTGACCTTTCTCTTAGCCTTTTTTTCTTCTGGCCTGATAAATGTGGTAACTGTGCCTCCAGTGCAGCTGATCTGCTCTCCTATAGACCGGGTTCCCGCCGGATGCCCCAGGGCCTGACCAGGCAGTGGCTCCCAGACTGCTGAGAAGAGCCCCACCTGCTGAGCGGCCTGTAGCAACAGATGTGCTTTCTGTCTTTTGGAGAGTTTTGGAGCTTGAAAAATCTGTTTAGAGTCCCATTTTATGAGTTGTGTGGGAGCTGTGGTGCTTTGCTGCTTCTACATTGCCATCTTGGCTCCGCCCCCTGATAAGAGGCTTTTTTTCTCTTAACTGAACAAAGTGTGTGGTACAATTTGTTTTAATATCTAAAGTTCCATTTTTTAACATTTGAAGTCAGTCAGCACAAATACCAATTCATTTTTCTTGCTTTATTGAGGAATAAAGAGCAATAAGGTGGTTCAAAGGAGAGAGTACCAGGCCTGGGGTCAGGTAGACTCATTTTGCTGAATTCAAATTCTGCCTCAGGCATTTACTAGCTTTTACAAGTCCATGGGCAAATTATTTAACCCCTGACAGTATTACTATATCATAGTAAATTCTAAAGAATGATATCTCTGGTAACCAAAAAGTTTAGATTTTGTTCATAACTATTTTACTGAAGCAGGAAAATAGAATTTCTTTTAAACTTAAGAACTTTAATTTAAATATTGAGAATTTATTTACTCCTTAATTTTGTTTTGTTTTCAAACTGGGGGTGAAGAAAACCTAGATCCCTGGATGATATATAGTATTTTTTGAAAGGGGATAGTGGTAGTGAATCGAAACTGGATCCTGTAACCTAGATCCTAGATCCTCTTGCTTCTTTTAACTTTCATTTATCAATTCCTTTCCAGAGTGAGACTGTTCTCCAGTGCATGGAATTTTCTTCCTTTTTTTTTTTTTCCTTTTTGTGTTTAATCAGAGATATCTAAATTGTGGGAGATGTTTTCTTTTTCATTTGACAAATATGTTACTTTTCGATTCTTAAAAAAAATTTTGTTTTAACATTCTACTTAAGATCCATTTTATTTTTAACAGCATTTCATTTTTTTCCTAATTACATGTAAAAACAATTTTTGCCATTTGATTTTTAGAAAAAATTTTAAGTTCCAAATTTTTCTCTCCCTCCACAAAATGGAAAGCAGATTGATTTGTTATATATAGAATTCATTTTAAAAAGATTTTAGCAATACAACTTTTTCAAGGTTTAAAGATTAAGATTTCTCTGTATAGGAAAATTTCTTGTTCGGAGTTCTTCATTCTTCAATTTGGTTGTTAGTCATTTCTGTCTGGCCCAACTTTTTGTGACATTTAGGATTTTCCTGGCAAAGATACTAGGGTGGTTTGCCATTTCCTTATCCAGCTCATTTTGCAGATGAGGAAACTGAGTTCAAAAATCCTATGAAATGATAGGTTTGCACGTAGGTTGGAGAAATGCCTTAGTTGTGAGAGAGCCAGAGAAGGAGCTGAGAAGCCAAGTAAATGGGCTTTGTAACATTTTCATAGGCCTTTAACTTTAAGGCTTTAGGGCTTTTAAAGTTCAGCACAACTAAAAGGCTTTTAAAGATCTTTATGGGCAGTTCAAGTTGCTACAAATCTGATAACTGGTTAAATAGGGCATTATTGTCTGGATTACTTTTTCTCCCTTTAAAGCTCAGATTTTTAAATTGAAAATTGCTTTTGATTTCACAACTGAATAGGTTTTGTTTTCCTTTAACTTTATAGAGTGGAAGACGAAATGTAGATTTAAACTTGGGTTCCTCTCACAGAAAGAGGGGTAAGTATCAACATTTTAAAGTATGAAATCAAAATACTTAGCTGTTAATAAACCTTTGTCTTACTTTAGAATAATTGATATTGAATTATTGTCTTATGTCATTAGAAAATAAATTAGGTATCAGAATTGAATCAGAAAAGACTAAAAGGAAAACATTTCTGAAAACATACCTTCCGTATCTGAAAGTTTTTAGGTAACGAATAATATTCAGCATAATTTACTGTGTCTGTTTCTAGTCATTTTAGAGATTCTGGAAAGTTCTGTAAACACAGTACATTTGAGGTATATGTCATTGTGTGTAAGTAACCTGTTAACCATATCACTGAACTTCTAGAACTTAGGTACTATCCCAAAACCTGAAAAAAGAAATCCTTTTTTTATGTTCCTTGCCTGGTATCTTTATGTAAAGCTAATGAGAGATTATTGGTTCCGTGAAGTTCCCCTTGCTCCTTTCTTTGGATTAAGAAAGCAGCTCTATGTTCTCATCAAACCCTACTTAAAGTATTTCATATAGTGGATGTGTGTGTGTGTGTGTGTGTGTGTGTGTGTGTGTGTACACATATATATACAGAGAGAGAGAGAGAGTCAACTCTTGTTTAGCTTCGTGAATGGAAATAAGATTGATATGAGATATACCAAAAAATGATCATTTCAAAAGCAATTCATAACATTAAATTCTATTTTTTCCAATATTCCACAGAGCAGAACTTCCTTAATTGGTACCTTTCTTAAACTTACTTGTGGTTATAAGTTATGAAAAATCTCTGTTGAAAAAATTTCTTTGTCAGCAATGTTTAAAAAGCCTACATTGTTATATTTCTCTTGGAAATTTTTCAGAATTTTTTTAAATTTAAAAATGAAGTGTCTCCTCCATTGCTTTCCATAAATAAATGCACACGTACATGTACATGCCCATGCCCACTCTCTCTCTCTCTTTCTCCGCCTCCTCCCTCTCTCCCTTCTTCTCTCTGAAAATCCTAAGCCTGCCTGTGATGGTTACTACTTGTGTGTGACCTTTGGCAGACCATATAACCTTACTGGGCATCAGTTTCTTCATCTATACATTGAGGTGATTGTGGATGAGTGACAGTCATGTGAGGTCCTTTCAGGAGTTTTGATCTAGGTCCTATGATTTTTCAACATAATAAAATGCCCCTGAACTTTTTTACCTAGATTTAATGTTCATTAAAAGCATTTTAACTTTTTGTCTTTTTAATAACTTTTGAGCTCTTGTCGATTTAGAAACATTAAAGGAATTTGATTATAAATTTAACTTTTACTGCCAGTAACTCGAGTTGCTTCATAAAAAACTGCATACTTGTCAGCAGTATTATATAGTTGAAAATGAAGAAAATAGAGAAGAGTAAGTATAGTATTCTTGAGAGAAGGTAGGGCAAATGGGATCTAAATAAGTTATGGGACAAAATTTTTATGGATTTTAAAAAATAAAATGTCCGTAGTATTTACTTACTGCATAGTGTAACTTCAGTATTTAAACTATGGTAATTAGCCATAGTTAAACCATTTATACTGATTTTTGTTTACAAAGATAAATAATCTAATAATGGCCTGCATTTATATGGTAATTTAAGGTTTGCAAAGTACTTAATATACATTTTCTCATTTGGTACCCCTAATAACCCTTTGAAATAAGTGCAGTTAGTAACAGTATTACCCGTTTTACACATGAGTATATTAAGATTCAGATTTAGAGAAGCTAAATAACTTGTGTCAATCACACAAAACTGGGACACAGATGGACTTTGAATCCCGATCTATTTTGACTAGCATTTTTTCTTCCACTGTGTTGTGCTGCCTCTGGAATGTCTGGTAAGGCAAAAGGAAAGTTAACAAGTAATATAAGTAATTATTTTTCAATATTGCATCTATGAATTTAGATGATAACTAACTTCTTATCCTGTGAAAAGCATGTTGGGAATTCTCATTAAATTGTACCACCTTTAGTGATGACACTTCATCTTGGAGAACTGTCTTAATGAAAACAGTCTAATATTTGATAAATAAAAGCTGATCTTAAGAGGTAGTAGTGTAATAGAAAGAAACCCAAGTTGGGGGTTGGGTCTCTTGACTTTGTCCCTCACTTATTTTATGACTTTGAACATCTTTTTAAATTTCTCTGGACCAAAGCTTTCTTATCTGTAAAATGTGACTTTTTGACTAGACGATTTCTAAGGTCCCTTATAGCTCCAAGATATTATGCCCCATCACTGGCATATTTCCAGATAAAAAGCTTGCTTTTTATAAGAAATCTTTTCTGTTTTGGAGTGATTGCCATATGCAAAATGTTATCCTTCTTACCTTTAAGTTGTTACGATTCAAGTACATCAACGTTTATTTGGTTAGTGCAGTTATAGAGTAGAAATCTGTTTGTCAGGGCCCACTTTCAAGCAATTGTACCTGTTTGCCAAGCAGCTACATGGCTTACAGTGTTTCGACTCTTTTAGAGCCTTTCAAGCCATTTATATTGTTAAGTCTCTGTCTGATGTAAGCATAATAAAAAGACTTTTAGCCTATGAAGATAGTAATGTATGTATTTTTCCTTTTTTTATATTCCTCCTAATTTCGAGGAAGAAATTACACACGCACACACACACACACAGACGTTTTTCCGTGTAATTTTATCACGTATGTACATTTTTAAGCAGGAATATTCCCAAACTCTTGAAGTCTTCTTAGCAGAAATAGACGTATGGATTGTGTTTAGTTGAATCCTTTTTCCTAAAAATACCTGGGTCCATGGTTGGGAGAATTAATGAGTACTTATTACCTTTCAGATACTTATTAAGCCTTCAAAGGCTTCCTTCTGAAAGAAACTATTGATGGCAATCTGCATAACAGTTTTGAATTGCCAGCATTTTTGTTTCTGCAGTTATATTGCTCTATGATTAAGCACCCCTTTAAAGAAACAGAAAAATTATTTGTGTAAATTCATTTACCTATCCGTTTGCTTTTCAAAAAAATCAAAGCAAAATTGTGAAAGCTGCCTATAGGTTCAAAAGTACATTCAATTCAGAACAAATGAAGCACCTTAAAAGCAATGGGACCTTTTCAAATTATATGAAATGTGTCAAGTTGTACCATTGTTTTTGCATATGCATGGTGCTTAAAACTCCTGTATTTAGGTAATGTCTAATCATTCACATACTTTTTTTGTCAATTGATCTGTTTTTTTCTGATCCCTGTTAGTATTCCGGGACCAATTAAGTCCTTTTCAGGGGCTCAATTTTCCTCATCTGCACAATGAGACTGTTTGATTAAATTCTGAATCATTTGATACCTTGAGGTTGTCAAATGTAGGCTGAAACATTCATAGTGAAACTAAAAGAAGCAAGATGAGTGTTTTTTTGTTTTGTTTTGTTTTGTTTTTTGAGCTCCTTAAATTTAGTAATACAGCTTTGTTAAGATCAGCTTTGGAAATAACTTTTTGAAAATTTGCACTACTTGGTGTATCATGTATGAGTGATATGCCATTTTAACTATGCATTTTAAGTTGGGGTTGTATGAAGGAAAAACAAATCATAAATGTTGTCTCCTGTATGAAATGTTTCCTTTTGTCTTCTGATTCTCATGTGGTAGTGTACTTACTCCTTTTTGGCCAGTTGAGCCCCAGAAAAAAGAAGAGCTTCAAGCAAGTACATGATGGCATGTTTACTTTTTTTTCCTTCTAGCTTGCCTACATATTTTATGATTTATAAAGTATGTATTGCAGCCATGCCACATTCATTTAAAAAATTCCATTTTAGGAACTAAGTTATAAGGATAAGTAAACATTTTTTCCCCACAAATTTTTAAAACCATGAACTTTGTATTGTGTTTTCTAATATAGTGACAATCTTATGAATTCAGTGTTTGGAGAGATTTGGGCTTTTGGGGTCAAATACATTATAGAAATTTTTTGATGAATTTTTTCATGCCTTCTTTTTGGATAATCAGACAAAAACTACATCAAATGCACCTATCTGGATTGCTTTAATACACTTTTTTCAAAAGATTGAGTACTTCTCCATATTACATTTCCATGTTTGTAGGTTTCAGTTTTTAAAAGTATTTTTGGTTAAAAAAAAAAAAAGTTGCTGAATGAACATTTTTTTCCACATTTTCGTTTTGCAGCTTATAGGTAGAACATTATTTTTCTTGATCTTTCTTTTACTAGTTGTTATACTAGATTTTTCTTCTGACTTACTAAAAAGATTAGATTTTGATCTTGATGAGTTTTCAGTTAGCATTTTCAGAGAGCTTGATGCTATATACTATTATCCTTCATCATTAACTGATATTGAAAATTGAAGTTTCCAACCCACTACTGTCTATAATTCTATGGATCACTTGTATTATTGAAAAACTGATGCTGTCCTATTAGCTTGGGCCCATCACTTAACTTCTCTGGTTCTTAGTTTCCTCATCTGTAAATTGAAATCAGTCAATAAACATTGATTAAACTTCTGCCAGACTCTGTGTGATACAAAAAGAGGCAAAAAACAATCCATTCCCTCAAAGAGCTGACAGTCAGATGATGAATACAACAAGCAAACAAAAGTGTATGAACAAGCTGTAATGTGGGATATATGGGAAATAAGAGAAAGAAAGTACTAGAATTAAGACAGTTTGGGGAAAAACTTCCTATAGAAGATGAGATTTTCTTTGAGACTTAAAAGGAAACCAGGAAAGCCAGTACATGAAGATAAGGAGAAAAAAATATTCTAGGCACATCAAACAGTCAGAGAAAATGCCTGAAGCATTTTGTTCATGGAATAGCCAGAGGCCAGTGCCACTGGACGGAAGAGTGCATGTCCAGGAGTAAGTTATAAGAAGATTGGAAAGGTTGTAGGAGGCTAGGTTAAGAGTTTTGAATGCCAAACAGAGATTTTGTATTTGATCACAGAGGTGATAGGTGACCATTGGAGTTTATTCAGTGGGGCAGGGACATGGTTGAATCTGTGCTTTAGAAAATAAAAATTTGTGACTGAATGGAGGATGGGTTGGAGTTGGGAGAGACTTAAGGCAGGCAACAGGCTATTGCAATAATTCAGACATGAAGTCATGAGGACCTACACTAGAGTTGGTGGCATTGTCAGAGGAAAGAAGAAGGTGAATTCAAGAGATAATTGCAAAGGTAAAATCCATGAACCTTGGCAACTGTTTAGATATGGAGGGGTGAGAGAGAGTGAGGTTGAAATTGATGTTTCTGTTTTGAGCCTGAGGGATGGGAGAATGGTATTGCCCTCTGCACTAATAGGGGAGGGTAATCTATAGAAAGGGTTTAAGGAGCAAGCTAATAAGTTCAGTTTTAGGCATGTTGAGTTTAAGATGTCTACTGAATATCCAGTTTAAGATGTTTGAAAGGCAGTTAGGAATGTGAAGGTGGAGGTTAGCAGAGATGTTGGAGCAGGATAAATAGACTTGAGAATCATCAACATAGAGATGGTGATTCAATCCTTGGCAGCCAATGAGATAACCAGTTATCGCATGGAAGTAAAAGAGGAGAGGGCCCAGGACAAGGACGCTGAGGGACATTTAGGTTAGAAAGTGTGATATGGATGAAGATCCAGCAGAGGACAGAGATGATGGACATCCTGATAGGTAGGAAAAAAAACCAAGCACTGAGGTGTCCTGAAAACCTAGAGAGAAGAGAGTGGCAAGAAAAGAGTGATCAGCAAAATCAAAGGATGCAGAATGGTTATGGAGAAAGAAGATTGAAAGAGACTATTAGATATGGCACTTAAGAGGTCATTGGTAAGTTTGAAGAGAGCAGTTTTAAGTTAGAAACCAGATTATAGGGGGTTAAGAAGATAGAAGAAGGTGGAGGCCCTGTTGTAGACTGCTTTTTCAAGGTCTTCCACATATCTATATCTATATCTGTACATACATATCTATCTATATATCTGTACATATCTATCAATCTATATATCTGTACATACATATCTATGTATAGATAAATATGGCAGGGATAGAACAATCTAGTTAGGATTTTTAATGGTGTGGGAGACATGGCATATTTGTAGGTAGTAGGAAAGGAGCCAGTTGATAGAAATTGAAATTAAATGTTAAAATGGGAATGACAGAGGGGCAGTCTGTTGGAGGACACAGGATGGAATAGGAAGATGGCTTAGCCTTTATAAGGAGCAAGACCACCTGATCATGTGAGATGGGTAGAGTAGAAAAGAGTGGGAGAAGGCACCTGAGTGATAGGATGTGAGGATGAGGGGAGAAGAGGGAGCTCACAGTAAATGACCTGATTGCTCAGGTCTATGTTTGCTCTATGAAAAAATGAAAAAGCATTTTTACTATGTGGAAAGCAATCTGCTAAGTGCTGAGGATGTAAAGGAAAAGCAATTTAATTCATACTCTCAAGGAGCTCAAATTCTAATAGTGAGGAAGACAACTCATAGAAGAGATTTTAACTACAGGATAGATGGAAAAGCCCCATTGTCCTTAGAATGCAGAGTGAAGGCAGATAGCAATATTTCTACTTTAATAATTCTGTATGAATCTAAATATAAATAAAATTTCTTATGTACATGAAACTTATCATTAAATAACATGTATTAGGAATTTAAAAGGAAATTTAAATTCTTAAATTTTTTGAAAAATCAGATTGAAACATAAATTAGGGACTAGAACATTATTGCTCTGAATTTTGGGATGGGGAAAATGGAATGTGTTCTTTTTTGTGCATTCACAGCATTATTTATCCTTTATTGTTTGATACATTTATATTTCATATTTTCACACCATCTATTTTCTTCTCATTTGTAGAGAAATGTTTAGCTATATAATACAGATTGCAAATTTACTTTTCAAAAGTTTTAACTTTTTTCTTAGTTGCTCAAAGCTTAATTTTAATTTGTTCTTTTTAAAATCTAGAAGGCATTTATGCTTTATATTGCAAACTGGTTATTTGCAGATTAATTAAAATTATATCAGGATGCACATAAATTATTTGAAAATAATTTTAATATGCTTTTTTTCTAAAAATATATATAGCTTATTTGTAAGCCCTAACAATTTAGGAATTTTCAAATGAAATTGTTGACATACAATTGTTGCTCATCTTGCAGTAGAATTTTGAATTTCATATGGCATTGACTCACTTCCCTTTGAGGGTGGTTAATTAAATAGTAGGAAAATAGTTTACTTAACAGATCTTTTCCATATAGTTATGGTGACAAATACAACTAATGTACTTGCCTCTTGCATTTGTTGCCTCTACATGCATTCCTAATGGAAAGATGTGGAGTTACCACAACTATAATATTTTACATAGACCTAGAGTAGATTGACACTTTGTATACACATTAAAATCAATACTGAAAACGTCCAGGACATTTTCTCTTGTACTCTAGAACTTCAGAATTTATTTAAAGTCTGTTTTAAACTTTTTAAGAGGAAATTTGAAAATGCTTACAGGTAAAATTAATGTTTCTCTTAACATGTACATTGTGGTACCACTAGATGAGCACAAAGCTATAGGAGTCCTTTCTTGGTAAATCTTTAATAATCTTGACTGTGAAACTGCTATTTTCTGCCTGCAGGTAGTAATTTTATAAACTCTACAATATATACTCATTACATGCAGTTAATGAAAATGGATATTTTATGTATAAATAAAACAAGTGACATGTCTTTTCTACTTTTACTTTCGCCATTCATTTTTTCATTACAAAGTCTAGAGATATATTGGACTGTTTTATCCTTATGAATGATACTTTTAAGAAAATCCATTTATTAAGACAAGATCTTATAAATATGTCCAAACTTGGTGTTTCCTTTTGGAATAAATTTTTCTTCATTATGTTTATTTTTTTTGGCTGAATAGTATTAGAAGCAGCTTAAATAGAATGCTAGACTTGGAGTCAAGAAGACCCGAATTCAAATTCAGTCTCAGATACTTACTGGCTGTGTGATCCTGGGCAAGTCATTTATCTTCTGTTTGCCAGTCTCCTCATCTGCAACATGTAGATAATAATAGCACTTACCTCCAAGTCTTTTTGTGAGAACAAAATGAGATAATATTTGTATAGCACTATATAAATGCTAGCTGTTTTATTTAGTGTTCTGATTTTAAGCTAAACATTTTGAGAGCACCTTCAGCTTTTTTCTTTTGTCAGCTTTTTGCTACATATAGGATTATACAGAACTACAAGCAGGATTTTTCCTTAATTTATTATATTGCTATAGTTTGTAATTGAAGTTGCTTGGATTCGCTAAATGCATGCTTTTGTTTTTAAAACATGACTATATATTTTTCACTGGTTGTTATAGCAGCAACATTCAGTCCTTATCTAGTTTCATAATATGTTTTGTATATCCTGGAATTAATACAGACTTATTATTTATGCATGTAGGACCTGTACACAGTCAAATGGAACCTTTGAGTGACTCCTGGACTCACCTGAAACACAGTAGAGATTGGCCGTTTAGCTCCTCTTACTCATTTGAATATGATTTTGACCTTACTAAGGCCCTTGGAGTTCATACTTTGATTGAGAATATTGTCAGCTTTGTAAGTGGAGATGTGGGGAACGCCCCAGGTTTTAAAGAACCAGAGGAAAGTATGTCCACGAGTCCCCAGGCCTCAATCATTGCAATGGAACAGCAGCAGCTGAGGGCAGAGGTAACATATCTAAATTTGTTCAAAATTAGCTCCGTTTTGGATTTTTGAAACTTGAATTGTGACTGACATATAGAGTACATGCCTTTGTTCCCATTATTATGATTTTAACTGAACTAAAACAAAATATCAATTTATTTGATCAAGAACCAAAACTTAAAAGCATGACTATAGTAACTATTTGGCTGAATATTTAATACAAATGAGGCTTCCCAGATTTTAGAAAAAATGAATACCAATTTGTAGCCATGCGAGTATGATTTGGATTTTGGAGGCTTGGCTAGTATAGCTGAGTAAAAAAAAAAATGCAGAGTAATTGTACTAATAGAATATTGTTAAGCAAGAAGATTTTGGCCAGAAATCTCCCAGAAATGTTTCATTTTTGCCCACCTTTGTAAAGCTTTTTCAGAGCTGTTTTAATTGACTTTTTCCTCAGATATTAAGGTATAATGTTTACAGGTTTTTTGTCATAATGTTTACAGATTTGTGTCAGGCTCTTTGATGAAAATAGTTAGAAATGTGAAAATGAGAACTGTTGTTATAGAATAAAATATTTGAATTGTTAGAATTAAATTTTAAATATGATAAATAACCTTTGATAGGCATTTGCCTTGTTGCTTTGTTCAGTTTTTCAACAAAAGTTCAAAACTTTTTTGATCTCTTATAATCTCTTCATTTTAATTTGTTTATTAAAGCTTCGCTTGGAGGCCCTTCATCAAATCCTAGTTCTCTTATCTGGAATGGAGGAAAAAGGCAGCATACCCTTAACAGGAAGCAGGCAAGGATCAGGATTTCAGTCATCCTTACTTCTTACGTCAGTTAGACTGCAGTTTCTAGCTGGGTGTTTTGGTTTAGGAACAGTAGGACATGCAGGAGCCAAAGGAGAGAGTGTACGATTACATCATTATCAGGTATGACGATTTACTTTTATGTCCTTAAAATAGATTTTAATTTTACTTGTGCTTTTTACATTTTGTAAATATGGTTTTGCAACCAAATTCTGTACTTTCTAAAGTTGAATTTTAAAAATGCAAAGTATTATTTGAGTTTTCTGCAGTTCTATTTGGGTAGAATTTCTGGAGTAGCTTTTCAGTATTTTGTACACTAATCTTTCCAAATGGTTTTCTATTCTAAATCTATTTGGGCACAAGTTTTCTGTTTGCATGTGGCTATGGGTATTTGTATAATATCTTTTAATGTGGAGAATTTTCATTTCAGTTAAGCCAGATTGGAGTTTTCATTATCAAAAATTTTTTCCGTGCGCTTATTCTTAGTTTTAAGCATTTACTTTCATAAGATTTTGAGTTTGGAATTTTTTCCCTCCCTCCTTTCCACTCTTCCCAAAACAACATAAAATCTGATATAGGCTATACATGTTGAATCATATTAAATATACTTTCACATTGACATGATCAGATTGTTTTTGTCCAGCATTCTTAAACCTTATGTGAAAAAACCTTTATTAAAAGACAAAATGAATTGTGGGGAAAGAAAGACAACATGAATCAGGAACACTTGGGTTTAAATCCAGCCTCTGATGCTTATTACTTAGGTACATGACCCTGAGGAAACTATTTAACCTTGATGTTAAACCACAAGCAGTACACTAGCATTTATCTGTTAAGTCATAAAGAGGCTATGTGGAGACAGTTCCCACAGGGTTTCTCTTCATTAAAATAATAGATCTTTGGGTATTCACATATTTGCAAATTGTAGGAATGAGAGTAATCCCAAGAAATGTTAAAAATGTAAAATCAGGTACAATTGTATGTACATTAGTTATATGCTTCTGCTTATAAAGCTTCTAGAGGTAAAGCAGACTCTAGGATAGAATGGGTAACAAATGAAGAATACAATTTCTACAAGGGTAGGGGTTTGACATTACTGTTAATAAAGAGTAAATTGCTATTTTTAACTTAGGATGGCATCAGAGCAGCTAAGAGAAATATTCAGATTGAAATTCAAGTGGCTGTACATAAGATTTATCAGCAGTTGTCTGCAACTTTGGAGAGAGCCCTACAAGCAAATAAACACCACATTGGTAAGTGAACTGCCAGTGAAACTTCGGATGCAAATGGCAATTGGTCATAAATTTACAAATGTGGATTTATCATTGTTGTAGCATTAGTGAATGAATTCGTAGAGAAACAATTCATCTTTATCATGTATCCTTCAAGCAGAATCATTCAGTCATTATTTTGAGCTTCTTCTGTTTGCCACACAGTTGAAGGCCAGCTGTTTAGAATGCAGAAACAAAAATCAAACAATATCCTCAAAGGACTTATATTGTGTTGGAGAAGGCAAATATGTACATTTTTAGATATGTACAGAAAAGATCTAGAGTACTACGTGGGGAGGGACACTAACAGCCAGGACAGTCAGCAAAGGTTTCATGTGAAAGGTGGAACTTGAGCAAAGTCTTAAAAGGGAACCAAAAATTGTAAGAGGTACACCTGAGGGAGTGTATTCTCAGCATGGCGATGTCCCCTGCAGAGGCAATAGTGATGGATTGTTAGAGTGTTTGGTGAAGAATGTAAATGAGAGGCCATTTTGACTGGGACCTAGAGTAGGTGAAGGGCAGTAGCATAATAGGACTGGAAAGGCAAATTGGAATCAGATTGTAAAGTGCTTTGGATGTCAAATAGTTCGTATTTGATAAGAGGGAACCAGTAGAATTTGATAGAGGAGTGAGATGCTTTATAAAAGTCACTTTTAGTGTATGCTTCTCAAGAACAGAGACTGTTAATGGTTTTTTCTTTATATCTTCACTGCCTAGCATAATAATGCCTTACACACACACACACACACACACACACACGGTACAATAGTGTCTTACATATATACATATAGTTTTTTTACTTAGTAAATCCTTATTGAATTGAATATTCAGCTGCCAGTTTGTAAGAAAATGATACTTTATGCTTTATGAATTTTATGCTTTAGTATTTTCACGCTTAGGTACTACCATCTAATTTAATCTTTTTACCTTGTTTTTTAGAAGCTCAACAACGTCTCCTCTTGGTGACAGTTTTTGCTCTGAGTGTTCACTACCAACCAGTTGATGTTTCTTTGGCAATTTCTACTGGTCTCTTAAATGTACTGTCACAGTTATGTGGCACAGACACTATGCTAGGGCAGCCTCTGCAGCTGTTACCCAAAACTGGCATTTCTCAGCTTAGCATAGCTTTGAAAGTAGCCAGTACAAGATTACTACAGATTCTGGCCATTACCACTGGGTAAGGATTTTTCTTTACTGTGCTTGTTCCTTCATTATTAACAGCCCTAGTGTTTACTAAACACTGAATTTATATATTCTACTAAAAGTTTTCTTTTTCACATTAAAATGTTTTTCAGATTGTATTTTTTATTGTTTCCTCTGACCTGTTCTTTAGGACCTATGCTGACAAACTGAGTCCTAAGGTAGTGCAATCCTTGCTCGATCTACTGTGCAGTCAGTTGAAGAATTTGTTGTTACAAGCTGGTGTGCTGCTTATGGTTTCCTTTGGAGAAGGTGAAGAGGAAGAGGAAGAAGAGGAAGAAAAAAAGGTGGACCCTTGTGGAGATATTGAGAAGAGAGACTTCAGAGGTATCTTGTAACTTTAAAAATATTCATTGATATCTTTTCTCATAATTTACTTGTCTTATCTATCCAATAATAGGAATACTGACTCAGAGGGTGTGCCCAGTTTAATCACTTTTCTTTCCAAACTGATGTTGAGAACTGTTGGATAATTTCACAGTTCCACCATTAGTCCAGCATGAATCATGCACGTTTTTTTATCTCTGCCAGTTTGTATTAAAGTTAAACCTTGTTTTAATTAGAATTACTCTTTTAATGATGGGAGTATGTTTTTATGTGATAATTTATACTTTTCAGATCATCCTTTGAAAACTCTTCTCATTCCCTAAATACTTATCTCTTGGGGACTAGCTCTTGGTATTATTTATTTGAGTCAGTTCTCTATTTTGGATGCCAGATTTTTATCAGTGATGTTTGCAGATATTTTCCCCATTCTACTCTTTCTCTTCTATCCTGTCTTCATTGATGATGTTTATGTGAAAGGTTTTAAATTTTATTTAGTCATAGTGTTCTTTGTTATCTGTTCTTTTATCACTTGTTTGATTAAGAATTTTCCTCCTACTCATTGCTGTAAAGATACCTGATTTTTTTATTGTAAAATATTTTTATTGTATGATAGTTTATACTCTGGTCACATAACCATTTTGTGTGTATTATGATATATATTTTAAAATATTGGTCCAATTCTAGTTTCTTCCAAATTTTCATTTCCAATTTTCCAAGCAGTTCTTGGCAGAAAGGGAGGCCCTTCAATAATTCATATTCTTGAGCTCATGAAACACAGGAGTAGTTTGTGATTGATTCTGGTTTTTTTATTAAGTTCTGTTTTGCTGATTTATGTTTTTTAACCAGTACCACTAATTTTGGTGAATAGTGCTTTGTAATATAGTTTGAAATCCAGTAATACTAGATTTCTTTCATTTATACATTTTCTGAGTATTTCCTGTGAAATTCTGACCTTTAGTTTTTACAAGTTCTGGTCAGTATCCCTTGAGTACTTAGGGTTAGAATTAAATCTTGAACTTAATTTAGATTTTGTTGTCGTATTTATTATACCACAAGCAGAGTACATCTATCTATTTTATTTAAGTTCTATTTAAGTTTCCCACTGTTACCATCTTGAGTGGGGTTATTTGATAGTTGTATTCATATAAATCTTAGTAGATTAATACCCTCTTATTTTATACATTTCGTACTAATTCTGAATCAAATTTCTCTTACTATTTCTTTCTGGTTTTTAGAAATACTATTTAAAATGCTTATGATTTTCATGGCTTTGTTTTTTTATGTCTTACATTCTTGTTATAGCTACTAGTGTTTCAGTTATTGTCTTTGTTAATTTAGTGGGGTTTTTATGACATCTGCAAATAGGGATTTTCATGATTTTTTATTATCATTGTCTCAAATCATCAGTCATCAAGTACTTTTTTTCCTTTCCTCTTATTTGGCTAGAAGACAATAATTTGTATTTACCTTTCTTGAATTAAAAGTTTTTGGTGTTGTTGACCATTAATTCATCTTTAAATAGCATTTGAAGGTTTATAAAGCACTTTTGGACCATACTGTTGTCTCTGTTTTACATGTGATGAGAGGGAGGCTTAGGTTCAGTGACTTACCCAGGATAACTTACATAGTAAGTCAGTAAATATATACATATATCTATCTATATATATATATAGCTTTTATTACATGTGAGGCACTGTGCTAAGCACCAAGATTTTTTTTAAAAAGTGGGGGTAGAGGACAGTCCCTTCCCTTGTGGAGCTCACAATCTCATGGGGAGACAAAATGCAATTAATTATGTTCAAACAAGGTATATATAGGATAAACCAATTGTAGTCAACAGAGGGAAGGCACTGAAATTAAGAGATTATGAATAGAGCATACTGTAGAAGGTGAACTTTGACCTGGGACTTGAAGTAAACCAGAAGGAATTACAGCAGAGGAGAGCATTCTAGAAATGGAGGGACAGCCAGAGAAAATGCCCAGCATTGGAAATGGAGAGTCTTGGTGTAATAGCTAGGAGGCCAGTATCACTAGATTGCAGAGTTCTTGTTAAATTATAAAAAGACTTAGCTAGTAAATAGTGGAGCGGCGTTTACTGAGTTTCTGTTATACTTTGATTTTAACCCATCACTATAATTCTTTGCAGTTCTCAGTACTTCCAACACATATAAGATAATTTTGGTGTTATAGTTTACTTTTCCTTTTAACTTAGAAGTGTTCTCTTTTAAGTTGTATAAACTTAATACTTTGTTTTAGAAATTACCGAAATAGGTCTGAAACTCATCTAAAGTTTAAAAAAGCTGACTTGAACCTTCCAATATTAATAGTCTTCCAGGGCAAGTCTGTTGGAATAAATAGAGTTTGAAGCCTCCCCCATTTTCCTAGGAAAGATCTGTTTTTATCTGGTTTTGTCTGAGGTGAGGTTTCCCTGGGGACAGCTAACTCTACCCATCTGATATTTAGAAGGAGAGATACAGAGACCAAGAATAGTAATAACTATAGTTCTAAATTCTTCTCCATATCTTCTGCTTTTTTCTATAGCTTTTCTCTCTTTTTTGTGTTCTCTCTCTTTCAGGAGAAGAGAGCCTTCCTCACTCTTTTGAGTCAGGGAGGAGTGAAAGAAAAATCTTTGGTGACCCTCAGTCTCTTCTTAAAGAGAAGATATAGTTACTGGTCCTATTGTTGCTTGGCTCTGTTAGCTTCTTGTCTGAAACCCAGTCTTTCAAATGAGATGATATCTGTAAAATGCTTAGTTTAGCACAGTGTCTGGTCCCCAGTAGACACTTAATAAATGTTTGTTCCTTCTTAACCCTGGATGCAGTAGTATAAACTCCAGCTGCAGAAGATGAGTGGATTAAGTGAGGAACACTTGGATTCAAATCTCCACCTCTCATACTTATTATTTTGACTTGGCAAGATTCTCAGCCTCTCTGAGCTTCAGTGTCCTCATCTATAAAATAGGTATAATGTTGTTTATCTTCACCAGTTGTGTAAATATTTAGATTTTCTTATGTGTCTTGTTTTCTCTATCATCTTTCCTCTCCACCTCTCTTCTTCTTCACACCCAGATTCTCTGATTTCATACCTAATACTTTTTCACCACAACAAACTGTTTCTATTAGACTTTGTATCTTGGGTTTTAAAACTTAGCTTGCATTACCTTTAGACAAGGGAGAAAATGATCTAAAACTAGTCAAACTGGACTCTTAACCTTGAAACCATTTCTCCTTTTAAAATATCTGAGAATACAGAATCCACTAATTAACTAATTTTACAAACATGAAGTGTCTCCTGTGCTGGGTGCTGGAGGGTGATATATAATTTATATGTTCCTGGCCTCATGGAGCTTACAGGATAGTATAATAAAGGTATAGATTATTGGACTTAAATGTTTCAGTATATCTGTGATCTCATTGATACAGCTATTCTTTACTTCATATAAACTGTGACTCATCTCTTCTTTCTCATTCTTTGAAGTTTTAATCTATGTTCCTCTGTAGAGTGTCTACAAAGGATGTACCCAGTGTACTTGCTCTAGGTCTTTTTACATTTCACATGTATCATCATACCACTTATGGTCTATTTTGCCATCCCTTGCTCTTTGGTTTTTTGCTTTTTGGAGAGGGGAGGGCAGGGCAGTTGGGGATAAGTGACTTGCCCAAGGTCACATGGATAGTAAGTTTTAAGTGTCTGAGGCTGGATTTGAACTCAGGTCCTCCTGACTCCAGGGCTGGTGGTCTATTCACTGTGCCACCTAGCTGCCCACCTTGCTCTTTTTCTGATCAGAGTTTTACTGAATAATATCCTTAAACTAACTTGTACATAGGATATCTTTAGATACTTTGTGTCCTTACATTGGCCTTCCCAGAAGTCACCTGCAGATGTGACTCTTTAAAAGTTACAATTACATAGTCATACAGATTAAGAGGTTACAAAGAAGTAGAGCTGGGTTTTGAACTCAGAACCTGTGACAGTAAGTTCAGCACTCTTTTTTCATTATACCAACTGCCTCCTGCTCTTCTATTATTACTTGTTAGATATCTTTTGAGTAATCATGAATCTCATTGAAGAGACCATATAATGTTTTGAGTTTGATGTATTTTGTGCAGTATCATCTGTAAAGACAAGGATTTCACCTATAGAAAATGTTTTCATTTGCTCTCTGCTTAGGACAGTCTTCATGACAGTGGAGGAAAGTTTAGGCATGTAGACACCTCCCTGTTTTATACCTAAGTCAATGTTAATTATATTGTTATTAAGTAGTTATTTCTGTGAGTGCATTGATCTTCACATTTTTGACTCTGAAGGCGACCAGTTCTACTGTTTACTTCTGTATTGTCACCCTTTTGTTTGACCATTCATAGCCTGCCACTATGAGACCTCATCCAGCCAGATCCTCCTTCTTGACTTACTGCTGAATGCTAGTTGAAGAAGTTATTAAACTCTGTCACTTGGGACATATGCAACTTTATATTTTCTAATAACAATTACACCTTTACTACTTTATTATAATCTTCATATTCTCCTTATTTTTTATCATTCTTATTATAGGAGAGTTCAAACCTTCTCTTTCTTCAAGTCTGCTGTGCCACTAAAACCTTTCCATGGTTGGCTTCATCTTCGCCTGATAATATCAAGGCCATCCATTTTTAGCTTGCTTATGTTTCCTGTTATATTCCTTCAAAGCCCTTTTCATCTTAACTTGTCCTCTCTTATTTTGCTTGTCTCTAAGGAATTAGTAGCAAATCAAGGCCAGCTACTCTATCTGCTGTTCTTGATTTCAAAACCCTCTTTTCTCCTCTGGGAGCTTATCCCATTAATTTTTGTTTTTTGTTGTTACTGTTTTTAAAATTCATCTTCCTTATCTCTCTTTCCACTTACTCTTTCCATTTTACCTACAAAATATACCCAGATCTTCCAATTTGGGGGGGGGGGGAAGTATTTCCTTTACCCTGCTTAATTACTTCAAGTTATTATTTCATCATTCTTCCTTTTTCACTGACAATTCTTGGTTCAGATCCTACCCCTGCCACTGAATACTTGGGTGACTTTGGGCATGTAACTTTCTGTCATTGGGCTACCTCATTTTCTTTACCTGTAAAAGGAAGAGGTCACACTAGTTAATCTCCAAAATCCAGTAGAGCCAACTCTCAAGATCTCTTAATTGCCATATCTTTTCTGTCTTCATCTTTTTCACCTCATTGTATCCTTTGATGTGATCAATTAACCTTTTCTCCTTAATGTTCTCTTCAGTCTGTGTTTTTGTGACACTCTCCTCTCCTGGTTCTCCTCTTATTTATATGACTGCACCATCTCAGTCTATTTTGCTAGTTGTTCATCCATTTTATGCTTGTTAACCTCAGGTTTCCAAAAGAACTTCTCTTTTTCCTCCATAGTATTTCACTTAGTGATCCTATCAACTTCCAAAGATGTAGTTATAATCTCAGATGCTGATGATTGTGAAATATATGTAACTAACCCTAACCTCTCTTCTGACCTCCAGTCTTGGCATCTCAAACTGGATGCTCCATAGCATGTCTAAAACCAACCTCGTTATCTTCCCCCAAAACCCTCTTTTCTTCTGACCTTCTTGTTGAGGAAACCACCATCCTCTCTGTTGGGGAGGCTCACAACCCAGATATCATCTTTGACTCCTCACTCTCACTTCCCGTGTACATTCAGTTGCTGCTTGCAGTTTTACCCTCTGTTATGACACTGTTACTACCCTGGTGCAAGCCCTTAATACCCCTCTTGCCTGGGATAGCGCAGTTTTCTGCTGGTTGGTCACATGCCACAAGTCTCTCCTTACTCCAGTCTATCCTCTACTTTTTTGTTAATCTTTCTAAAGCCCAGGTTTGACCATGGCACCCCTCTTCCCCCAGTAAACTCTAGTTGTAGCTCTCTGTCACCTCCAGGATCAAATATAAAATCCTCTGTTTGGCCTTTAAAACCTTTCATAACCTTTGTGTACCCTCTCCTTCTCTGCCTCCACATTCAGTCTTCATGCTCCCTAACCTCCCCATTCCCCTATATATAATCTTCTGTCCAGTGACACTGACTTTCTTGCTGCTGCTCAAATAAGACATTCTGTCTCCCAACTCCAGACATTTACACTGACTTTCTTCCATGCCTGGAATTCTCTCCCTCCTCATTTCTGCCTTCTTGTTTCTTTGGTTTCCTTTAACTCCCAACTCAAATCCTACCTTCTACAGAAGTGCTTCCTGATCCCCCTAATTCTAGTGCCTTATTTCTTTTGACTAGACCCTGTTTATACTTTATGTAGCTATGTTGCATATGGTTGTTTACAAGTTTCTCCCCCTTTAGAATATGAGCTCCTTGAGAGTAGGGGCTGTCTCTTATACTTTTCTTTTGTATCCCTGGTTGGCACAAGGCCTGACACATAGTAGGCACTTAATAAATGTTTATTGATTTACTGGTTAATAACATGATTCTGTTCTTCCTACTTCCTCAATTCTGAGTTACTTTTAGTGACTTACTATCAGGATTATACTATTGAAATTTCTCTCTCCATAGTTATCAGTGATTGTTTACCTGCTAAATCTGATGTTTTTTCTTCAGTCTTTATTTTCCTTGAGTTCTCTCTAATTTCTACCACTTCTAATTGTACCTTTTCATTAGATATTCTTTTCTCCCTTGATTTCCTTGTTCTGTTCCCTCCTGATCCTCTTGCCTACCTGTTTCTTTTTAGTTACTTAGCACATTCGTCATCTTCATCTATCTTTTCTCCTCCAAGCAAAGGAATCTCACAAAAAGTTTTGTTATGTATCTTCTTAACCTCTTGAAATTTTCTTCTCTCCTTAGCTCCCTTAAATTAAATAATTATATCATGGTGGTAGATGTAATGTTGTACTTGGATGTAGGAAGATCTGAGTTCAAACTTGATCTCTGTCACTTACTAGATATATGATCTTGGACACATCACTGACCTCATTAATCTTAGCCATAATTTTCCTTATCTGAAAACTAAGGATCATAATGACTGTTGAACTTGCCTTATAGGGCTGTTATAAGATTCAGAGAAGATAATATGTGGATAGTATTTGGAAACTTTTTAAAAGTATAAAAATTCAAATCCATTTGAATGTAAAAAATTAGTTATTATCCATGTTCAACTATAATCTCCAGTCTAATCTTTTGAATCCCAGTACTACGTTACTAACTGGACATCTCCATCTTAATGACCTATTGGCACCTCAAATGCCTCACATCCAAAACATAATTTACCATCTTTTAAAAAAACTTCCATCCTTCCTCCATGCTTACTTGTTTTTTTCAAAGCTACACCATCTTTTCAGTTATTTGACTCTGTTCTCTTTCTCACTCCACTTTCTATTCAGTTAATAAATTTTTAGTCTTCCCCAGTCTCCATGACATCTTTCCCATTAGTCCTTTTCTTTTGTGTTATTTTTCTCTTTTAAAAATGGTCTTTTTCTTTTATATTACATGAATTTCTATAATTCTCTTTTTCTTTTCCTGCCTGATGAGGCTTCACTTGTAACAAAGATTAAATAAAATTCATGAAGAGAAATATTTAATACATTGACCTTATCTGATAGCATATGTAACATTCCACACCCATGATTTTTCCCCTCATTTTTTTCAGTGAAGGGAGGATGATGCATTTTTTTATTTTTTCCCTAGGGTCACACATGGACATCTTCCTGTTTGAGGCTCTTACCACTTCTCATATGCACCATTATAATAGCTTTCTGATTGATCTTCTTGCTTCCGGTTTCTTTCTTTCAGATTTTATCTCATAGCTGCTAAAATAATCTTCCTAAGACACATATCTGATGAGGACATTAAAAAACTCTTAGTGGCTCCTTATTGCCATGGAGGGCAAGCTATTCTCCATGTCTGGAGTACATTCCCTCATTTCTGCCTCTCAAAATCTTTATTCTCTAAGGTTAGTTCAGATGCCATCTTCTCTGAGAAACCTTTCCCAGTCATGCCAGTTGTGAATTCTGTTCGTTTCCTCATATCATTTTGTCTTTACTTATGTGTATCTTCTCATTAGGGAATGATAGAAAACAAGCACCCACATCATTCTAAGCACTTTTAAAATATCTCATTTGATGGACATGTGGAATGTTTATATTATTGTCAGTGTTTATTTAGTCCAATGCTTTTCATATACTAGATGTTTAATATAATATTGAATTCTCTTATTTTTGTTAGGGACGGTTTCTGTATATATAACCCCATTGAGACATAACTTTCCTATCAACCTTTTAAGTTGTCTTTGGCTAGAAAACTGTTTCAGCCTGGTCTTTTGTTGTTTCTGTCATTCCAGATCATTTTGAGGTGTTATTTTAAAGTTGTTTGGTGGGAAATTTGGAAGAGCTCAGACGAGTCCCTGCCTGTACTCTGCCATTTTGGGCTCTACCTTTGACTCTTTAAAAAAAAAACTTTATTTTTTAAAATTGAAATTTATTTTATTTTCAGTTCTACATTCTCTCCCTTCCTGCCCCCTTCCCCTACCAATTGAGAAGGCAAGAAAATAAAACCCATTACAAATATGTATATTTGTGCAAAACAAATTTCCTCATTAACTATAGCCTTCTACTCCCTCTCACACCATCCCCCCAAAAAAAAGAAAGAAGAAAAGAAAGCGAACAGAAGAAATATACTTCAGTTCTGAGTCCATCAGTTCTCTTTTTTAGAGGTAGATAGCATGTTTCATTGTGAATACTTTGTGTTATCAGAATTATTAATTATTAAGTCTTTCAAAGTTTATGATCTTTATGATATTCCTTACTATTTAAATCATTCTCTTGCTTCTGCTTACATCACTTTGCATCAGTTCTTATAAGGGTCTCCAGGTTTCTCCAAAACCATCCAGTTCATAATTTCTCATTACCTTCATGTACCACAACTTGTTCTGCCATATTTTTATATGTATATGTATTTTTTCCTCTTTCTTTATTCTCTTTGGAGTACAGGCCTAGTAGTGGTATCACTGGGTGACTTTTTCTTTAATGTTTTTGACAGTAAGTATGATTTCTGAGTACACCTTTGGCCTCTTTAATCTTTTAAACCTGAACTATCTTTTCTGACATAATTTCCTCTGTACTCATTCATATCAAAGTCATTGAAAATGAAAGCGTATGTCAGTTTGGTTTGGATTATTTTGTAAAATTCTTCATTGACTCTCTACCTTTTTATATCTGCAGTAAGTGTTGGCACACAAGCTAGTAATTTTCGTGGTTCTTCTTTTGTTCATGTTCATCATAAGCAATGAAAAATAAGATCATGTGGTCCATGAAATGAAATCTTTTACTGACTTTACTGAACAGTGAAGACAACTGCCCGCTCTTTCGTTCCTCTCTCTAGAGGGAACCCATGGCCTTTCCTTGTATTTAACTGCAACTTTCCCTTGTCTTCCTGTTTGATTTATAGCAAGAATATTTACCCTGATGATGTTCAGCTCATCTAACCATGGCATGTTGATTGGACAGAGAACTCACTTTTAAAATAAAACCCTATCACTGGTTTTTTAAGTGTCTTATTAATCCTCTTTCTCTATTTTTTTTCCTTATTTCCCCACCTGCCTCTAGAACCCTCCCTTGTGACAGATTAAGTAGTTAAAGAAAACACACCAACATATTAACTGTGTCTGTCTGAAAAGTTCTCATTTTTCTGCACCTCTTTTTCATAACTTCTTTACCAGTAGGTGATAAGGCTTGCTTTTCCATGAGAGTCCTTTGAATGTATGGATTGGTTACTGCACTGATCAGAATTCTGAAGTTTTAATCAATAAACATTTATTAAGCACCTACTGTTTGCCAGGTTGTGATCGTTATGTAAATTGTTCTCATCATTTTGTTTCTCTACGTCAGTTCATACATGATTTTCCTGTGTGTTATGGAATTCTTGATATGTGTCATTTCTTATGGTGCAGTAAGTATTCCATTACATTTATTTACCACAGTTGGTTTAATTATTACACAGTGAGGGGTGCTCAATTTTCTTTTTAGTTCTTACAAAGAGTGTTGTTATAATTAGTTTCATGCATATGAGAACTTTTCTTCTATCTTTGACATCACTGAAATGTACGCCTACATTAGTAGTGCTCAGTCAAAGAATGCAGTTAAGTGACTTTAAATAAATGCTAAGTTGTTTTCTGGAACATTTGTGCTAATCTACTCCTCCAATACCAAAATGTTTAGTGAATGTCTTCCCAGAAACTCTCTAACAGTTGTCATTTTTCCCCCTTCTGTCATCTTTGCCAGTCTGATAGGTATCAGTTGAAACCACAGAATTGTTTTAAGTTCCATTTTTCTTATTTGTGATTTGGAGGATTCTTTCATATGCTTGTCAGTCACTTGCCTTTCCTCTTTGGAAAGTTGCATCATCATAGTTTTTGGCCACTTAATACTTTGGGGAGTGGATATTAACATTATATATTTGTATCAATTCTGTATATCTTGGAAATTTTTGCGACAAAGATTTTCTTTCCTTTAACTAGTAGCTTTAATTTCATAAATGTAAAAGTTTTTATTTTTTATGTAATCAGATATATCCTATATGACCTCTTTCCTTTGTTTAGTTGTGAATTCTTCTACTATTCTTAGTTGTGCAAGGTCCCTTTATTTTCTAATTTTTTAAATAAATCTTTATATTTATTCCATTTATTCTTTTGGAGATCATTGTGGTTATATGATGTAAGGTATTATTCTAAGTCTATTTTGTTTCAATCTGCTTTCTTGTTTTCCCAGAAGTTTTTATCAAAAAAAGATTACCTTTACTTTCCAGTATTTTGTGTTCTTTATAAAACACCATATAAGCTATTATAGGCTATCCCATTGACCAGTTTTTTTGTTTCTTTCTTTTTAACCAATACCAAATATCTTTGATGGTTAATACTTTATAATATAATTTGATATTGAATGATACTAGGACCCATTTCATTCTTATTTTTATTTCATTATTTTTCTTGACTTTTTCCCCTAGAGAATTTTTGCTGTTATTTTTTCTAGTTTGGTAATGTAATTTTTTGGTATTTTGATGAACATGGCTATACTGTAGAGTTATTTATAAGATTTTTTCTTGCTTTAAATCTGTGATATAACCTAAGCTTTTCTTTTAAATCTTCAGCTGTACTTCGAAAACAGCATGCGGCAGAACTACACTTAGGGGACTTTCTCGTTTTTCTGCGAAGAGTTGTGTCTTCAAAAGCTATTCAGTCAAAAATGGCTTCTCCAAAATGGACTGAAGTACTTCTTAACATTGCATCTCAGAAGTGTTCTTCAGGTATTACATAGGCCTAAAAAAAGTTTGCATTGTGTATTTGTCTCATTCAGTTATTGGTTGTGCTTAACACTATTGAAGAGCTAATTTAATTTTGAGAATTTTCTTGAGATATTTTAAATTTTTTCTCTAAATCTAAATCATGTTGATAATAAGAGTTTTTCTTTTTCAGGTATTCCACTGGTGGGTAACTTAAGGACCAGATTACTTGCTCTCCATGTCCTTGAAGCTGTGTTACCAGCTTGTGAATCTGGGGTCGAAGATGATCAAATGGCTCAGGTTTGTATTTTTAAAAGCATTCTAAAATGCCATTTATAATATTTCAGAGCAATAAATGAAAATCAGTGAAGCAGTTATTATTGATAATGTGCCAGGGACTAGGCTAAGTGATAGAGGACATAAGTACAAGGAACGAAACACTACTTGTGTGGAATTTATACCTTCTGAGGGATGGATACAACAAGTGCATATAAGACCTATACAGCATAAAAATAAAGTTAGTAAAAATTAACTGCAGATTATTTATGATATTTGTTTAACTTCATCTTGATTTAATGTAGCAAAACTTCAGGTTCTCATATTACTTTATTTTTCAATTGTTGAAAAATAGTAGTAGAAGGAGATCAGAGGGATTGGGACCATTCAAGTTAGGCAAACCAAAATTCGTTATGTAATCCTAAATGAGTCTTCACTGTTGTCTGGTAATCCTTATTCTTTCCAAAACAGTTATTCTAAACTTTCTTTGTATACATCCTGTACCATTCCTGACTCCTAGATATCCCAAGCCCCTTCAGTCTTGGAATTACCCATTAACCACCTTCTCCCTCATGCCCCTCTCCATTCCACTTTTGTGTTCTCCAGAGTCCCCATTTCATGTGGCATATACAGTCACCCCGACGAGCTGAAGCTCTTTCATCTAGACTAGTGGAAGGGTTTCCATACTGGTCTCCTCTCTCCTATTCTGCCCCATAACTAAACCACTTTCCATACATCTGCCAAAGCAGTATTCCTAAAGAACAGAACTGACAGCGTGCCCCCTCAGAAATTTCACAAGACAGAATTTTATCAGCCTGATACTTAACAATCTTCTACAATTGCGTTTTCTTTCTAATCAGATTTCTTACTAGTCTCCTATAGACATTCTCTGTGCCAGACAGATTGGCACATTAGCTATTTTTGTGACTTCTCATGTCCGTCTCATGTCTTGATGCCTTGGTGTATTTGGTCAATCTTGTCTGGAATATGCTCCTTTCTATCTTTGACTCCTGACACAGCTCAGTTGCTCTTTCAACATGGTGCTTCTTCTGATCTGTCTTTCTTTGCCCCTTAGCGATTTGCACTCCTCTTCTTTTGAATTTACTTTATAATTTGTTTTTACTTATTTGTGTCTTGTTCCCCCACAAAAATGTAACTTCTTTGAGGGTTGAGGGCTGAGAATATTTGGTTTTTGTCCTTGTATCTCCAATGTTTTGTGCTGTGTTGTTCATAGTAGACATTTAACAAATGTAAGTTGAATTTAAGACAAAGATCTTTTTGAGCTTGATTCTGTGGTGGGGCAAAGGTACTGAAACATAATTCAACTTATAAAAGACTTAGGAGAATGCCTTATGCTGGGCTATTTTTGTGAGCATTAGCTTCTGGGTTTCTGTGCCTTTTAAAACCAGCTAAGTGGTATCAGCTCCTTTGTATTTGTACTTTTTGGTGCTTCTGCTTGTCATCTTACTAAGTGCTAATTCAGTTCTCATATTGTTCAAGTTATTTTTTATCTGCAGATTAGTTGAGGTTTTTTTGTTTGTTTGTTTGTTTTGCAAGCTCCCTTAATCTTTTCAGGACAAGATACTAGCTATAACAGGCTGCTCTG
Source organism: Pseudocheirus occidentalis (assembly GCA_028646575.1). Taxonomy (NCBI): domain Eukaryota; kingdom Metazoa; phylum Chordata; class Mammalia; order Diprotodontia; family Pseudocheiridae; genus Pseudocheirus; species Pseudocheirus occidentalis. Next base: position 118,197,389 of record CM053598.1, on the reverse strand, counting down.
GAGTCAGAAAGACCTGAGTTCAAATTCTACTTCAGATACTTTACTAGCTGTGTAACAAGTCATTTAAAACTCTAAAGTTTCCTCAGTTGTAAAAAGGAGATGATAATAGCACCTACCTTCTAGGGTTGTTGTGGGGATCAAATGAGATGTTAGTAAAGCTTTAGCACAGTGCTTCGCGCATAGTAGGAGCTTAGTGAAAATACTTGTTATCTTTCTCCTGTGTACATAATAGATACTTGATATGTTTTTGTAGAATGAATAAAATGAATAAAGTTCATGTTTCATTATACTGAAAAAATTAACAAGACTCCTAAAATGATTAACTTACCAACAGAAAGTAATATGTTATCAAATTATGTAGTTTGTATTTCTAATAACTCTTAAAATTGCTATTTTGGAGTTAGACTTCTTTCTCTCTCTTTTCCCCCTGCAATGCAATAGGTTGTTGAACGATTATTTTCCCTTCTCTCGGATTGTATGTGGGAGACACCCATTGCACAGGCCAAACATGCAATTCAGATCAAGGAAAAAGAGCAGGAAATGAAGTTACAGGTAACTGATCTTTCTAACAGTTATCTTTAGTTATTATTTGAAGTTAGCTTATTCTGAAATACTAATGAGGCTTCATTTCTGATAGAAGCAAGGAGAATTAGAGGAAGAGGATGAAAACCTTCCTATTCAAGAAGTGTCTTTTGACCCAGAGAAAGCTCAATGCTGTTTAGTGGAAAATGGACAGATTTTAACCCATGGCAGTGGAGGAAAAGGATATGGGTTAGCTTCGACAGGTGTAACATCTGGATGCTATCAGTGGAAGGTTTGTGAAATTCCAGTAAACTTTTAGAATTTAATTGTCATTTAAAAAATAATTTTAGCAGTATATGAAAGATAACAATTTTTTCTTTCTATGATTCCTTATCATGTAACTATCTCTCATTCTAGCTAAAACTAATTAAAAGTGCCTATTGGGAAATAGTTAGAAATTCTAAAACTCATTTAAATATTCCTTAATAAATCCTTTCAGAAAATTCTCAGTAAACTCAAGCTTGTTAGTAAGATGTGAAGATGATTGATAGTTACTTAACCCTTTGCACTCCGAACCATTCTGGACATTGGCTACCAGCTACTCGACACTACCTTGCAGCAAAAACGTGCATTTACAGACCCTCGTATTATTTAGTATAATTTTGGAACCAAGTAACGTATTATAATGATATTG
>CM053598.1:118169036-118196073 GCA_028646575.1 Pseudocheirus occidentalis | reverse complement strand
GCATTGCAGACTGGTTAGTGCACGTTTGACAGTAATAAGTGGTTTGACGCCTGCCACCAGGTGTTTTCCTGTTAGAACACACAATGCAGTCCCGTTTTCCTTGTCCCAATTTACGGAGGAAACAATACGTCGAAGCGTATTGATCCGCACGATTCGCACCACTCATATTTGCCGTATATTCTGACACCATTTCAGGCTTACTGACTGTTACGATATGTCCACCACGTAATGTTCTCTGGGTAGATTGTAGGTTTGTGTTATAATAATTGGTGAGCGTGGTAATAATTCTTTTATCTTTCCACGCAAGAAGCGTAGTATTATTCTTTCTGTATGCAACTGTTTTAGTGCTTGAGAGGGGACATCCGAGTGATATGCTAGAATTCCGATGTCCCCTGAGAGGGGACAGTGGAGTGCAAAGGGTTAAAGGATAAAATTTAAAAAAGCTCTGCAGATACAAAAACTGTAAGAACCTTATTTATGACTTTGTTTTAAAGTAACAAAAACGGATCATATATTCACACATTCTGTGTTATTTGACACTTTTAATATTGCTTCCTTGCGTATTTGATTGTAGATGTAAATCCCTTTCTTTAATTATAGATTAATGTAATCAATTAGCATATTTAAAAGTTTACTTAATATTATATATAAAGGTATATATAAAAGTATATAAAAGTTTACTTAATATTAATGAAAATTATTGATTGTATTTTAGTTTTACATTGTAAAGGAAAACCGTGGTAATGAAGGTACCTGTGTTGGAGTTTCTCGATGGCCAGTACATGATTTTAACCATCGCACTACCTCTGATATGTGGTTGTATAGAGCCTACAGTGGTAACCTGTATCATAATGGAGAACAGACTTTGACATTGTCCAGTTTTACTCAAGGAGATTTTATCACTTGTGTGTTGGACATGGAGGCCAGAACTATTTCCTTTGGTAAAAATGGAGAGGTACTAAAATTTATATATAAGATTCATACTATCTGTGGTTTATTGTATATTCAGCTTGTTTATTTAGGGGCTCATCTCCAGTTTATAGATTATCTGCTCTACTCTTGATTCTCGTCTTTCATCTTACTGTTTCCTTTTCTTCTGTTGCGATAATTACCAGTATCTACCCTAGAGAGTAGGGAGCAAAAAGAAGAGGTTATATAATTCCATTCAATAAAAGTTGTTGAAAGTAATGCTTAAATTAACAGTTGTGGAATTTTCCCAGTTAGAAATGATAATCAAGAATTGGTTGTCCTTTCTTTATGTGGTGAATTTGCATAAATTCTTGTTGTGAATTTTATTTCATTAAAATCCAGAGTGTTTTAGAATTTTAGAGTTGGTAGAGACCTTAGAGGTCATCTGATCAAACTTCTACATATTGTAGGAATTCTTTCTACTACTTCTCTAACAGGTTATAACCCAGTTGTTGCTTGAATATGTCTAGACGCAAAGGACATATTTCAGACATTGTCCATTCTGTTTGTGGACTGCTTGAATGCTAGGGAGGCATATTTCAGTAATTTCTTTTTCCTAGTTCTGCCCTGTGGAGCTACATAGAATAAATCTAATCCTGTTTCCAGAAGGCAGACCTTCAGATATTTTTAAATATCTGTTGTCCTGTTCTGAAATCTTTTTTAGACAAACATCTCTAGTTCCTTAAACTGTTATTCAGATACTATGCCCTCAAATCTTCTCCCCAGCTAGGTGACCTTCCTCTCAAGAATGTTCCTCTTAAATGTGGCAAACCTAACTGAATGCGGTAATCCATATGTGGAATGACCAGCACAGAGTATGGCAGGATTCAGTAAACTCAAGCTTTTTAATAAGATGTGAGTAGAAATTAAGATGGACTGCTTAAGATAGTCCTGGACTATCCTGGATAGTCCTCCTTTGTCCTGGACACTGTGCCTGTATTAATGAAACCTAAATTCTAAGTGGTCTTTTTTTTTTTTTTTCTTTTTTGGGCAGATATCACCATGTCTATTCATTGATCTAAAAGTCAACTAAAAATCCTGTAGTATTATAGGTTTAGAGCTATAAGAGACTTTAGAGATTATCTCATTGAAACTTTGAGTCTTTGAAGCTAGGTGGTCTTCTCTTCCTGTGCAGTTGACTTTTTTCAACCTATGTGCAGAACTCCACACATTTATTTCTTGCTAAATTCAGTACATCTTTAAAACGACTTTATGAATCTTGAATTTTGTTGTTCAAAATAATAGCTATCTTTCTCAGTTTTGTGTCTGATGTGAAACTATACCTGCAATGTGTTTTTATCCAATTAATTGCTAAAATGTTGAGTATAATAGGATCAGTGACAGCATCCTATTATAAACCACTAGAGCTTTCCCTCCTGCTTGACATACATCAGTTAACACTTTGGGTACTGTTGTTCAACCAGTTAAGAATCCGTCTAACTTCATGATCACTTCTTCCCTATTTTTTTCATCTTGTCCACAAGAATATAAAAAGTAACTTTGTCATATATTTTGCTTAAATCCAAATTTATGTCTACAATATTTCCCTGATACGTTGGTCTAGCAACCAACCTAACAAAGGAATTGTAATTAGTTTGCTCTGCTTTCTTCTAGTTGTTATAATTTTCCTTTCTGGGTTCTCACAATCCATTTGATTGTTCTAGAATTGTCCTAAAGATCATCATAAAGCCTGCTGATATATAGTTTAGGGGATTCTCATCTTTCTCCTTTTAGGAAATTGAGTTAATAATTGTCTTAATCTGTTACCTCCTTTGATCTACACAGTTTCTCCAGAATAACAGTTTAGCAGTGATGCAAACAGGTTCTTTAAAAAGTTCGGGATAAAATTTTTCAGGACAAGGAACCTGAACTCATTTAGACTCAAGGTGTTTGCTTACTCCTTGTAGTTTTATTCCCCACGTATCCCTGTATTTTTCTCTCAGTTTTAGTTTGAAGATATTTTTTCTTGATAGAGGGAATATTGAATTGAAATAATTGACTAGTGGTTCTTTGTTATTTATTAAAATTATACCTTCAGCTCAAACCAAGGACTTTTTCCTTTTCTTTTTCTTATGGACAACCTACAAAGTCTTCTTTCATTGTACTCAGTGTCATAGTCTTAAGTTCTCTGACAAGTTTTTAGGGCTATAACAGTGACTCAGAGAGTGTTGTTGGGGACATAGTGTCTGTTGATTTGGGGTGCATCTTTTCATCATAACTTTCTCTCCTGTACCTTTTGCAGTATACACATTTATACTCAGAATATCTCAGGAACATACAACACAATTCTTTTGATACTGTTCCTAGCAATTGGGGAAATAACAGAACGTGCAAACTCATACAAACGATAGGCTCGTGGGTCCTAATATTTTTGCCTATATTGCCCAGACACTTTTCACAAGCTTCACTTTGATTTCAAGAACATTTCCTTTAATGACATTACCTCTTCAGATGCTCACATCTTTTTTTCACCAAGATAATTTATAATTGTTTTGACACAGTCTTATATTGAGAACTTCTCATTCTTTTTCATGAGTCTTTGGCTATGGAATTAAGAAACCTAATCCCATTCCTCATCTGCCCCCCCCCCCCCCTGCTAAGCATTTTAATGTATACCTTCCTAAAGTCTTAAGGGATGTGTCTGTGCCTTGAATTCTCTAATTTGACTATTATGACCTGCTCACATTTTCCCATAGTTCATATTCCTTTAACTTCACAAATTCTTTCCTCTTGATCAGTACTAAATTTAGATTAACAGTTAATTTCATTGCTGTTACAAGAGGCTAAAAGGTAAAGGTTGTTAAGAAAAGAAGCCAACAATTTATAGGATATCCTCTTTTTTCATAATGAGATATCTAGCAGACATTCTAGTTGAATTCCTTTATCATTATTGTTACCTTGCCTCAGTGTCAATTTTGTGATCTTTTTTAAGTAAGCATCATCTTCCCCTTTATTTAGGCATTCTATCACATATTTCTAAGGTGTTATTATGTATAGACCTTTTAGGTAGAAACTGCATTGTTTGATTCTTTAATTTTTCCTTCTTTCTTTTTCCCTCATCAATGCTCACTTCTAGGAACCCAAACTAGCTTTTGAAGATGTGGATGCAGCAGAGTTATATCCTTGTGTAATGTTCTACAGCAGCAATCCTGGAGAAAAGGTATTTGAAAATTTTATCTTTATACTAAAAGGAATAGTTACCAGCTTTGATTGTCACTAATTTCTGATGTAATTTACAAATCTGTGTAGATGCTTTCTTTTCTTCACTTCTTCTCTCCTTCTCTCCCTTGCCTCCCAGCTTTTCCCCTTTAGCTCTGGGACCAGTAATCAAATCGATACTAGCTTTCTTAGAAATGACATTATCTATTAGTTCTCCTGTGACTCTACTAAGATCCCTGTGACTTCCTAGTACCCTTCCCCTCCCTGACCACTACTTCCTTTTGAATTGTTTTCTTTTATTAGAATGTAAGTTCCTTGAGGCCAAGGACTATCCATTTTTGTATCTAAGTGACAACACTTGGCAAAGTGTCTGGCACATAGGAAGCACTTAAAATACTTTTTTGCTTATTCATATATTGGATGAAATTATGTTCTTTTATATTTGATGTAAAAACAGATCTATTTAACTAGACTTTCATACAATGAATAAAATGAAATAATTGTAAAAGTGTTTTATTTTGGGAAAGTTGTATTTTTTCCTTGACTTCTAAAGTACCATTTTAAAAAGGTTCTTTTCAGTTCATTACACGTTCCCCAGTATGCTGAAATAATGCTGAAACCTTTCTAAAGTACCTAATTTATAAGTAAATTTTTTGAGAAATATAGTTCATTATAAAATCCATAAACAATTAGAGAATTTTAAGATGAAAAATAAATTACTGTTTTGGCTGCTGGTTAAATATTGAATTGTTCACAGAGCATTTAGGTGTAGACTTAGATCAGGGAGAGAATTTGTATAATTGTTGACATTTCATTGTTACACATTTGAATTTTTATTTTCTAGTCCATACTATAATCATTATTTTTTCTTGAATTGATATTATGACCTATCTAGAGAACATTCTTGGCAATTTTTTTTCATTCTCCCTCACTTTGTTAAGAATAGTGGCTGGATATCTATAAAATACTTAATAGTTACAAAATATTTCACATTGATTTAAATTAATCCTCATAGACCACTTTATGAGGTAGATAATGTAGATATTACTAAATCTCTTTTATAGATTAGGTTGTTGTCTAGTCTTTTCATTCATGCCCAACTCTTTGTGACCCCATTTGAGGTTTTCTTGGCCTAGATACTGGAGTGGTTTTCTCTTTCCTTCTTCAACTCATTTTATAGTTGAAGAAACTCAGAAAAAGGTTAAGGGTCTGTCCAGGGTCACACAGCTAGTAAATGTCTGAGTGGATTTGAACTCAGGTCTTCTTGACTTTAAGCCTGGCACTCTGTCTGCCACCTACCTGCCCTACCAATCAGGTACCTGAAATTTTAAGTGACCTTTTAAAGGTCACATCATGATGATGATGATGATGATAGCTAACATTTACATGGCACTTCCATGGGCTAGGCGTTGTGTCAGGTGCTTTACAATTATTATTTCACTTAATCTTCTTGACAACCCTAGAAGGTAGGTGGTATTATTATTTTCATTTTATAGATGAAGAAACTCAGACAGATATTGACTTGCCCAGGGTCTATGGCTGAATTTGAACTTAGATTTTTCTGACTCCTGGCCCAGTACTTTATCCATTATGTCCCCTAACTGCTCCAGAATAGCAAGTGAGGGGGTCTTTCTGGGACTTGATCCTGAAGTTTTCTGACTTGGATTTTAGTTCTCTTTCTGCTTCCCAGGCATGTGCTTTATTCTGAATGGGAGGCTTGAGGTTTTGTTGCTGATCTAGTAAGAGAATGTCATTGCTTAGTAGAGATGCTGATTTTAAACATGAATGGAACAATATTTGATTTCTCATGTCTTATTATTTAGATTTTTAGTCATTGGTAATATCGGGTAAATGCTTTCTTTTATTTTGAGGTCACTACTGTTTGTTAGAATTAAAGTCTTTAGACATCTGTGAGTTGTATAAAGTCCCTATAGTGTCTTGAAAAAAGAAGAAGCATAGCTCTTTCTTGAACATTCAAGGGCTTAGTTTAGTATTAGTGTTCAGATTCTTAAAGATTTTAATTCCATCGTACATATGTATGCACACACATATACACAATCTCAAAATTGAAAATAATTTAATGTATACTCCAGATCATGTGGATAACTCTAACTTAATGATTCTTCTAACATGCTAAACCATGATATTTTAATATTCCTAAATGGAAGCATGTCATAAGGAAGGGTAAAAGTAACAGGAGGCCTCTTTTCTCCTCCCCCCAAAGTTAGATAGTAATTTCTTAGGGAAGTAAAATTGCAGGTCATCTTTCCATGAAAGGAGGTAACTTTTTCATGGATATTTTTTCCATAAGATTGGTCTTGGGGGAAGAGAAAAGACCATTTAACTCCTGTTACTTTAGTTCTTATGACATTGTAATATTTTCATTTGAGTATACTGGAATGTAATGGTTAACATATTCCAAAAACCATTGAACCAGAGCCTACACAACTTGGAGTATATATTCAAATATTTTCAACTCTGAGCTATTTCTTTCTAGTTAGAGAACTTTAGAGTGTATTTGGGATATTAATCTAGCTTAACAGGTAGTTGATATAATGAACAGATTTCTGAACTTGGAGTCAGGAATACTTGAGTTCAAATTCTGCCTTTGTTGTTTACTCACTGTAACCCTGCACGTGTTACTTAATCCTTCTATCTCACTTTCCTTATTTATAAAATGGAGATTATATTGATTGACACCTTATAGTTTTATTGTGAGGATAAAATGAAATAACATGCAAATAGTGCTTTACAAACCTTAAAGCCATATAAATGTTAGTTATTAGGAATTTCTCAAGTAGTAAAGCTTAGAATTTCCACGCTTTTATCCTTAAATCTTGCAAAAGAACCTCAAGATTGACTCTTGTGGGGTAGTCTGAACTAAAATGTTTCAATCTCACAGAAATCATGGAGCAGATAGTCATGCAGAATATATATACCTTGACCTCAATTCACTTTTAGAATAGACTCAGATTTTGTGGAATTGTTCTAGTTTATCAGGGTTCCCAAGGCATAGAGAACTCGTGTAACCAAGTAACTTTTACTCTAGAACAGGGGATTTAATCCAGAGTCCATGGAAATAGATTTCAGAGGGTTTTTGAACTTGGATGGTAAAAAATTACATACAAATTTTTTTTTTTTACAAATGTCTGATGGAAATTTAGCATTCCTTTAAATTATTTAAAAACATTATCTTGAGAAAGAGATCCATAAGCTCTATCAGACCACCAGAGGGACCTGTTACACATATGTTAAGTACCCTTCATCTAGAGGACATGAATGCTGGCTGGCAGATCTGACCATAGTCTTTTAAACTCAAGAGGTAAACCTCATGCTGTAGCTTAAATGAATATTCAAGATTAAAACTTGTAATTGTGGCTTTGGTTCAGCAGCCTCCTTAACATTTTGGAATGGTAAAATTGCTAGTTTTTATGGCTATTGTTAATTTGATATTTGACTAGTCTCTTTCTTTCTCTTTTTCTTTAGGTGAAGATCTGTGATATGCAAATGCGAGGTACACCCAGAGACTTGCTTCCTGGAGATCCGATATGTAGTCCTGTAGCTACAGTGCTTGCTGAGGCTACTATTCAACTTATCCGTATTCTTCACCGGACAGATCGTTGGACACATTGCATAAACAAGAAAATGATGGAAAGATTACATAAAATTAAGATGTGCATTAAAGAAACTGGTCAGAAACTAAAGAAAAGTCGCTCAGTTCAAAGCCGGGAGGAGAATGAGATGAGAGAGGAAAAAGAGAACAAAGAGGAAGAGAAAGGTAAACATAGTAGGCACGGTCTTGCTGACCTCTCTGAGCTGCAGTTGAAGACTCTCTGCGTAGAGGTGTGGCCTGTGCTTGCAGTGATAGGTGGAGTTGATGCCGGTCTGAGAGTTGGAGGCCGATGTGTTCACAAGCAGACTGGGCGTCATGCCACTTTACTTGGTGTGGTCAAAGAAGGTAGTACATCTGCCAAGGTCCAGTGGGATGAAGCAGAAATTACTGTCAGGTATGATATATTCAAGTAAACTTTGAATAGTTGAACAAAGTGTCAGCTATCGAACATAAAATATATATATATTTTAAATGATATACTAATGAAGTTTTACGTTTTGAAAAATAGTTTTATTGTTAATTCTGTGGTTTTAGGTGATCATGTTCATTTGTGATGCAAAGATAGTTGAAAAAGCTTGTGTGTGTGTGTGTGTGTGTGTGTGTGTGTGTGTGTGTGTGTGTGTGTGTGTATGTGTGTGTGTGTGTATTTTTAGGGTTGCCATCTTGTAGATATTTTCGCAAATGAGGTAAGTAGTTTAAGATTTAGTTGTACGTACTTCTTATTTAGAGTATTTTCGTCATTTACTTTCTGGTCATTTCATGTAAACATATGCAAAAAGGTTAGAAGGAAGGAGTAGGATGGGGTGGTGAACCTGTGGCCTTGGCCTCAAGGCCACATGTGGCCTTCTAGGTCCTTGAGTCCTTTTGACTGAGTTCAGGCTGTACAGGACAAATGATTTATTAAGGGGATTTGTTCTGTGAAGTTTGGATTTAGTCAAAGGGCTACAGTTGAGGACCTAGAGGGCCATGTGTGGCCTTGAGACAGCAGCTTCTCCAAACCTGGGGTAGGAGAATTCAGGTTTGTTAAGTATATTGTAGCTTAGAAGGTCCTTGAATTGGGGCATGGGAAAATTTGAGTTATGTTTTGGATTGTTTGGAATTTTCACTTATTTTTGCTTTATCTTGCATCTATTAACAGAGACCCTTAAATTATTGTTTTACCTGTTTAATTATGTCCTTCACTTAGGAAATAATTTGTGTAGAAATGAAAGATTTTGAGTAGAAATAAAAACGATACAATCTATAAAATTATTAATAATTATTATTATAATAAATTAACCTAAATATATGTGTATGATTTTGAAAAACTGAATTTATGTGTCTTTCATAAAAATCCTATGCTCAAAAGAAGTTGTCAAGCTCCTTTGAACTTCATTATTGAGGGAATTCTATAGATTTATTTTATATAACTCTGCTTGATAACTGAATCTATTCTTCATAATGATTCTTGAATATAGTAACCTCCTGGCTTTCGAGTTTTGTTGCTAATAACAGCAGTTAATAATCACCCTAAAGGTGTTACTGAGCTATCTCTTATACCTCTTTTGAACTTTGCTGCAATGCAGTAAGGTAGAAACTAAGGTGATATTATCTCCATTTTACAGATGGGGAAATTCAGGCTTATAAAGAACTTGAGTGACTTGCTTATGCTTGTATAGCCAGTAAGTTCCAGAGGCAGGTTTTGAAGCTAATAGTTCCTGTTCTGACTCTGAGGCCAGTAATTTTTCACTAGTTGCCTTTCACCTAATAATTTGGATTTAGATTGTACAGTTTTAATGTTTGCTTTGCTTGCTTATCCTTTAAGTTTTATGCTTATCTTACAATAGCATTTAGGAAAGCCTTTATTTAGGTAATGAAATAAAATTGTATTAATCATCTTTCTCAAGCAACCTGTTGATGACAAGTGTTAGCTCTGTTCATACTACCTCCTATTGTGAAGAAAAACTCCATTTAAAAAATATGGATTTATTGAAATCATAAATGATAACCACTATTCAGTTTATCATACTACCTATAACTATATCTAATTGAGATGCCAAATACGGCATCCCTGACATCCCTTTGTGGTGTTAATTTGACATAGAATAGTGCCTTAATTAGTAAAACTTGAGAAATGAGTCTTATAGAAAAAATTTTGTGAAATTACACTATTATCACAATTTTTAAATTTGAACAAGTTCTTATGAAATATTTAAATTTAAAGAATCTTATAAATGGTGAGCTCTAGCTTTAAAAGGATAAAAGAAGTGAATTTTAAAATGAAATATTTTTCCCTAAAGTTGGTAATGAACCATTAACAAACGTAATAAATTAGGTGTGTTAGATGAGCATTGGAAATAAAGGTACATTACATAATTATTCATATTCATGGTTGAAAGCATGTGCATGTCTCGTTGCCTTTGCATTCAGCATCATTTCCTTTTTTTCTGATCATATTCTTATTCCTTTCCCTGTTTGCATTAAATTTTAAAGACTTCTAGTTCATTTAAATTATTCTCTATTATATGCATTATGCACCTTATTTTTGTCTACATTATTTCCTGTACTTTCCTCCTGTCTATCCCTCACTTGCTTCTTCCTGTGTCATTCTGATCTTTATTAAAGCTTCCCAACTTTTTGGTCGCCTAGTGATACTCCGTTGTATAATCTGGAACCCTGTGAACCGCTGCCCTTTGATGTTGCAAGATTTCGTGGATTAACAGCTTCTGTACTGCTGGATCTCACTTATCTGACTGGCATTCATGAAGATATGGGCAAACAGAGCGCTAAGAGACATGAAAAGAAACACCGACATGAATCTGAGGAGAAAGTGGACACTGAACAGAAAATAGAGGGTGATTCTGCTTCAGATGGAAGAACAAACTTAAGTTCTGATGATGTCAAAAGTCATGGCACTACGAACTCCAAGTCAGAAAATGAAATATCTTCATTTTCTTTAGATTCAACAACACAAAGTACTGAGTCCCAACACCAGCTAGTAGAAGGAAAACGAAAAAACCACGAACATACTTCCAAAAATCATGATATTGCTCAGTCAGAAATAAGAGCTGTACAATTGTCTTACCTCTATCTTGGTGCTATGAAATCACTTAGTGCTCTTCTTAGTTGCAGTAAGTATGCTGAATTGTTATTGATACCGAAAGTCCTAGCTGAAAATGGTCACAACTCAGATTGTGCAAGTTCTCCAGTTGTTCATGAAGATGTTGAAATGCGTGCAGCTCTGCAGTTCTTGATGCGACACATGGTGAAAAGAGCAGTCATGCGTTCACCCATAAAGAGAGCTTTAGGACTGGCAGACTTGGAAAGAGCTCAAGCTATGATCTACAAATTAGTAGTCCATGGTCTTTTGGAAGACCAGTTTGGTGGCAAAATCAAACAAGGTATATTTTCTTTCATCATCATCATCGTTGTTGTTGTTAGTAGTAGTAGTGGCGGTAGTGGTTGTGTTTTTCTGTAATTTATTTGTAATTACACAAATTGTTACCACTAAAATAATGTAATCACTTTTGTATAGTAATTATCTGTTAATTTTCCCCCAACAAAAGCCTTCTTAACTGTCCTTGGTTACTTTTGTATTACTAGCACTACTACCTCTTTTTAGAGTTAATAATATTCAGAGCATTTTTACATAAGTTATCTCATTATCCCTTACAATAGCACAGTGTTATTGATTGCCAATTTCCAAATGAGAAACTGAGATTTGGAAAAGTTGTCACTTTGTCTAAGGTGTAAAATCAGAACTAGAACCCAAATGATGATTTTTTTTTAAATTATTTAAATATATGTGTTAGAACCATTTCATTTGAGAAAACTGAAATTTAGCATGCCACAGAAAACACTGTTATTTAATTATTTGATTTTAATATGAAGTGTACTATTTAAAACTCAAATGAATTTTATTTGATTTCCATTAGCTGTAACATCAAAACTAAAACAGGATTGTATTTATAAGGCTGTCATCTATCACTTTAGAAGATGAATTATAATTTAATACTGAGTCTTTTGGGTTTGAGATTATAGCTTAAGGAAATATGTGGAGAAAGATCTCTGTACATATTCCTAGATTTTAGAGGTGGGACAGCACCTTAGAAATCTAATCTAGCACCTTCATTTTACAGATGGTGAAACTGAAGCCAAGAGAGAGGAAGTCAGTTACATTCAAGGTTACATTCCTACTTGGTGACAGTCAAAACTAGAAATCAGGGGGTGTCCTTATTTCAATTTCAGTGCTCTTTCCAGTGTGCCATACTGTAGTAGTTTCAGTTGGTCCTATGTGCTACTTGATTATGAAATGGTGACATAGAAACTTCATTGAAATTGTTCATCATAGAACAACCCTGTTGATATGGCAAAGGTTATTTTAGTTATAGAAAACTACACACAGTTCATCAGTCAACAATCATGAGTCTTGAAAGAAGAGAGGGATTCTTTGAGAGGGAGGTGAGCTCAGAAGGGATGCATTCCAGCCTTGGAGCATGGGCATAGAGGTGGGATTGAGTTCATATTTTCCCCTTGCTTGGATGATGGAGGGAAAATAGGAAAAAAAAAAAAAAAGATTGGAAATGTTGAAACACCCTTAATTTTTATTTAGAATATATAGGTTCAATCTAGCTTTTATAGCCTTATGACCTTTATATGTCTTCATTTTTTGTTTGTAGACTAAAATGCAAGACTAAATCAGAATGCCTGGAAACACAGTCAAACATAGTTGAGTCAGACATCTTTAAAACATCTACCAACTCAAGCAAAAAGCTAGATGATTTTATTGAAGAAAATCTCCTTTTTAAAAAGCCAGTATAGTATTGCAAAGTGTCATATATTAATGTGTGCATGGTACAGAATACAAATTATAGTTTTTAAAGATATTCATGTATCAAAACAGCATGCATTATTCTGTGAATATTTATTGATGGCTTATACTTTTAGTAAGTGGTATGTTAAGAACTTTTCAACAACTTAGAATTTGAAGTTAGTTGGTATTTCTCCTCATTGTCACTTGAAAATATTGTTTCCTCATGTCTTTTATAAAATACTTATTTTCTAGAAGTTGATCAGCAAACAGAAGAAAGTGATCAAACACAACAGGCACAGACACCAGTTACCACTAGTCCTTCAGCTTCCAGTACCACATCCTTTATGAGCAGTTCTTTGGAAGATACGACTACAGCAACTACTCCAGTAACTGATACTGAGACGGTGCCTGCCTCAGAATCACCAGGGGTTATGCCACTTAGCCTTCTCAGGTAGAAAATATGATTTCTAACATATATACTGCTGATACACTTGGTTCTGAAACATGTAGATTATTTTCTCTTGGGAAAGTATAGTTGAATAAATTCTAAATTGTAGAACTGAAAAATTTCAGTGCTGAGAAAATAGTTCGAGGTAGTCTAACACCTTTTGTTTAAGTGTAGTGTCTTGGAGCCAGCAAGCCTTGGGTTCAAATCCCACTTTTCAACACACACTACTTGTATAATCTTGGAGTAGTCTACTTAACTTTTCAGTATTTTGGACTTCTCTCTAACACTGTGAGCTACAGAGAAAGTAGAGGGAACTTGCTCATCTAGAAGTTTTCCTATATCAAGAAATCACAGGTCCATCCTCTTCTGGGAATGCAAAGACAGATAAGATAAAACTTAATTTTGAGATACTTATGGTCTAATGGGGTGTGTGAATGAATATCAAGGCATTTATTAAGCATTTAGTATGTGATAGACACTCTGCTAAGCTTTTGGAGATATAAAAAACAAGGAAGCGAGAAGTCTGTCACTTTCTCCAGTCTTTCTCATTTCACATCACTCAAGACAAATCTTGTCTGGCATAAAAAGATGTTCTTTTTCTCTGCCTAGGCAAACCCCTCTACAGGTACCCTTTATCCCTTCCACTGCTGTCTTCTCTAGAAAATTTTGCCTCAGTTGTCATCCCTACCCTGCCTCTGAATCTTTTCATCTTTCTTTCTCTGCTGACTCCTTCCTACTCCTGACTGTTTCCTACATACCTAACCTAATTTTTCTCTAAAAGTTCCTCAGTCTAGCTTCCAACAAACTGTGTTATTTAGTTGAAACTACCCTCTTCAAACTTACCAGTGAATTCTTTGTTGCAAAATTTAATTATTCAGTCCTCACCCTCTTGATCTCTCTTCAGGAAGATTATTTTGGTTGTGATGAAATGAATAGTTTGGAAATAGAAAGCTCAAATAGGAAGCTTTGTATTTATGTAGTTGGACGAAGTTGAGATCTTGAGCTAGGGTTGCTGCAATGTAAATGAAGAGAAGGGAATGTTAATATCTTCCTTCCATTGATGATGTCTAGTTTATCTTATATACATCTTGTTTGTGCATAGTTGTTTACATATTATCTACCTCTTGAGCCCCTGGAGTTTTGTGTGTATTTTTAGCTTTCCTTGTAGTCCCCCATGCTTAGTTGAGGTGCTAAGCACATAGTAGATACTTAAATGTTTGTTGACTATATGAGAGAGATTGTGGAAATGGAAATAACAGGGCCTCATATCTTTCAGTAAAAAAATCATTTTGTGTAAGTGTTTCAACTGGGGTTGCATGATGTGAAGGAAAGGAAAGAGTGGAAGATTGAAATTATGAGTCTACAGTGACTTGGAGAGTGGTAGTACTGTCAATACAAATACATCAGAAAGGAAGATTTTGAGAGAAATGAATTTTGTTTTAGATGCATTGAATTTGCATCTAGTAGAATTTTGAGGTAAAGAGATCAATACCACCTTTTCCTCAGGGATTGGAAAGTAGAAGGGGAGAGCATGTATGAGGACTTGGAACACTTTAGAGGAGTGGAAGAGAGAAACTGAAGAAGTTAAGACCTAATGCTCCCAGTCTTCTAGACAAACTAAAAGTTGAGATCATTTTCTAACAGTCTAAAGGAAAAAAGGTAGAGTTGGGGTCTCAAAAAGAATAAAGGAAGTTTGAAACAAATGTGGAGAGTCTAATAGAGTCAGTGAGAAAAGAATAAAGTATTATTCTGAATTAGATTTTGGATTGTTTGTGATTTCACTTATTTATCAGAGCTTACCTGATATTATATGTCTTAAGTTTGTAGTGGACTCAGTTGTGCTTTTGTATCTTCTTCCACGAATAGTCATTAGTTTGGGGACTAGACCTGATACATAGGCATTACCTTGTACTTTGGGAGGCAGGGTAGAAGTGGTCAAAGGTCAGGAAAATGAAGGGTTTTAGAACAGAGAAATGAGCATTACAGAAGGGACTTGTGTATCAGAGCAATCCTGGATCAGGAAGAAAATGAGGCCAGAACTCAGTTAACCAAACTTTTAGCAAGTGGCAGCCCTGCGTAGGTTAGTTTGTGTTAGTGGATAGAGAGATATCTTTGGAGATGAGAAGATGTAGGTTCAAGTCCTGTCCCTGACATGTACTAGATGTATGAGGCTGAACCAAGTCATGTAACTTCCTCCCTGTCCTGTGTGGTTATCATTGCAAATGTTTGTAGTATGAACTTCCTCGATTGAAGCTCCCTCTACCAGTGAGGTCACAAATCTAACCAAAATCACAGCATAAGTTTACTGGGTTGGGAATCCAAGAGATTGGGGTGAGAGTTAAGTGGTCAAAGCTACTCAATGGTTGAGGTATGAAAGGAGTGAAGGCAAGCTGAGAGTTGAGAGAGTGAAAAATGGCCATTCATGCCACGCATTTCAGAAGTTGGATAGTTTTGAGTGATGGCAAAACTTTAGTTATGACTGCTCTGGTGAGTGACTGAAGTGCATTAGAAATGTCAAGGTCTTTAGAAGTAAAGGACTTGGGGATTGGCTAGGTGGCGCAGTGAGTAGAGTATTGGTCCTGGAGTCAGGAGGACCTGAATTCAAATTTGGCATCAGACACATAACACTAGTAAGCTGTGTGACCTTGGGCAAGTCACTTAAGCCCATTTACCCTGCCTTACCCCTCCTAAAAGACAAAAAAAAGTGGAGAACTTGATGGCTGCTTATTTAAATATTGGCTTCAATTTTGCTCTGTTATCTGTGTATGAAATTAAATCCTTTCCTAAAAGGATTTAACAATTATTTGAG
Source organism: Pseudocheirus occidentalis (assembly GCA_028646575.1). NCBI lineage: Eukaryota > Metazoa > Chordata > Mammalia > Diprotodontia > Pseudocheiridae > Pseudocheirus > Pseudocheirus occidentalis. The sequence continues at coordinate 118,180,283 of CM053598.1, read as the reverse complement.
TTTTAACTACCATTTAAGGTAGGAGAACTACAGCGGCTTCTTTTTTTTCTTCTTCCTTCCCCTAACCCTAACTGTACCACACCTTTTTCTCCCCCTTTCCTGTCAGAATAATGTTCTCTTTTTGGTAGTCTATTTTATAGTTAGGATTTGTCAGGGAAATTCTCTGCCCTGCCAAGCAGAACCCCAGGAGAGAGATATACCATCATTGTTGTGGTGGCCATTGAGCTTTTATCCTATCTTCTGTGTTCTTAACTCTTTTGCTCTGCCCAACACTCAGTACATTACCCATACTTCTCTACCCTGACCCAACTCCCAGTTTTGGCTACCATCATTTGCCTGCTTCCCTAGTTTTTCATTTGGGGAATCAGTTCTTTGTGTTGCTTTTGGCTATAGGAAGACAAGAAAGGGTGGTCTGAAGTGGTATTTAAATAAGTGCTTTGAAGTTTGTAAAGTGCTTTACAAATATTTTCTCAGTTTATCCTCTCAAAAACCTTGAAAGGTAGGTACTATTCTTATGTCCATTTTACAGACAAGAAAACTAAAACACATAGAGTCCAAGTGATAAGCCCAGAGTCAATGTTTCTAACTCTAGGTCCCTTGCTGTATCCATTGTGTTTCCTATCTGTCTCTTGTAGTTAAAGAGTATTAAGTACATTTTACATTCATATACTACTTTGCAAAGCACTTTGACATAAATTTTCTATTTACTCTTTCTTCCCTATAACAAATATATTTTTTAGGTATTAAGAGAAAGTCTGTTTTATGCACAAATGTGCTCACATATCTTAAGCCCTTTTCTCAATAATCTCATTTTCCTACTAGTAGCAGTGGTAAGATCAGGAATTTAAATTTTAGTTTTATGGCAATTTAAATGGAAGTACCTTTTGCCCCCATTAAACACAAGGTAGTTAAAAAGATGGGCTGCCTTGGGCTTTATTTTAGTCCTAGGCTTCTTTGCCGGTATGCAGCTAACTTCTTTCTGTTTTTCATTGGTCTGTTCAACTTTACATATAAATTTAGGGAAAGAGGTATCTTCGGATTTTTCCATCTTGCTGTATTTGATGAACAGTTTTATAAAGGAATCTGTGACTTTAATTGGAGTTAAACATCATGCCATTATTTGTTCTTTTAAAGGCAAATGTTCTCCAGTTATCCAACCGTCCTTCCCACTCGACGTGCACAGACTCCACCTATATCCTCCTTACCAACCTCTCCTTCTGATGAAGTTGGAAGGAGACAAAGCCTGACTTCTCCTGACTCACAGTCTGCAAGACCTACCAATCGAACAGGTTTGTGGTCATTGGCACTAGTATTAAAAAAAAAAAAAAAGAATTCACACTATTATATTGTGAATAGTAGGAATTCATTTTCATGATTATAAAAGAGACTTCTGTTTTAACCACTGGAATTGATGGCATAATAATTTTGTTTTAGTGAAAGAGGAAATAGCCTGTCAAATTATATTTTCTTTTGCTTTACGCTGCATTTAGGATTGAACTACAGGATATTCCCAGAACACAGTGGATTATAAACAACAGATTGAGGAGAGAAGGCTTGGGCAAGGGGGATTGCTTAGATGTAGGCAATACTGACAACACTGAGAAACAACAAACTGGCAGCAAAAGAAGAGATATGGAACACAAAAGTAGACAAAATAGACATGAGCTATTCAATTTTGCACCATTTATCTTGGGAAAAATTATCCTGTAGGCCTCAGTAACTTCCCAGGAGTATTAATATATTATTGCATAATGCAAAAATAGAGATATACAATGTAATTCAAGAAAAGATTATATTCATTGTTCTATTAAATAATGCTTTTACTATATTACCTAAAAATACAAGTAGCTGCAAAATGATATCCAGTTTGGAAAGTGAAGCCTGGCAAAGGTCGCCTTAAGACAGTGCACTATGTGAGGCACTTCCCAGTCAGGACAGCATGGTCCCCAGGGTTTGAGTGGATTAACTTCCTGTGGGAGCCATGGGCCAAGATTACGAAGAGGCAAATGTAGGATTGATGTGTAAGAGAATTTCCTATTAACTAGAATTACCCGGTCAATTAACAAAACATTTGTTAGGAAGCTTACTATGTGTTAAGTGCTGTACTTGAACTAGAAACACAAAAAAATAAGTGAAACTCTGTCTTCCCTGTCAGCAGAGAGCTTATATTTTACCTGGAATTGGAGTATGTAGGTCATGGAGATTCCTTGCAGACTGAAATTTTGTGATACCATATAGGAAGTTTCAGCAGAAATTATATAAATTAGTCACATCTACATTATTTACCTCTGATTTTCTGTGCCACATTAGCACAGTTACCAGTGGTTGTTATTTTAATGCTATTAAGGTCCTTATTTCTCTTCCTTTTCAGCTTTATCTGATCCAAGTAGCAGACTTTCAACCTCCCCTCCTCCACCAGCTATTGCAGTGCCATTGCTAGAAATGGGATTCTCTCTTCGGCAGATTGCAAAAGCTATGGAAGCCACAGGTAGGACAAAGGATTACTGTTCTCAATCTGTAGAAACAGGAAGCACCATTTATTTTATTTTTTAAAAATTTTTTGTTCATTTTGAACTTAAATACATAAAGAGAAAAAGAGAACATTTGCATTTCCATAGCACAACCTAAAAAGATTTACTACATAACCATGAATTTGCATTTCACACTGTTTAATTTTTTTTAAAAACTATGAGAAGTACTACTTGCTTTCAAAGCTACTCTGCTTTCTATGCTTCCTTTTACATTTTCTCTTTTCTTTGGAGGTAGATTGTATCTTCCTTCATAGGTCCTCTGTGGTTAATTTGGGTATAAAATGACTTTTACTCAGAGTTCTTTTTTTTTTTTAATGCTACATTGTATACAACATTTCTCCAGCTTCTGCTCATTTCACTCTTCATTATTTTGTGCAAATTTTCCATGTTTTTCTAAAATCAATGAGCTTGTCATTTCTTGTGTTATAATAGTATTCCATCATGATTGTTTTATCACAACTTGTTTAGCCATTCTGCAGTTGATGGATATCCCTGCAATTTCCAGTTCTTTGCCACCACAAAGAGAGCTGCTATAAATATCATAGAACATGTAGGTCCTTTTCGTTGTTCCCTAATCATCATGGGCGACAGACCTAATAGTGGAATTTCTGAATCAAAGGGTATTATAAGTAGTTTATTAACTCTTTGAATGTTATTCTAGATTGTTCTCCAAAATGACTGGATAAGTTCCACCAACAAGTGAATTAGTATCCCAGCTTATCCACATCCCTTCCAACATTTGTTGTTTTCCCCTTCTGTCGTTTTAGCCAATCTTGTAGATATAAAGTGATATGTCAAGAGTGTTTTAATTTGCATTTCTCTAATCAGTAATGATTTAGAACATTTTTTCATATGACTAAGTTGTTTTGATTTCTTTGTCAGAAAACTGCCTGTTCATATCCTTTGACCATTCATCAATCAGGAAATGATTTGACAAAGTTATTTGTATATTTGAGATTGAGATCTTTATCTGAAAAACTGCCTATCAGAACCCCTCGCCCAATTTTCTGTTTTCCTTCTGATCTTGGCTACATTGGTTATATTTTTCAAAAACTTTTTTGGAGGACAATTGAGGTTAAATGACTTGCCACAAGGTCACACGACTAGTAAGTGTTAAATATCTGAGGTCACATTTGAACACGTGTCCTGACTCCAAGGCCAGTGCTCTATTCACTGCGCCACCTAGCTGCCCCAAACAAGAACTTTTAAATTTAATGTAATTGAAATCATCCATTACATACCTCATAATGCTTTGAAACTCTTGTTTATTCATGAATTGTTTACCTATTCATGAGTCTCATAGGCAATATGTTCCCTGTTCTTCTGATTTTCTATTATCTCCCTTTGTATTCTCTAGGTAATGTTTCCGTTTTGAACTTATCTTGCTAAATGGTCTGCCCAGTTTCTGCCAGATTACTTTCTAGCTTTCCAGACAATTTTCACCAAATAATGAATTCTTATTTGTACTTGTCAGACACAAGGTTACTATAGAAATTTACTGCTGTGAATTCTATGTTTACTTTATTCAATTGATCCACCTTTCTATTTCTTAGCCAATAGTAGATAGTTTTGATAATTACTCCCTTATGATATAGTTTACCGCCAAACCTCCTTTTACATTTTTTCATTATCTCCTTTGATATTCTTGACCTTTAGTTCTTTCAAATGAATTTAGCTATTTTTTCTAACTTAGTAAAATAATATTTTGGTTATTTAATTGGGATGGCATTGAATTACCAGATTAATTTGGGTAAAATTTATTATATTGGCCCTGCCTACCCATGAACAATTAATATTTCTACAGTTATTTAAATCTTATTTTATTTGTATAAAAAAGGTTTTTTTCCCTTATAATTTTGTTCCTAGGGTTCCTGGGTTTGTTTTGGCAGCTGTACTCCCAGTTATTTTATACTGTCTAGACTGGAATGATTTTAAATGGGGTCTCTGTTCCCATTTCTTCTTGCAGGGTTTTGTTGGTGACTATATAGGAGTACTGATGATTTAAGTGGGTTTACTTTATATCCTGCTACTTTGGTAAAATTACTGTTTCAGCTAACATTTAAGCTCAATCGTTAGGATTTTCCAAATATGTCATCATATTGTTTGCAAAAAGAGATAGTTTTATTACCTCATTGCCCATTCTGATTCCTTCTATTTTTTTTCTTTTCTTATTGTTATTGCTAGGATTTCCAATACAATATTGAATAATATTGGTGACAGTGGGCATCCTTGTTTCACACCTGATCTTACTAGGAAGGCTTCTAGCTTATCCCCATTACAGATAATGCTTGCTGATGGTTTTAGGTAAATGTTTCTTATCAATTTAAGGAAAAATCCATTTATACTAAACTTTCAAGTATTTTTTATAGAAATGAGTGTTGTATTTTATCAAAAAGCTTTTTATACATATATTGATATGATTTTTGTTACTTTTATCATTGACATAATCAATTATAAATTCTATTAATAGTTTTCTTTATGTTAAACCATCCCTGCATTCCTGGTATAAATACCACTTGGTCACAGTGTACAATCTTTGTAATATACTGTTATACTCTCCTAGCTAGTATTTTATTTAGGATTTTTGCATCCATATTCATTAATGAAATTGGTCTGTAATTTTCTTAATGTTTTTATTCTTTCTGGTTTAGGTATAAATATCATATTTGTTTCATGGATGGAGTTTGGTAGGATCCTTACTTTGCCTATTATTCCAGATAGTTTATTTGATGATGGAATTAGCTGATTTTCAAATGTTTGAATTAGCTGATTTTCACTTGTAAACCTCTCTCGTTGTGGTACTTATTTCTTAAGAACTTCATTTATGGCCTATTCAATTTCTTTTTCTGAAATGGGTTTACTTAGATATTCTCTTTACTCTTATGCTAATCTGAGCAGTTTATATTTTTGTAAATATTCTTCCATTTCACTTAAATTGCTAAATTTATTGGCATATATTTGGACAGAACGACTATAATTGTTTTGATTTCATCTTATATTCACCCTTTTCATTTTTAATACTAGTGATTTGCTTTTCTTCTCTCTTTTTTAATCATATCAACCAATGGTTTAGCTGCCTTGTAAGTTTTTCATAAAATCAACTCCTAGTTTTGTTTATTCAGTGATTTTTTTTACATTCAGTTTTCTTAATCTCACTTTAAATTTTTAGGATTTCCAATTTAGTGTTTAATTGGCGATTTGTAGTTTGTTCTTTTGCTATTTTTAAAAATTGTATACCTAGTTCATTATTCTGTTCTTTGTTTTATTCTTGTAAGCATTTAGAGATATAATTTTTCCTCTGATTACTGCTTTTGCTCTATGTATACCATAGGTTTTGATAGTTCTCATTGTTGTCAGTGTCTTAAGTGAAATTATTGATTGTTTCTATGATTTTTTCTTTAACCCTGTTATTCTTTAAAATTAGATTGTTTAGTCTCCAATTAGTTATTATTCTGTCCTACCTTGGTCTCTTAAGAAATACAATTTGTATTGTATTGTGATCTGAAAAGGATGCATTTAATATTTCTGCTTTTAATTATGAAAATTTTTATGCTCTAATATATGGTCAGTCTTTATAAAGGTATCATGTACTGCTGAAAAAAGGTGCATTTCTTCCAATTCTCATTACATTCTCTCCAGATATCTATCATATCTAACTTGTTTAAAATTCTGTTTACTTCGTTGAATCGTTATTTATTTTTTGGTTAGAGTTATCTAATTATGAGAGAGGAAGATTAAAGTCCCCTGCTATTATAGGACTACTATTTATTCCTACCTGTAACTCATTTCACTTTTCCTTTAAAATTTTAGATGCTATAGTATTTGGTGCATGTAGTTTTAGTATTGATATGCTTCATTGTCTATGATACATTTTATCATAATGTAGTTTCCCTGTTCATCTCTTTTAATTAAATTTGTTTTACCTTTAACTGTGTCTGAGACCAAGATTGCTACCATCAAGCCCTCCTCCCCCTTCTTTTGTATCAGCGGATGCATGATAAATTTTACTCTAGCCCTTTATTTTAGCTCTATGTGTATCTCTCATTTTAAATTGTGTTTCTTGTAAACAACATAGTGTTGGATTCTGATTTTTAATTCATTCTGCTGTTTCTATTTCATGCATTAGTTCATCCCATTCACATTCATGGTGGCCTCTTTGCAAATATACTTATTACCATCACTCCAATACCAGATAACCAAATTTTTCATTAAATATTTCTTATTGCCTTTGGGTACACAATAAAATTGATTCTTTTCTTTATTTTCCTCATCAAGTAGAACCAGTGAACTGTCTTTCCCTTTAGCTGTAATTTCTCTTTTTCTGGCTTCATTTATAATAAAGTGTTACTGTGTGAAAATTAATATAATCCAGTTCCTCCAACATTATGCTCACTCATTCATTGTTGGGTAAGGATCTTACATTTAAAATACAAACAGCTAATGTAGATCATTATAGACAATTTAAAAACTGATTCTTAATGCTCTCTGTCCTCTTTTCTAATCCGTCTGCCACTGCTATTGAAGCAGTTGGAGAATGCTATACAGGATTGAAAGCCATTTATAGTTTTCTTTGTTTTATGAATTGTTGTGTCGAATTCATCACCAAGTGGCCAGTCTCCTTGTGAAGAGTTTCCCAGCTAGGCTAGTTCTAACAAAGCAGACTCATTTGGTTGCTGGGACCTTACTTGAATCTTTTCAAATGCAATAGGTAGAATCTCTTGGTGAATTCTCTTCAGGAGGATTTTTTGGAGAATATGCTCCAGAATTGCACAGGATGAGAAAGCATGTCTTCTGCATCGTTGGTACATCTGCACCAATGTAGAGAGTACTCACACTGTTAGTAAGATCATGAAGTCATTGGAATTTGTTTTCCAATAGCTATAAAGTTTGATTAGAAAATGTTTAACTGTCACCAAAAGTAATTAGAGAAGAACAAAGCATGAATGTCTCCTGTACAGAAAGGTAGTTTCATTTATTTTTTTTTCCATCAGGTGCAAGAGGTGAAGCAGATGCCCAGAACATTACGGTCCTGGCCATGTGGATGATAGAACATCCTGGCAATGAGGAGGATGAGGAGCCTCAGTCTGGTAGCACTTCTGATTCACGTCATGGAGCCAGAGTCTCAGGCCCCAGCAGTGGAAAGTCTAATGACCCTTGTTATCTGCAGTCACCTGGGGACATACCATCAGCTGATGCTGCTGAAATGGAGGAGGGATTTAATGAAAGGTGAAGTGCCTACTTTAATTTTTCAATTCTGTATTGCAGTAGTGGTAAATTTTAGAAATGGTTCTAAATTCTACTTTGATTTTTCCCCACCCAAATGCTTTATGATTTGTAGATTTCTTGAAAAATTGGGATGCATTATCTGACAACCATTTATTATGCCTCTGTACTACATTGTAGCATATCATGTAAGAGATACAAAGATAAAATGAGACATATTCTCTGTCCTTGTGGAGTTTACAACTAGGAATGGTAATACTGTATTGAATGTTTTTAGGGAATTTACTTCGAAACACATTGCACTGGGGTTAAGTTGTGCCCTAGTTATATGACCTTGGGCAAATCAGTGATCCAGGAAATTCTTTAAAAGTTAGTCTCTTGGGGCCGCTAGGTGGCGCAGTGAATAGAGCACCAGCCCTGGAGTCAGGAGTACCTGAGTTCAAATCCAGCCTCAGATACTTAACACGAAAAACTAGCCGTGTGACCTTGGGCAAGTCGCTTAACCCCAACCTGCCCTCCAAAAAGCGAGAAAAAAAAAGTTAGTCTCTTATTTTGCTTAAAAGTAGAGAGCATCAGCTTTTTTATGATTAAAATGTGTGGATGTGGGTGGGTGTGTAAAATCAGTCACACACTTGGTGTTAATTTTAAGCTTTGGCCATATAGCCAACAAATCAGATTGTTAAATTCTTTGTCCTTGGTATTCGTTTAATTTATTTATTCAGTAAAGATAAAATGATTACCGTTCAGAGCATTTTTGATATGGAAGGAGATATAAAATTTAGTTGATTACAATTAATACCTTTAAAAAGTATACAGTGTAGGTAAATAATACAGGAAAAAACAGATGCTGAAACACATATTATGAAAGTGCATTATGTTTTTAGGGGGAAAAAAGGTTCTATCATGATTGCTAGGGAGAGTGATGTCAGTGACAAGCAGAATCAGAAAAGGCTTCATAAAGGAGGTGACATTTGAGTTGGACTTAAAGAATGAGTGGTAGTCCATACCTAAGGAAGGGGGCAGAATTTCTAGGCATGAGAACATGAGAGGCAGAGCCATTCAGGAATATTCAGAGTAAGATGCCAGTAAGTTGCTTGAAGTGTAACAGGTATGAACCATGAAGGTAAGATGATGCCAGATTATGGGGGGGCCTTGAGTAAAAGGCTGAGGAATTGAATGCTGGTAAATTATAGCTAGTTACTGGAGATTTTTGAGGATAGGAGTGACACAATCAGAGCTGGGCATGAGCAAAACATATTTTTTCTTCAGTACAAAGGATGGGCTAGAGAAAAAGAGTATAGAATGAGGAATAGCTGTTAGGCTTTTGCAAGAAGCAAATTGGGTAGCAATAAGGACTTCTATAAAGACAATAGTAGTGGAAACATGGTGGAATGTGTTGTAGAAGTAGAAATGATGGGAATTGGATTTAATATAAAAGACAGAAGGAATAGTCAAAGATAAATTTGAGTATAGGGTCTTGATATGGGATACTGGGTGAATGATAGGATCATTGAAAAAATTAAAAAATGAGATAAAATTCAAGTCAGCAAATATTTAACAAGTTCCTTCTCTAGGGAAGGTACCATACTAGGTGCTAGTAGAAAAAGAAAATGGTTCTTATTTTGAGGGAGTTTATATTCTACTGGGAGATTCAAGCTGTAACAAACCCCCACTACCACTCCAAAAAATTGTAGAGTAAAAAATCATTCCAAGAGAGGGAGAGAGAATTAACCAAGTAGGAACATTAGAAAATATTTCATGTAGTAGATGATACCTGACCTCTGCTTTGAAGGAAGAAAAGAATTCTACATGGCAGAGATGAGGAAGTCATTCCAGAAAAGGGAAAGGTTTTCTAGAGGCAGAAGTGAGAGATGGAATGCTATGTATAAGGAAAAGTTTGACTAGAATGGAGAGTGCATGAAGGAAAATCATTAAAGAAGACTACAGAGTTGGTGGAAACCAGATTATGAAGGCTTTAAATGCTATGCTCAGGGTTTTGTATTTTATCATAGGAGGTATTAGGAACCATAGAAGATTTTTGAGTGTTATGAGAGGGCAACGTTGTCATATCTGTGTTTAGTTATATCAGTTTGGCAGCTTAATGGAAGATGAAATTAAAGCGAGATGGGAATCTAGGCAAGGAAACCAACTAGGACACTATTAAAATTATACAGGCAAAGGGTAATAAGGGCCCGAACTAAGATAGAAGCTGTGTGAATAGAGAGAAGAGTCCAGACACATGGTGGTGTGGAGATGGGAAGGACAAGACCTAGCAATGATTGGATATAGGAGATTAAGGAGAAGGAACAGTCTAGCATGGCATCAAGTTTTGCACTTGGCTGACTAGGAGAATGGTGGTTTCATTGACAGAATGGTAAAAATTTGAATGAGAAATGAGGTTGGTTTTGATATGTTGAGTGGAGATGTGTATAGGTGGAGCTAGCCTTTGGACTATTAGTAATACAAGATTGGAGCTGAGGAGAGAGGTCAGCCATTAGATAGATAGATTTGTCAGTCATTTACATAGATGTAAGAAGGCCGTGAAACCTGGAGAGATCACCTGAGGGCAGAGTATAGAGAAAAGAGAAGAGGTAGTATAGAGAGTAGATAGGGCACTGGACTTGGAATTAAGATGACCAGGTTTCAGATTCTACCTCAGACACTTAGCTAGTTATGACCTTGGGCACGTCACTTAATCCCTCTATGCTTCATTTTCCTTATCAGCAAATGGAGCAGGTAGAATGAGTGAATTTTAAGGTGCCTTTCAGTTCTACGTCTATTTTTCTAGGAACAGAAGAAAAGCTTTTTTAAGATGTGATTGGAGAAGAATGATCTGGAAATAGCAGTGAAAGGAGTAAGGAGTATACTAATCTCCCTCTTCTATTGGAAGGAGTAGACTTTGGAGAAAGTTGAAAAGGGATGTGGTGTCATCAGATACTGACTTTCAATTAAAGTGATGAAGGAGGAAAAGAATCTATGTTGTATAGTTGAAGGATGTTGAGGACTTGTGGACAATGGCAAGATTTTTCAAAGGGCATGTGGAATGTGCTGGTTAGCTGGTGGAAATATTTGGATAGGTGTGGGCCTGAAGAAGAGTGACACTGATGAAAATAGGGGTAAGGGTTTGGGAAGAGGTTGTATGGACATGTTCTTTATACCTAAGACCATGAGACTGGGTGACTGTATCAGCAAGCACCCTAGCATACCTAGGCAGCTGCTAGCACAGTTCTTAGATCTGCTTTTCTAAAGGAAAGCAACTCAAAATGGGTTAACAATCTTTCTTTAATCAAACAAACATATCATTTACCTAGTTCAGGGGAAAAGTCAGCACCCTGAACTCCAGAGAATACAAAACCAAGTTACAAGCACAAGTTACAAGCAGACCAAGAAACAGATCAGCAGCTGGGCTTCCAACCGTCTGACCATCACATTCATAACCTGTTCAAGTTACCAGAGAAGGAAGCATCAACATCTGGGTTTTCAAAGCCAGGGG
>CM053598.1:118136544-118168536 GCA_028646575.1 Pseudocheirus occidentalis | reverse complement strand
TCTGACCATCACATTCATAACCTGTTCAAGTTACCAGAGAAGGAAGCATCAACATCTGGGTTTTCAAAGCCAGGGGGCTCAACGGCTTCCCAGAGTCTCCTCTGGCCAAATCACACACTTCTTCTCAAAGTGAACCCCAAAGCAAACCTCACATCAGGGCCTATAAATAGCCTTCTCCTGGGTCAGAGAATGTCACAGCCCTCTTGACCCACTGTCCAATTACAAAGTAACAAGGTGTGGCCATTCCCAAAAAACAAGCCTCCCGCCACAGGCTCCTCGTGACCACATTCAGCCTCTTAGAGGGCAGAGTAAACTTTCAAATCAGGGAACATTTTCAGAGCCACTTAAGCCTATCAAAGGGTCTAGGGGCAGGAAAGATCTTCAGATTCCCATTACAGTGACAGAAATGGAGAATGAGTATAATGGGAGATAAATTGCTCTGGTATGCATGGATTGAAGAACTAAAGCAATGGAAGACTTCTAGGGTCAGTTTGCCCCAAATTCAAGATAAGAACATGCCTATGTCCCTAGTAGGCTTCATTAGTATATTTAGACCATGTTACCAATATATGGGCTTCCTAGGCAAGAAACTATGTTGAATTGAATTTCTTTGAAATACAAAGTTGAGAAATTTATCAGCCTTGGCGGTCACATTTGGTCTTGCTCAGATTAATCATTTTAATTGCTCTTGTTACCTTACATTCTAGGAAGTAGTAATACGAGTCAAAAGTTAAAATCATTTTTCTACTACAACCATTTTAATAACTACTTTTTGACAGAGTTGCACAATATTGTTCCCTTTTGTAACTTGGGGCATATGCAAGAAAAAAAGGTATGTTTGAGAGCATATCAGTTGCTCAGAGCAATAAATTACAGGGTCGACTCACAGCCCTGGCCTTGGCACCCAGAGACTATCCAGTCCAACCCCTGAATTTTACAGTTGAGGAAATGGAGACTTAGGGAGGTTAAGTGACATTTGTAGGGTCACACAAGTAATTAAGTTTTGATGTGGGATTTGAATCCAGATGTATTCTTTCAGAGCCAGTGCCCTGGCCCATGTGATAGACTGTCATTCTTTTTACTTCAGCAAGATAACAACCTATGTTAAAAAAAAAAATAAACCAAAAAAAAAAAGCCTTCATTTATATTTTAAAATATAGGGGGAAAAATCATTAAGTTATTTGATAACAGAGTATTTGATAGATTATTCTTTCTCTCATTGTGATTTATTTCTGCTTTTGTTTTGAAACTAATTTGCAGCACTGATAATTTGGATCATTCAGATAATACAGCTTCTGGAAGTGGACCTCCTTCCAGGAGTCGATCTGCAGTAACAAGGAGACACAAATTTGACTTAGCTGCTCGGACCTTGCTAGCAAGAGCAGGTAATTCTTTATTTCAGACTATTTCTGTTTTCATACAGTAATAGATTTAAAATTGAAATGAACCTTAGAGATTATTCAGTCCAGGCACTTTATTTTAATAATTTATGAAACTGAAGCCCTGAATAATTCAATGACTTGGTTATCACACAGATAGCAATTAGCTAGCAGAACTGTGATCCAGACCCAGTTCCTTTGACTCTAGTCCTCATACTCTTTCTACTCCAGCTTGCAGTCCTTTTGTGTCTTTTATTTTTGAGTGTTCTTTGTGTACAAAATACTATGCCAAGATTGTACACTTTGAGCTAGAAGCAACCTCAGAGATCATTGAGTCCAACACCCTCTTTTTATAGATGAAACCAAGGCCCAGAGAACTGAAATGGTACTTACTCTGGTAGATTTAAATAATTTCAGTAGTTTCTTTGTCTCCCAGTAATGTTCACAACTTAGGTAGGAGATAATACATATGTTTTAAATAAGGCAGAAAGAATAAGCAAAGTAATAAGGATTCAAGAGGGCCAATATTGGCTTTAATGCAGTTCTTTCTAGTTCTTATCTTTAAAAAATGTTGCTTTATATAAAACATAGAATTATCTGTATGTTCAGTATTTCTTTGACATGGAGAGAATACTCATCATTTTTTGAGTAGATACCTTCTTACCTTTGTGGTCAGCAATTTGCTAAACCAGCTAGACCCCCATCTGACACTTTATTCTGTGTTAGCAATTAAAGTTTGAAATGTTCAGAATTTTTTTGTATACAAGTAAAATGTTTTTCTTTTTTTTTTGTTCTGAGCGGGGTTATACCGTTCTGTACAGGCTCATAGGAATCAAAGTCGAAGAGAGGGAATTTCTTTGCAGCAAGACCCTGGGGCGTTATATGACTTTAACTTGGATGAAGAACTAGAAATTGATCTAGATGATGAAGCAATGGAAGCAATGTTTGGACAAGACCTGACCAGTGATAATGATATTCTGGGAATGTGGATCCCAGAGGTATTGGATTGGCCTACCTGGGTGTGTGTGACTGCAGCTGGGGCTGCTTTGACTTATTTTTGTGTGCTTACTATTCATAACAGCTTATTGTCTGACGTCTGAAATTAAAGTGTTATTCTTAATGATAGCTGTCTTTAAAAAAAAATTTTTAATTCATTGCTTGGTTACTTTCATGACTGCAAACTAATGAGAAAAACCTAAACAAAATGTCTTCTCTCTCTTTATGTGTATTATTAGTTTGTAAACCTATGATGAAGCATGAGGGTTTGAATTATTCTGTTGTTGTAGGCACATTATAGTGCAGGAATCATCTCTGGAAAATCAAGATTCTCAGTATAGCAGTTTTTGTGTTAATATGGCTATTGGAATCCACAATCAGTCAATATAACCTTTCACCCATTCTAAGAAGTAACATGTAATTAGAACTTGCTAATGAATTCTTTCCATGTCAGAATATATAGTGGATCTAGATGTGAACAGGACATTACACTTCTCAGTAGCATGGAAAATTCACAGATTTGCTGATTTTTGATTGGAGTTCTTTACCCATTGAATCCTGCAGAGAAAAGAAACAATATTAAATAAACTAAGTAAATAGAACAAAATTTAATGATTTTACAAGAGACTATAAGAAATCCAAATATAGAAATATTAGGCATTTTAAACTGGAAATTAGTTCCTTTTAATTTTGAGCCAACATTTGTAATGTCTGCTTGAGTTTTTAAGGTAGAGACAGTTTTTATTTTTTATTATTGAGTATTTCTTAGAAGGCTTATTGGTTTGCTAGTTAATTCTTTCCAGGAGTGGGGAACCTGCAGCCTTGAGGCTACATGTGGCCTTATAGGACCTCAAATGGGGCCCTTTAATTAAATCCAAATGTTGAGAGCAATAAAGGATTTGTTCTGTGAAGTTTGGATTCAAAGGGCCACACTTGAGGACCTGGAAGGCCACATGTTCTAAAGAGATAAGTCAATCATTCAGAAAAAATCGTTAATAGAGCACAGTTAAATTTAAAGCAAAACTGTGTGCTCACATACTGAGAACTTCAGTATTTAAATGGATTTATTATATCCTCCTTGTGTGAATACTTGCTTCCACTGGTGGTAGTTTCAACCCATGCATGCTTTGTCATCATGTGAAGTTCTATCCCTAGCCTATAATCTCCCGTAGAGAATCTACTAATGCACTTGACAATGCTCCTTAAGGCTTTTAATTTTTTAGACAATACTTTAACGCTTGGATTGTGCTTCTCTTGTCCTTTGTTTTCACTTTATGCCCAGCTCAGTTGCCTTGCTTTTTTTTTTTTTTTTGAGGAGGAGGAGGGAGGGCTAGGCAATTAGGGTTAAGTGACTTGCCCAAGGTCACGTGGCCAATAAGTGTTAAGTGTCTGAGTCTGGATTTGAACTCAGGTCCTCCTAACTCCAGGGCCGGTGCTCTATTAACTGTACTATCCAACTGCCCAACTAGCTCAGTTTCAAAGGGCTTAACTTTTGTTCGTCATGTATGTAACTTCTTGCTTACAAGACAGTGTTATTAATGTCCCATGATCTGTCAAGCACTCTGTGTGTCTTTCCATTGCATTTTTTATTCTTCTGAAGTCATGGAATTTTATGATTCACAACTGTATAGCATCACTGGGAGGATAGGAATAAGAACTGGACCTATATTTTATTAGTATAGAAAATTCCCTTCACCAAAGCATGTTAGCAACTTCTCAGCAATTTTTAGTCATAAGAAAGTATTGATATTAAAAATTTGAGTTTTTGCGTCAAGAAACCACTTGGGAATTAATGAAAGCACTGTATAGTTTTCCAGATGTTATCCAGTGTATATTCATCCTTTTCAGTTCTAGGCCCAGTTCATTGTTTACCTGTATAGGATAGAGTTGGTGGTGGACTAATTCAGAATCATAGTACCTGAGTTGGACAGGCCTCCCCCCTCCCCAGACCACCACTGTAGTCCAGCCTGTATCTGAATAAGAATCACCTAAAATATATTGGAATACATAGTTATTCATCTTTTGCATAAGGACCTCTAGTGGTGGGGTATCCACTGCCTCCTGAAGTGGCCTCATTTTCAGTTTTGGACAGTTCTAGTTGTTAGGGGATGTTTCTTTATGTTAAGTGTAAACTTACCTCCTTGCAACTTTTTTTTTTCTCCTTGTACCTAGTTCTGCCCTCTTGGGCTAAGTAGAAAAAGTCTAGCCCATCCCCACATGACAGCTTTTCAAATGGTTCAAGACAGCTTTTATATCTCCACTAAATCTGTACTTCTCTAGGCTAAACATCCGTAGTTCTTCATATGGCATGACCAAAACTGAGCACTGCCTCATAGATTTAAGACAGTATGAGCCCAAAATTTTACCAAGTTGAATGAGGTTGTGCAAAGAGGAGACAGCAAAGCTAGAATCTAACTTAAGTGCTCCAGGATCCAGTGCCCTTCCTACTGAACTGTGCTGATCTCAAGGTTTTTTCTAAGGAATATAGTAGGACTATTAACTCTCTAATCTTGGACATAACTTTTCTTAATGTAACCTTGAATTAATTCTTTGGCTGCCATGCCATACTTTGATTTACTAAAGTTGTAGTCTATTAAAAAAACTCCAGATCTCTTTTTAAACAAATTTCTGCCCATCTGTGCTTCTCCCATCTTGTACTTGTGAAGTTGATTTTTTGAATCAAAATGTAAGACTTTTAAGTTGATCCCTGTGAAATTTCATCTTATTAGATTCAGCCCCATGCTCTAGTCTCTCAGGATCTTTTCAGTGCCTAAATCTGTCGTTTTCTTTTGTCATATATCCCTCCTCGTTTGGTGTCATCTGCAAATTTTAAAGTATTCCATTTTTGCATCTATGAAAGTCAGTTCAGAACTGCCTATCTAAATAGATATCAGAAGCCTAGATTTAGAGCTATAAGATTCTTCAGAGATGATTTTATTCAGCCTCATTATTTTAGAACTTAAGATACTAAGAACTAGAGAAGTAAATGTCTCTTGTCCAAGGCCACACAATTCAGAGAACCAGGATTTGAACCTAGGTGGATCTGTTTCTCTTTCTACTATATTATGTAGTGTGAGCAGTATATATTTTTCTTCTTACTTTGTGGATTACTAGGGGGATCTCTTTTGAGTGGTCATGAATTTTCAAGCCCTGGATGCTTGGTAGTTTGTTTATGTTAAAATTATGTTCCTTTAATACTGTATTTTATACTACAATTATAGCATCAAATATCACAAAACAAAATAAAAGTAATTTAGTATGAAAATTATTTTACACAGCATGTTTGTGAGTCTGAAGACCGAGAAGAAGTAGTGGTGTGTGAGCTGTGTGAATGCAGCGTTGTCAGCTTCAATCAACATATGAAAAGAAACCATCCTGGTTGTGGCAGGAGTGCTAACCGACAGGGCTACCGGAGTAATGGTTCTTATGTAGATGGATGGTTTGGGGGTGAATGTGGAAGTGGAAATCCATATTACCTCTTGTGTGGCAGCTGCAGAGAGAAATATTTGGCTCTGAAGACTAAATCTAAGACGACAACATCTGAAAGGTATGAATTTTTTTCAAATAAATATAATATAAATAAATGTTAATATATATATATATATATATAGCTAGAAAAATGGGCAAGGATATTCATTTGGTCCTTGAAGAGGAAACATTATATTTTTCTTTTTTTCCTGACAGCTAATCAGAACATTGTATTGCACATAGTAGGCACTTTATAAATGATGTTTGAATAAATCGAATGATTACTTACTGGAATTTGGTGTGGGGAAGAGGGAGAATTAATCTGTTTCTAGGTGAATGTGGAAGTAGAAATCCAAGATTACAGACTGTTGGAAATATGTGTCTCCTTATACTATCTTCTGTTGGGAATCTCTGAGAGGCAGCCCCTCTTCCCCCCCTCCCCCCAAAAAAAGGAGGTGGAGGGGGAGTTAGGAGGCATTAGTAACGTGAATTCCTTGGAATCTAATAAGATCAACCTTTAAGGTCTATTTATTCAGTTGTTACAGGCTAGTCCGAAAGCTCAGACTTAAGGAGTGCTTAGATCATTTGCTGACGTCAACAATTTGTACTTCATACCAGTTTTTTAACCAAACCATTTAAGATATTTTAAGATCATACAATTGATAAAAATAAAAATAAGTTTTGTAACTTTTATTTAAATGAGTTTATTTAAATAAATTTGGTTTTGGTGGAGTAAATCGTCATAAGCAATATTTTTAATTTATTTAAGTCAATTTTACTGGGAAATTAGGGGGTTACCAGTCTTCAGGTTTTTTTCTTAATATTGTTGTATTTTCATTAACACCTTTTTGTTCTTACATTTTACTTTACATCATTTCTAAGTATATTCTTTCCTCAACTATCATGGGATTCATCTGTTGTAACAAAGATTTTCTTTTTAGATGGGGGAGAAGTGATTGAAAAAAAACTAACCAGCACATTGATTGAGCCTTAAAGTCAGTGTGTATTACTTGATACTCATAGTCCCCACAATTTTGCAGTGATGAGAAGGAAGTGCATTTTCTCAACTCGTCTCTGGGACAAAGGTCATTCATTATAATCACTTAGCATTCAGTTTAAAGTTTCTTGTCCTTTAATTTTGTATTGTTGTTCTGTACATGGTTTTCCTGGTTCTGCTTACATTACTAGGTACCTGTTTCTGTCAGTCCTCCCTTGCTTCTCTGAATTCTTTACATTAGTAGTTTTCTTACAATACAGTGCTATTCCCTTAAACCTCTGTTTGTTGGTCCATTCTCAGTGGGCAGGTACTTATTTCCAGTTCTTGCTGCCACAAAAAAGAAATGCTATGAATATTTTGGGATACATGAGACCTTTCTTTCTCTTTGACCTCCTTGGTTGTGTGTATGTCTAGGAAGGGGATCTCTATATCAAAAGGTATGGGCAGTGTTAGTTCTTTTAGTGTAATTCCTGATTGGTTTCCAGAAAGGTTGGACCAGTTCACAACTCTAATCATAACTAATTTTTATTGTTATTTTTACCATTTGTTGGTTGTGAGATGAAACCTCAGAGTTGTTTTGATTTGCTTTTCTCATATTATTGATCTAGAGCAGTATTTCATATGTTTTGTTTTGTTTTTTTTTTAACAAAATTTCATTGATATCTTTTTACATCACCTACATTTCCCACTGTATTCTTTTGAACATCTCCCAGAGAGTCATCTGTTTAAAAAAACACGTTTCAAAGAACTAAAAACCACCCAAAAAAACCCTATGCATTTGTTTTATGTATGTGATCCCCAACCTTCGCTATGAAGCAGTGGGGAGTTGTCTTCGTATATCTCTTCTTTGGATTGAAGATTGATAATTTCACAGCATTCAGTTTAAATTGTTTTCTTATTCATTCTATCTGTATAGTTTTTAGTTGTCAAGTGTATTGTTTTCCTGGTTTTACTTTATTTCACTTTGTATCAGTTTATGTAATTTTTCCATGCTTCTCTGTATTTTTCATGTTCTTTCTTTCTTACTGCATAATAATATTCATTATTTTCATGTACCACAGTTTGTTTAACTATTCCCTATGGGTATCTACTTTGTTTCCAGTTCTTTACTACCACAAAAAAATGCTGCTATAAATACTTTGACCTATATGTAATCTTTATTTTTTTTTCACTGGGATATCTTCTTGGGGTATCTGCCTGTCAATGAAAACTCTACTACTTCAAAAGATATGGATGTGCCCTTTCTTTCTATAATTTCAAGCTTTTCAGAATGGTTATACCAGTTTACAGCTTCAATAATGCATTAGTTCCTCTTTCTTCTGTCTCTACAACATTGACTGTACTAATCTTTTTGCAACCCTTGCCATTTTGCTGAGTGTGAGATGTAACAAGAGTTTTTTATGTATATCACTGTCGTGAGTGATTTTATCATGCTTTTATGTAATTATTATTAGTTTACATCTTACAAAAATTGTTTCTTCACATTTTTTGGGCCACTTACCCACTGGAGCATATCATCAACTATATGTAACTTTTATTGGTAAATAAGATTGTTATTCGGATTCTATCAGTTATTAAAATCAAATGAAAATTTCTATGATAATTTTTTATTTAAATTTTAGTCAATGGTTACATAGAAGCCTGTATAAATTTTTTGTGTGAATTTGATTTCAAATTCACATATGTGCTTACTTACTCTAAAAGTTTTTATTGTTTTTATTACCTAAGGAACAGAACATGAAGTTTTAAATTACTCATTAAAATATTTTACTGATTTAACTTGCATTTTGGATTATTAGCTATGTTTTACAAAAATAAAATGTTTTAATATTTTTGGTACAGGTACAAGGGACAGGCTCCAGATTTAATTGGCAAGCAGGACAGCGTATATGAAGGTATTTGCTTTGAGAGCTTCTCTGTTTCCTTAGTAGTCCATAGTTTGTAGTATAAACACTAAATAACTTTCCCTTAGCTATTAAGATTTCCATATTTTAAAAAGTTGCATTTATATGTAAAATTTTAATTTACCTAACAAATGAAAATGTAGTAAATTGGGGGGAAAAGCACTTCAACTCAAAGATAAGAATCTCATTTTTGGCATTGTCATTGTTACTGATTTGTGTCCATATAAAACCTGCTTATCAAGTATTTAGAGTGAGTTATTTCTTTGCTAAACTTGTATGTGTATGTAAAATACTTTAAATGTGAGTGTGTGTGTTTGTGTGTGTATACAGTTGTGTGCATGTGTATACAATGTGTATATTATAGCTGTTGTAATCATTGTGAAACATGTGGAGCTTCTTAGAAGTATTCAGGGCAAAAGTGAAATAAAATACAATGATGAATAATTTTTGGAAGCTAGGTGGCACAATGGATAGAATGATAGGCCTGGAGTCAGGAAGACATCTTCCTGAGTTCAGATTGATACTCAGACATTTACTAACTGAGTGACCCTGGGCAAGTCATGAGTTAGAGAAGAAAATGGTAAACCACTCCAGTATCTTTGCCAAGAAAACTGCAAATAGGTCACGAAGAATTAGACACAACTGAACAGTTATTTTTTGGAAGCAACATAATCACTATTTCTATAAATCCTACATTGGATGAGGTTTTTTAGCTTCTCAGTAGAGTATTAAATCATAAAATTTGTGTATCAATTCATATACATTTTACTTTAAGAGAACCTCCAAATCTTTATTCAGAGCTTATTTTTGTTTACTTAGTTTTGATTTTGATCATGCATCAGGAATGTGGTTTCGTAGCCCATACAAAATTACAAGGCATGAATGATTGATTGCTTTTCCCTTCTGATGTCTGACATCCAGGAAAATAATGTTTTATAGTTTAATAGGGAAGAGGAAAAAAAAATAAAAGCACAAATTCAAATTGAAGACTGTGTATATTTAACATAGTGACTCCTTTTAAAATACCAATAGCACCTGAAGACATTGTAGCATAACACAATGACTTGTCATAGGATTTAGATATGGAAGGGACTTAGGATCATTTCCTTTAATCTCCTTCCTGTTATAGAAGAGACCCCTGGAGCCTTGGGAGGGATAGTGACAGGTAGTCAGCAATAGAGTAATCTCACATTTGTTAGTAAGGCTATGGGCCTTACTTGTCCATACCCAGTAGTCCCGTTTGTTTATTATATTCTCCTTGTAAAGAGTGGATTAAATGTATTCACTGGTTATTGTTCGTAAAGTCAAGAAAGCTTTGTGAATCAAGTTTAAGGCATTTAGCATTCCTTGCTAAAATTTTTAGGAAGGATTTGATCAGTGAGAAAAACAATTATTTTGAAAGTTTGCTTTTGTGGAATGATATATTCCTCAGCAGTGCCTAAGTCCATGCTGTGGCGTGGGCTATTTATGCCCTATGCCAGTAATTCTTAAATTATTTGTAACATTAGTGAAATTTACTGTCATTTGTTTATGTAATTAATCCTATTACATTCTCCTTTGGCTTCAGAACAATATATTAGTAGGATTCTATCACCATGAGACGATTTTGTTTGTTTTGGTAGCATTTCTTTTAGTGAATGTAGTTTTGAAAATCTGGATCTGTCAACTATCATATCACATCATCTAACTGTATACAAGCATTATGTTTTGTGTACATCTTCCCATCATTTATTATTTTCTTAAATTATAGAAGACTGGGACATGCTGGATGTTGATGAGGATGACAAACTTACTGGTGAAGAAGAATTTGAATTGCTTGCTGGGCCATTAGGTTTAAATGACCGCCGTATTGTACCAGAGCCAGTTCAGTTCCCTGATAGTGATCCACTTGGTGCATCTGTGGCAATGGTTACTGCCACCAACAGTATGGAAGAGACTCTGATGCAAATAGGTAAACTTAAATATATAGACTCAGAGTGCTGGTGCTAATTGTCCTTTCTTAGACAAACAAATGCTCACAGGATTACAGTATAGTAACAGTCTTTTTTCTTGTTATTGCATTTTTCCTAAGAAGTCAAACACCCAGTAATGTTCTATCTCAGTCAGCAACATTTTAGTGTACAGAACTTGATTTTTTTTTCTGGGGTAATGGAAGGTGGAAATGGACCAGTTATAATATTGCCTTTCTCATCTCTGCTTGGGTGTGGGACATAGGAGACATAACAAAAGAAAGGTTAATGGAAATAGATAAACATGCAAAAAACTGGAGTAAATACCGTCTTAAAGAAAAGCCATGTTCTGGAGATTACTAGGTCCTTCCAGTTGTACTTTTCAAGTGGTATTAAATACTACATGATTTCAAGAGTTAAGAATAAAAATAGATTTTGACCTGCATTGCTATTTCTTGTGCCTAAAATATATTGCTCCCTCATCTTTGACTCATTTGAAGACTCAATTCAAATGCAGCCTCCTAAACAAGGCTTTTCTTGCCCCCTTTAGTTCCTAGTTCTCTTCTCCGTCAGAAATAATTTTTTTTTAAATTATCTTTCTGTGTACATGTTTCTCTTTAATAGAATGTGAGCTCTGTAAGTGAGGACTGTTCCATTCTTAACTCTTCATAGCACCCAGCAAAATGTCTGGCACATAATAGGTACTTAATAAAGGCTTGTCTAATGAATAAATAAGTATTGCTATTTTCCCCTTGTATAAAAATCTGTCCTGAATTGATGGATCAAAATGTGTTTTAATTATATAGCAGGGAAAAAACCAAGATATTTTTCTTGTTTGCTTATTCAGAAATAACCAGTTTTGTGTTCTACAGGTTGCCATGGCTCTGTAGAAAAAAGTTCTTCTGGTAGAATTACCTTAGGGGAGCAAGCTGCTGCTCTGGCGAATCCGCATGATCGTGTAATGGCTTTAAGAAGAGTAACTGCAGCAGCTCAGGTTCTTCTAGCACGAACAATGGTCATGAGGGCACTTTCTCTGCTTTCTGTCAGGTGAGTGTTAGTTTTTGTGTCCAGTTATGCTATTTAACTTTATATGTAAATCTTCATTGGAATAGTGGCTTGATTTAGTTTGAGTTCATGGGTAAATTAAAAGCTTTTAAATTATGCAAAGTAGCTATTTTACTAGGGGGATACATTTAAATTCATAGTTTACCTATAAATTCATCTGCTGTTGCAGTCAAGGTACATAAATACATTTCATAGGCTAGATTATAATTTGCACTGTGGTAAACATACACACATGCATTGTTTTTAATTTAGTTTATGGAATCAGTTTTTGGAAGGGAAAGCTGTCAAATGTTATTTGGCTAAATAAGCCAACGTTTGGTTGATGCAACTCAAAGATTTAAGTTAGCATGATTCATGTAGTGACTTTTTATTGACATACTATGTTGGCAAACTAGTAAGAGAGAAAAGAGAGTTACAAATAATGAAAATATTTATAAGGTAAGAAATACAGTAATTAAACTGAAGATCAGTTGAAGTAAAAAGACTCAAAATAAAACAATGTAATGAAAAAAATTAGTGTCTTGTGCTTAATGACAACATGCTAAGGCAGCTTATCTTTTATTTTTATTGGTATCTATAAAGCATATAAGGTGAGTTTTCAAATTATTTCTTATAAATCTAATTTCTTGTTTTTCTTCTGTTTTTCTTTTTTCCTTTTTTAACAGTGGTTCCAGTTGTAGTCTTGCTGCTGGCCTTGAATCCTTGGGTTTAACAGATATCCGAACTTTGGTTCGATTAATGTGCTTAGCTGCAGCAGGGAGAGCTGGCCTCTCTACAAGTCCTTCCTCTGTGGTTTCTTCCTCAGAACGTTCCCGAGGAGTTCATAGCAAGAGCAACAAGCCAATATCATGTCTAGCATATTTAAGCACAGCTGTGGGCTGTCTGGCATCCAATACTCCTAGTGCTGCAAAACTGCTGGTACAGTTGTGTACACAGGTAGATGAATTTCATCCATTTGCTTCTTACCTCCTCCTACTCCCAGTCACCCCTTCCCTACTCTCTGTCCTAGCCCAGCATTGCTCTTGAAAATCATTGAATAGGAAATTATCTTTTATCCTAATTTGCAAAAAAAAAATTTGAAAAATGTTGTCTTGATTGTCTCCTTAGAACTTGATTTCTGCTGCAACAGGTGTTAATTTAACTACAGTTGATGATCCAATTCAGCTCAAGTTTCTGCCCAGCTTTCTCCGAGGAATTGCTGAAGAAAATAAACTTGTGACTTCTCCCAACTTTGTAGTAACTCAGGCCCTTGTGGCATTATTGGCAGACAAAGGAGCTAAACTGAGGCCTAACTATGATAAAGCAGAAATTGAAAAGAAAGGTAGGCTAAAGTTCAGTCATCCTAATTCATGATATAATCTGTATTTTTTTTAAATGTTCTATCCACCTATTTCATTATCAGATCTGAATTTTTGCATATTTTGTATTATACAACTTGGGAAATTGGGGAATGGGGCATAGGCATAAAATAAGTGTGTGTGTACATGTGTACATGGAAAATTAGAAGATAAAGCCATGCTTTTATATTTATTGCAGAAGGTAATTTGAGAGCTACAGTTTTTTTCTGCATAATTGTATTGATAAAAGTAAAATACTATTTTTCTCTTTATGTTTAATGGGCCTAATGTAAAACTTGGAAATAGCTAAGAATTCTTTATATCCTACTTTTATCTTCTTGGTCCTCCTAATCCATTTTCAGGTCTGGGTGTTAGTAATAGTTTTTGAACAAGAAAAATGTGCTCTTACAACCTGACTTCCCAGTTCTTCAGTGGGTCGAAGGGATAATTTTGGAGCTTCAAAAGCTAAGCCAAGCTTAATCTTAATAGATACTGCCTCCAACCCTGCTCTAGGATTTCTGATGACCTCTATCTATACTTTGCTCAGGGTAAAGACTTAAGTATATTTTATATGAAGTGTGAAAATTTAATGACTCCATTTTCCTTTTCTATTTGCTTTGAGATTAACATTGCACCTTTGATGCATATTTTAATAAAATTATCTCTTGTAAGAATTTTTTCTGGGAAGATGTGGGTTATGCCACTTTTGCTTGTTCAGTGCTACCAACTCTCATCCGGGCATCATTTCACTGTTTTGTTTAAGCAGGTTTAATTGCCCAATTGTATGCCCATCCTTCCTATGATCCTTCTGCTGTAGGCCCTCTGGAGCTGGCTAATGCACTGGCAGCTTGCTGCCTCTCTTCAAGGTTGTCCTCACAGCATAGGCAGTGGGCTGCTCAGCAACTTGTGCGGACACTTGCTGCACATGATCGAGACAATCAAACTAGTCCTCAGACATTGGCCGACATTGGAGGAGATCTGAGGAAATGCTTCTTTATAAAGTTGGAGGCTCATCAGAATAGGGTATGTATTGTCATGGCTCATAAAGTTAGAGCTGGAAAAGACCTTAGAAATATTCTAGTCCAACTTTCTCATTCTGCAGATTAGGAAACTGAATCCTAGTGTGGTTAAGTGACTTGTCCATGGTCTCATGGAAGGTCCTCTAACTGTGGATTTCCTATTATTTCTGCTCTAGCATACTAACTTTTGTGATTTAGCAGTAATAGATTTTGAGTGTCCCAAATGATTTCCAAAATGTTTCTAACACAGTGGTTCTCAACCTGTGGGTTGCAACCCCTTACAGGGACACAGGAGTCACCTAAGACCATCAGAAAACACATATTTCTGATGGTCTTAGGAACCGAGACAACACTCCTCTATCCATCTCCAGGTGGATCTGCTCACATACAGATATACCCACATACGAGTATTAAAGGGTCGCGGCATTAGGAAAGTTGAGAACCACTGTTCTAACATATAAAACTGATTTCTGACACATAAAACTCAGTATTTAAATACTGTCTGGTCTTTCCATTGTAAAAGTTTGAATTACTTAGATTTCGATAATTATCAACACTTGACTTGATATAGGTCTGCGTGGACATGGTGATGCACAAGTAGAAAAAATGAGATTTAAGGAGGTGGAGGCTACCAAGGAAAATATTCACAAAATAAATAGCTTTATCCTTTCCCCCTAACTTTTGGTCTCTTCCGTAGGGACAAAGTATTGTAGAAAGTAGAGACTGACTGTCCCTCCCCCTCTTTAAAATTAAGAACAAAAGGGGCAAAAATCCCTTATTCTGTTTGCTTTATAGAATTTTAAAGTATGTTTTGTTTTTTTAACATTTTAACATATTTAGTGAAGCTTATTAATTTTCAAGTCAAGCTTTAAATATCCCTCACAACAACAGAACATCCATTGTTATTTGGAAATTACAGTATGTTAATTCATATTCCCAATGACCAAAAACATGATTTATAGCATATTTAGGAAGGAATGATACTATACAAATTGCATTGCAGAAGTGGAAAGTTTTCTTTCCTTTTGCAATGCCATGGGAATTTTTCCCACTTGTTTCAAATCACTTCGGACTCATCTTTTTTCAACTTCTTTAGGTAATGACGTGTGTTTGGTGTAATAAAAAAGGACTTCTAGCTACCAGTGGCAATGACGGCACCATAAGGGTTTGGAATGTTACCAAGAAACAATATTCACTGCAACAAACTTGTGTATTCAACAGATTGTGAGTTTTAACATAAACATTCAACTTTATAATAATTATGTACATACTAAAAAAGTCAATTATCCCAAATGTTTATTACTTTGCCTTTTTAAGATTAAAGAGGAAACAAGATTTTGCACTAAAAATGCTGACTTTTCACATGTATTCAGGAAACATACACTGTCCTTGCTAAGAAATGTCTTTAATTTTCTATTAAAATAATACAGAAAATATACACTTTTTAAAAAGTGATGAATTTTAATTTATTTGTGGTTAAGCTAAGACTTGTCATGCTGGCAAAACATTTAACTGTTCATTGTAGCATACTTGAAGTATATTGTTGGTTCACAATTCTTTATAGATTGCTTAGGAATTGTAGCTATTTTAATTCTATTTTTACTTTAGTTTCTATATATACACATTTACACATGCATGCATACATACGGAGTGGGGGAACCAGACCTGTGATTTCATTGGTATAGGGAACTCCCAGATAGAGAAACTTCCTTTATCAGTTAAGACACTAGGGAATTTTGTATGAGTTTGATACATCACCCCTGGAACATGAAAAGATGAGCAATTTGTTCTGGGATTACCTGGTCATTAAACATCAGAGGTGGAATTTGAGCCTAGGTCTTTCCAACTCTAGGGACAGATCTTTATCCACTATACTCTGTGGTTTCTCACATATTTAGTGATTCATAAAGCAGAATTGAAAATCCTGTATGTATAACAGTGGACAGAGGTACACAGTCATAGGATTATAACTTCCCTAGGGGATTTAGTAAATGGGAAATAATGAGTTCAGGACCTCATGTACAAAAGCTTTGAAAAATCAATACAGTATTTGGTTAGTGAATTGTTTTCCTTATATAAATTGGATATTGAATATCATGGTAAGAAAGGGGAAAGGTAGTCTAGATTTGGGATTTCATCAGTGTAACTATGTCCTATGTGGTAATTTCCTTCACAGATCAAGATCAGGAATTTAATTTAGCATCTTCAAGGGTTAAATGACATGGAGACATTAAGGGTTTTACCCATAGTCATCCAGCTAGTATGTGTCAGAGGCAGGACTTGAACTCCCAGCTAGAATGCTGTCTACTAAGCCGTGGGTTCTTAATCTTGTTGTGTCATGGACTGTTTTGGTGTAAGTGAAATCTCATAAGAACCACTTATCAGAATGTTTTTTAGGTGTATAAAATAAAAAAAAAATTGCAAAGAAAACCAGTTCTATTGAAAGACAGTTATCAAAATATTTTTTAAAAAAAGAAAGAAATCCTTAGATTTCACATTTAGAGTCCTTACCACTAAGCAATGCATTTTTTCTCTGAATAGTAGTATCACTATACTTTTAGATTTATAAATTTCTCAAATGTTAGATATGAGAGTATAAAGCTCAGATAAACTTGCTGTCCATGTAACTTCTAGCTTCATTATTAAATAGACATAAATATATGAAGCCCATCATTTCGTTTGAGGGGCTTAATATGATTTTTAATAGGGATGGGGTTAAAGCATAGATAACTCCACAGATTACATATTGCCTTTCATATTCTAGGGAAAGCGAATCAGAGGAAAGCCTGGGGTCACCTAGTGATCCAAGTTTCTCACCAGTCTCTTGGAGTATCAGTGGCAAATATCTAGCCGGTGCTTTAGAAAAGATGGTGAATATTTGGCAAGTTAATGGTAAGATGTATGTAATTTTTATTTGTCACAGATACTTTTTCTATACAAGCTTAATTGTATTATTAGGGTTTAACCTAATAGACTATGAATATGGAGAAATTATACAACTGTCATAATTAAAGCCAATTTTTGTATAGTTCAGGGATGGGGAAACCTGTGACCTTGACTTGAGTGCCACTTTTTGACTGAGTCCAAGCTTTAAAGAACACATCCTTTTAGTAGTAAAACTTGCACTTTGTCAAAAGGCCAAACCTAAGGATGCAGAAAGCCACATGTGGCCTCAAGGCTGCAGGTACCCTGTCCTTGATGTATACATTTCATTTCTCTCTGGTTTTTAGTCCAAACATTGATACCTTTAAAAACAAAAACAAAAAAAAACTTAGACCTTAAGGTAAAAGCTCCTTAATAGCCTGGGTACCTTCCAGTCCCTACAAATAAAATAAACTATTTCACAGAATTGGCAATTCTAATTGTTCTAAATAATCCAGTAGTTCCCATCAAGCTAAGAATTGTTTGTTTTCTAGTTGGAGGTTGGGGTTAGAGTAAAGAGAATTTGTTTGCAGTTGCCACACACATAATAGTACTTCATAAATATTTGTTTAGTTGAACACTACCTCAGTATAGACGATAAGATCAGTTCTTCATGTTTATGGGAGGTGATCCCTCATCTGTAAAGCCTTCCTTGATTCCTCTTCTCTCAGTTGGTAGTGTGGTCTCCCTTCTCAAATTACTTTACATTGTGCTTATCTGTATAGGGGTTTTATCCCACCATTCCCCTCCCCCTCATTAGAATGTAAAAGCAGGGATTATTTTATTTTTGTCTTTGTATTACCAGAACATAGCTCCATGTATTGGACATCATTGGTGCCTAACAGTCTGTTGGTTTGCATTGAAATTGTCTTGTTTTTAGTATAGAAAACTCGGTATTTTGTGTTATGTTTATTATGCTCACCAAAAGCCTCCTTTGATGTCTCATTGTTGGCATAGTAAACTTAAGATCCAGAAGGTTATGCCAACATGGTGCATAGTTGTAATGGTTTCTACCAATCTCAGAAGTCTTTAAGTAGAGATTCAGTAATAGACTACTATTCGAAAACCAGCCTAAGTGTGCAACAGTTCATTCCCCTTCAGAAGCCTATCACTAGGTGATAAATTATTTTGTCACAACAACTGAGAAAATTATTTATGCTTCCTAAGACATAGGAGGAGTTATGATGTCTGTTACTGAAGGAAGTACTCATAACCAACTAAATCACAGATTTATTCAATATCAAAGTATATTAACTCTTAACAATTAGGAAAGTGCTTCATATAGATATATATGCAGATTTGTATACATACTTATGAATAAGCTCCAAGTTTCTCTTTTCTTTCAGCAAGTACCATTTTCATGTTATTCTATATGGAATCATAGAATTTCAAGAGTTAGTCAAATTCACAACTAAATAAGAATCACGTTTACAATATTTAAAGAAGTCCCCTGAGTCTTGAAGACTCACTGTCTCTATTCTGCTTTTGGATTGCCATAATCATTAGTAAAATTTCCTTTAGATATCAAGCCTAAATTGATCTCTTAGTAACTTCCAACCATTGCTTCCAATTTGCCCTTTAGGGCTGAAAAGAAACAGGATAATCCTTTTTCCACTTGATAGCCTGCCTGTCATGTACTTGAGGATAGCTTTCAGTCTTCTTAAGTCTTCTCACTCTTAAGTTAAATATACCTAATTCCTTAAAACAGTCTTCATATGACATGAATTTAAGGCCTTTACCCATCTTGGTTAATGCTTTTCTGAATGCTTTCCAATTTATTAATGTCTTTCCTGAAATGTAACACTCAGAACTGAACACTTATGTGTTCTGACCTAGTATATAATACAAGACTGTCACCTTCCTGGATGAAATACCTCTTTAATGCAACTTAAGATTGCATTAGTTTTCTTTGTGTGCTATATTATACCATTGATCCATACTGAGCTTGTAGTCCCCTAAAATACCACTTCTTTTCAAACCATGCTGTCTAGCTTTGTCCTCTTCTCCCATCTTAAACTTGAGATGTCTCTTTGAACCCAAACAGAAGAGTTTACCTTTGTTCCTTCTACATTTTAGCTTTTTAAATTTCCCCAACAATATAACACACTTTATGTTATTAAATAGTATATTATTTTAAAGTATTGTGCAGAATATATTGGGACAGCTGGGTGGCACATTGAATAGAGTGCTAACTTGACCTGAATTCAAATCCAGCCTTGAACACTTAACTAGTTGTGTGACCCTGGGCAAGTCACTTAACCCTGTTTGGCTCAGTTCCTCATCTGTAAAATGAGCTGGAGAAGGAAGTGGCAAACTTTTAGTATCTTTGCCCAAAAAAACCTGAAGTGGGGTCACAAAGAGACAGACATGACCGAAAAGTGACCAAACAAGAACAACATACTTAACAAAATATATTGAATATAATTTAAGCTTTTTCTTGATTACATTGTGAATATCTATTGTACAGCTCAGTTTTTCCTAACTACCCACTTGGTGCTTTGAATCTTCTGTGCCCTTGGAAAGCCCTTATAGTTCATATAGTAATATAGTAATAGTACAGCTTGATGAACTGCTACCTCCATTATTAAATATTATTTTGCTATCATTTCTTATTAGCAAAACAGAATTTTCCATTTTAATGAAGATGAACTTCATTCATGTAATAATAATAGTCATAGTAATAATAATGATAGTAATTAGCATTTATATAGCACTTTAAGGTTTGCAGAGCAGTCTATATCTGATCTCCTTTTGTCCTCACAATAACGCTACAATGTAGGCTAAGTCCAGAATTCTATTTACTGTGCCACCTAGTTCCCTGTAATGTTATTTATTATAAAAGGGATCATAGCAAAACAAATCCTTTTAAGATCTGGTTGCTTTCACACTTTAGTGGGCTATGAAATGATTTGAGATTTTTAAACTATATAAGAACTAAGAAGTACTAATTAATATTTCTTTCTCTTAGGAGGAAAAGCATTAGTTGATACTCAGCCACATTGGGTATCTGCTCTGGCTTGGCCAGAAGACTGTCCAGCTGCACCATGGTCATCAGATTCTCCAGAATTATTGTTAGTAGGACGTATGGATGGATCTCTTGGGCTCATTGAAGTTGTAGATGTGTCAACCATGCATCGAAAGGAGTTGGAACATTGTTATAGAAAGGATGGTAAGAGATGATTTCTTTCTAACTATGGGACTGGTAGTTTAATCATAAATTTAACATTGTTTTATCGGTCTTCAAAACGGCTTTTTCTCTTGTCAAATTGGTGCTTCATTTGAATTGGATATACTTGAGAAGTGATTTTTACCTAAAAAAGGAGAATAGTAATCTATAACATAAATGTTACTGATATTTTATGAAATTAACCTGGGGATTGAAACAGGCTCCAAGACTCATCTCTCTGAAGTTTGAGCCTTCCAGAAAAGTAGCCAGAAGTATAGAGTCAAGGGTATTGCATCCTTTCTCTTTAGAATTCAGCGTTTGTAAACAAATAATAGGCCACATTTGTATAGTGCTTTATGCTTTACTAAGCACTTCCTTCCCCAACAGCCCTTTGAGGTGGGTAGTATGAGTATTTTTAGTTCCTATTTTGAAGATTGGGAAGCTCAGGCTTAGGGAGACTGTGGATTGCCCATAGTCACATAATATAATCAGAGCCATGGAGCCAAGTTTCATGATTCCTGTTCCAGTGCTTGAAAAGGACAGTGGAAAGCTAAATTTTTTCACTTTTATTCATGAAAATCCTGTTACAACCAATTGGCCACTTAGAAAGGGATATTAGAGGTTTATTTAAAACTGTCTACTGTCAGGTGGCTTTCATTTTAAGATCAACTAATAGATATTTGTTGACCATACTTATCCAATAGGGTATTTTGGATAAATAGAGAAAAGATAATGTGTAATGTGATAGAAAAGTATCTGCATGTTTTGTTTTATGACCTAGTTCACTTCTTGCCAGCCTTTTCAAATACAAGGATCTCTTTTTAATGTAAAAAGTGTTTTGGTTCCCCTACATAATATATTCATTTGGTTGAATGAGAAAAATATACAATGAATGAAAGCTATCTATTCAGTAGTGATTTTGAAAAGTTAGGATGTAATCAATAGCAACAGCAGCTTTACACATAGTAATGCATACATATTTGAGATATTTAATTTGCAGAAGTAGGTTTGCTTATTATGTTAAATCAAACAATATTTTTCCCAGTTAAATAAAAATTAGAATGATGGTGTTTGGGGAGCATGTAGATTTGTGAACCCCTTGCACTAACTTCTTGGTCCCCAAGCTAGACCATTGACTTAGGATATTTGTTTCTCCCCTTTGGGGTATATATAACAGGGATAACAGAGCAGAGTAGAATGGGGGTAAAATCAGGGAAGATACTTGTTAGGATTGTCATTGTTTTCTAGTAAATATCCAAAAGAGAATGAAAACCCCAAATGAGGTTATTCTTATCATTCATGAATAGTACTTTAAAAGTACTAGGGTTAGATGAGGGGTAAGCAGAGGTCTTACCTTTGATCAACATTTAATCTAAATGCATTCAAGAGAATTTGGAGATATTACCTATATTATTCACTTCATTGATTTAAATCATTATCTATATTATTAATTTATATTAAATTGTGACCAACTAATCTAGTTTATTTGTTCGGTTCTCTAGTATCTGTTACCTGCATTGCCTGGTTCAGTGAAGATAGACCTTTTGCAGTGGGATATTTTGATGGTAAATTGTTGCTAGGAATGAAGGAACCACTTGAAAAAGGAGGAATTATTCTGGTTGATGCACACAAGGTATGACCATTTTTTCAGATCATAAGTTCTTCTTATTTTCCCTGATTAAAATGATGGTACCTTAAAATTTTTGTGTGTGCATTTTGTTTGTCTAGACAGGTGTTTTAAAACAGTATGCAGCTTTTCAAAATCTTCAGCCCTTAATTGAAATTGAATGATTTGGTAGAATCTTTGCATACAAGTGACAAACATTTGTACAAGGTTTTGATTTTGAATAGGTTATATGCATTTAAAGACAAGGTGTACTGATTATGTATTCTTTCTGTTTTGAATGCAGAAGCTTATAAAAGTTAACTTATATGCTTCCTTATTGTTTAAAAGGCCCTATGAAAAGAGATGTTTTCTTAAATTTCCTTTTTTTTTCCTCTTCCCTTTTTAAGGACACTCTTGTTGCTATGAAGTGGGATCCAACGGGTCATATTCTTATGACATGTGCCAAAGAAGAGAATGTGAAGCTCTGGGGGCCTGTGGCAGGTTGTTGGAGATGTTTACACTCACTTTCACATTCTTCTATTGTGAATGGCATTGCCTGGTGCAACCTTCCAGGGAAAGGACCCAAGTTGCAATTATTGATTGCTACGTATGTTACCATTCTCTTATCTTATAGCCAGTATTCAGTTTTGAAGTTTTTTAATTTAGTCAATGAAATGTCAGCCTGTAGTGTGGAGAAGTAAGGTGCATAGGTCTAGTGTACAGAAGTGAAGAAATACTGACTAAAATTATGGGACACATATTACATAGGTAGCATGATGTAGTAGTGGATCTAGAATCATCCTTGAAACTACAATTGGATTCAAGTAATATCTCTAGTGTGTTTGCCTAGGGGACCATGAATGAGCCCCTTAGCTTCTTAGTATTCCAGCTAGCTCTCCAGTATAAGTTGTAGAATAGCTACCATTCTGCATTGATAGAGGAAGTTTCCTTACTAGGAATTCCTTATACCAATGAGATCACAGGACGAGAGACCCCCCCAATACCTGACCCCCCCCAAATACACACATCAACATATATACACATATGTTATATATAATAATAGATAACATACTATATGAAAATATTGAATAATGTTTTTGTTGATGTTATAAACAGTATCTGTGTTGGAATATACACTTATACATTGATATATTCTGTTTTTGTGTGATGTATCTTTTCTTTTAGTGGTTGTCAGAATGGTTTGGTGTGTGTGTGGCGTGTTTCCCAAGATGCATTGAATATATTACAGTCTAGCTTAACTAGTTCTGAAGAATGGTGGGAACAAGAGTCAAACAGCAAGGTAAATATTCAGTGTGATGTAGAACTTGTTGAAATGGGTTTTGGCTATTTGAACATATTAGGCATATGCCAAAAATAAAAGATA
Organism: Pseudocheirus occidentalis; assembly: GCA_028646575.1. Lineage (NCBI taxonomy): Eukaryota > Metazoa > Chordata > Mammalia > Diprotodontia > Pseudocheiridae > Pseudocheirus > Pseudocheirus occidentalis. Next base: position 118,145,344 of record CM053598.1, on the reverse strand, counting down.
ATTTACCCAAACAACCCTTTCACAGGGGTCACAGGGATCTCCTAAGACCACTGGAAAACACATATTTCCTATGGTCTTAGGAACCAAGACAACGCTTCTTTATGTCTCCCGGTGGGTCTGCCCACATGCAGATAACTCCCACATACAAGTATTAAAGAGTCACAGCATTAGGAAAGTAGAGAACCATTAATTTATAGGATTTTAAATGGTCATTAGGACTTTTTACCTTAGTGGACTATAATTGAATTTATTTGCGTTAAAGTTGACTTATTTCATTATAAATAAAGTCATTCTGCATTTTGTGTGTGTGTGTGTGTGTGTGTGTGTGTGTGTGTGTTTTAATGGAGTAATATACCATGCTGTACCCAATGATTTTTGAATAAATATTTGTTGGTAATGATTGGTTCTGCTTGTACTGACAAAGTTGGCCTTTTGTAGGATGGAATTACAGAATTTATGTATTTTTTGAAGAGTGTCAGGAAAGTGGTGTCCCCTCTCCCCCAAATGATACCTGAAGTTCTACTATTAGGGACTTAGTTCTTTATATTGACCTTATCCTTTGATCCAAGATACAGATTCTTCTGGAATGTATAATAAATTGAATCTCTAATATTTACATATGAATGAATTCAGCACAGACTTTCCTCCCCCAACATGGAGAAGGAAAAGCCTGATGGGAAATACCAACCACTCAAAAGGAGTGAAAACTTCTCCCAAAAAGTGGGAAGTAACTAAAGACAAATCTGACCTGCTTAACAGTTTTACCAGTACCTAGTCTTGCTAATTTAACATATCAAATTGTATTGAAATTGGATCATAAAATATTGGCCCTCTGAAAAAACCACAAGCCTTCATTTAGTCAGTATATTCATTTCTTCAAGAAAGTTGAAGCCAAAGAGGTATACTACCCAGTGTCAAATAGTAGCAGAGTCAGGGCTGCTACCTGCATCTCCTGACTTAGCCCAGTACTCTCTAAATGTAGGCCTATGTTTTAAAAAGACTGAAATAGAACAATTCTGAAAACTTCTTTAAGCAATTTGTGTTTTAAAAGACTTAAGTCTAATTTCAGTTATAGGAAAGTTATACTAGAATAGTTTATGCAGTTATACACAAAAAGAAGACCCATTTGTCTTGTTGTTTTCAGTTCTTTATTAGCATGTAAATAGGAAAATAATTATTATCACTGAGCTTAGGATTTTTGAATACTATTTTTATTTCAAGATCTATAACTATGAAAATGTATTACAGGATAACTACAGAATATCTGCAGGTGCCAAGTGTGTTTATCAGTTGAAAGGGCACATCACTCCTGTTCGTACAGTTGCCTTCAGTTCTGATGGTTTAGCATTGGTATCTGGTGGACTTGGTGGACTTATGAACATTTGGTCTTTAAGGGTAAGGGCATAAACTTTATTAAAAATTGAATTTTCATATTTGCTTAAATAATAATATTTAAATTAGCCCAGGCAATACCAAAAGTATTTTACTTGATAATATATCTTAATATGAAGGTATTATTTCTTTTCAGAATCTTCTGTCCTTCATTATTACAGTAGGTCAGAAATACTTTGAAGATCAACTTGGATGATATGAGTTAGTAAAAGACACACAATTGACAAAGATGCGTATATGTTTGAAGGGTTAATTGCTTAGAATGTAGTTTTGGAACTAGAAGTAGGCATTTATCAATAAGAATTAAAATATAAATTTATTTAATTTCAGGATGGTTCAATTTTGCAAACTGTTGTGATAGGATCTGGAGCAATTCAGACTACTGTGTGGATTCCTGATGTTGGGGTAGCTGCTTGCTCTAATAGATCAAAGGTAATCTTCTGTTACAGAGAATCAAAGACTATAGAGATGAAGGGGTCTCGCGGCTTGTCTTCACTGTACATCTGGGGCAGACTTAGAGAAAACACGTGATTTGCTTAAAGTCACACAGGAGAGACAAGACCAGAAATGAAGGCTTTTGGCTCTCATTTCTTCCTGGTTTATCCTATTGCCTCCATTTTGTTGTCAAGTTATTTTACTTTAATGTAAATTAAGAAAGATTTGCTTATTGACTCCCTAATAAATATTTTAAGATTGTGCCGAACTAGATCAGATCATTTATATTACCTTTGAAGACTATATTTTAGTTTGCAAATTTAATGTTAGTAAAGTTATTTATTAGCTTCTAATATAAAATAATTCTGTGATAGAAAGTTACTACATATATTATTGTTTTGAGGCTGCTTAAATATTTGTTTTGAGAAAGTGTGTTCAAGTAAGGATTACACACAATAATAAAATACACACAGCACAACCACTCCACTGGATTCAACAAGTGGTTAGAGAAAAGTAGAGGGCAGAAGTTGGAGCTTTATTTACTTTTAATTCTGCCTGCTTTTAGAAGTAGAAGAAGGAAATATAGTTTCTTCCTGGGTTCTGGTGGACATAAGAGAATTTTGCAAGGTGCTGGATTTTGTGTTTAATGAACCCTAACCAACAGGCTTTTTCGACCTTTTATAAAGGTTGAATTCATTATAAATTCATTCTAAAAGCCACTTGCACCTTGGAAAGAAAACTATGGCAAATCTGTACAACATAACTAAAAAGCAGAGACATCACCTTTCCAACAGGGGTCCATATAGTCAAAGCTATGGTTTTTCTAGTAGTAATAATACATGACTGTGGAAGTTGAACTCTATAGGGAAAGCTGAGTGGTATAAATCAGTACTTTGAATTTGTGGTGTTGGAAAGAGCCCCTTGGACATCAAGAAGATGAAATGAGTCAATATTTGAAGCAAAAATTCAGACTACTCACTGGAAGGAGATATACTGAAGTGGAAGCTTAAATACTTCGGCCACATGATGAGACGACAGAATTCATTGGATAAGATTCAGAAAGACTGAAGGCAAAAGGAGAATGGGCTGGCAGAGAAAGAGATGGATGATGGCCTGAAAGGAAGAACCATGAGCTTGGGCAGACTTTGGGAGATAGTGGAGTAGAGAAGAGTCAGACACAACTGAATAAATAAACAGTAAAAACGTAGTTAATGTAGCTAAGGCTTATTATTTCCTTAGTTATTTCATCCCTAAATATTTAGCAAAATATAATATTTCATAACAGGTAAAATTGCAGAACAGAGTGTACAATAAACAAATATGTATGTTTGAGACTTCATTCTATTTATATTTCATTCAGTCATTGAAAGAATTTTCTGAAGTAGTGAAGTAGAGCTTTATTTTTTCTTCTCCATATTAATTGTGCATATTGTATTTTAACCAGGATGTTTTGGTTGTAAGTTGCACATCAGAATGGGTAGCTGCCAATCATGTTCTAGCAACATGTAGGACTGCCTTGAAGCAACAAGGTGTTTTGGGATTAAACATGGCTCCCTGCATGAGAGCTTTTTTGGAACGATTACCCATAATGCTTCAGGAACAGTATGCATATGAAAAGGTAAGTTAAACCTAAACTCAAGCCTAAAACCCCAGAAGTAGCTAAAACATTCTCTCAATATGATATTTTTCCCTCCTACACTCTTAGAGCAACTACTCTAGTTTGAGCTCTTTCTTACTTAGACTATTTTAATAGCCTTGTTATTCCTGATATTTCTGTCTCCAGATAACTCCTCTCTTTAGTACATCTTTCACATCCCTCCTTTACCAGTATTCTTGCTAATACACTACTTTGATTATGTTCTGTATCTACTCAAAAATGTGCAGAAATTCCCAATTGCTTGTGCGTCTGTCTGTTTATCTATCTATCTAGTTCTGGTCCTGGCATCAAGGCCCTTCACAGTCTGCCCACAACTCATCTTCCCAGGTTTATCTTATACATCTCACCTTGTAAGTCAACACAGTCATTTAGCTGTACTGGTTTTTTGTCTAGCTCATGCTCTTATTTATAGATCTATTTATAGATCATTCTCCATTTTTTGCATATATCATTTCTAGGAAATGGGACTCACAACATATCTTTACCTGTTTTGTTCATCTCTTTATGGCCCAGTTCCACTGCCAGCTTCTGTATGCAGCCTTCCTTTATCATCTCTCTCCCCTATTTCGCCCCCCCCCCCCCAACCCTGAGCAAAGGTGAAAGAAAGTGCTTTTCCCCACCTCACATGGCTCATATTTGTTGGGGTGTATTGTTGTTGTTGTTTTGTTTTTTTAGAGGAGAGAAGGCTGGGTAGTTGGGGTTAAGTGACTCCCCCAAGGTCACACAGCTCATAAGTGTTAAGTGTCTGCCATCAGATTTGAACTCAGGTCCTCCTGTCTCCAGGACCGGTATTGTATTCACTGTACCACCTAGCCACCCCTTGTTTTTTTTGTTTTTGTTTTTGTTTTTGTTTTTACCAGAGTTCTGTTTTGTATTTTTCTTACTCTCCTTTGTTTATATCACAGTTGTTTGTGTAAATATCGTTTTTGCATTAGGTCATAAATTTCTGAATTCTAGTGTTTATGTTTGTTTAGCTAGACTAATTTAGTATAGATTTCTAAAGAATTATGTGAAAAACATTGGCAAAAACTAAGAATCTACCCTCTAAGGCAGTGGTTCTCAACCTTCCTAATGCCATGACCCTTTAATACTTGTATGTGGTCATATCTGCATGTGGGCAGACCCGCCTGGAGACAGATAGAGGAGCGTTATCTCACTTCCTAAGACTATTGGAAATATGTGAAAGGGTCATTCCATCCCCCAAAGGGGTTGCGACCCACAGGTTGAGAACCATTGCTCTAAGGAAAGACAAAATATCCTATGATTTAGTTATTCAGATTACTGTTATTTACTTCAGTCAATATATGCACACTGGGGTTACTCAGTTTACCTAATCATCCATTTTAACAGTGAAAGAAAAAGCCCCCACTCTGATAACCACAGAACAAATATGAATTACCTATGATCCCTGAGAAATACTATAAGGAATGAAACTCCGCCTGAACATCCTGTTCATACTATCACAATAAGCTGATTACTCCTAAGATGGTGGAAGTGATGATGGTAAATCAGAGGTCCAAGAGTTGGAGCTGAATCCAGACAGACCTCATAGTTGTGGTCATTGTTTTCTGGGGGCCAAGACCCCACCTGGTCTGATCTCTAGTGAAGTTCCCTTTATGATCTAGGAAACCAGAGGCTCAGTGTAGTTTCTTCTCAAATCTTAAGTCATTACCACTGTGGACAGATTTGACTTTGCTTGAGCAAGTGACAGTTGAGTCCATTTTTCTTTTTTGTTTTTATAAAATTTGTTTTTTCAGTCAGCAAATTCACTTTTTCTCTGTCTTTCCTCCCATTAAGAACAAAAGCCTTTTAAAGGGAATTTGACCAGTGAGCTTTTTGCCAATGTAATCACTAAGATTGAACCAATATAGAGTATATTGAATATATTGGATTACTTTGGGGTAATAAATAATAAACAGATCTGGCTGTCCTGAACTGTAGGGTCTTGAGTGTACATGTTTGTTATAGGTTTAGAATGGAGTTGCTCACATCATATCTTTATTCCCTAGAATCTTTTGTAGAGGAGGTGCTTGATACATTTCTGTTGAATTGAATTTTATCTCAAAATTCACTTCAGGTTTTGAGAAATATCTGTTACGTTCAAGCTAAGACATAGTAAAATGGACCCTGCCTTTATGGAATGCACTTTCTTCTGTTGGACAAATACAACACATGCCAACATAAGTAAATATGAAAGACATTTTTTTAAAATGCAAATAACTGGGAGAATAATTACTTGTACTCATGGGATCTCATTGATATCACCAAAGGAGAAGACAAGAAGAGAAGACAGAGTCTTGAGGGGTGCACACATGTAGATGAGAATCCAGCAAAGGAGACTGAGAAGGAGTGATCAGACAAGGTTTGCAAGAGAACCAAGAAAGATCTGTCACAGAACACACAGGATAAAACCGTATCTTGGACTTCTGACCAAGTCAGCTACCTGAATAGAGGCAGACTCCAGCTCCCTTAAACCCACTCAAGCAAAAACCCAAAACTTGTACTACTAATACTGATCAAAAAATCTAATGTGCAAGTATAGTAAGTTATTTCTTCCACCCCAGAACTGCATAAAAGTTAAAAGCCCATGCTTCCCCCATGAGAGAGGAGGCAGTCACCAGTGCAGACAACTAAGCTGGCAGCTTCCCAGCATGACCGAAAATGGACAAGAGGTACGTGTGGCCTCCTGGTTTCCGTGTCTGAAAACAACAGATAGATAAAATAAAGCTTTAGTCAGAAGCAAAACAAACTTGTAAAGAGGTAGTTAGGGATAAAAAGAGGGTGGTTTAAGAGAACAGGACTGAAGGAAGTAATGCAGTTAGTGATAACTATGAAAGTGACTGGGATGAATTCACTCATAAAATGAACTGGTGACCAGAATGTATTGTTTTAAAAAAAAAAACACCACCAAACATACTTGAAATAGAAGGATACAGAATTAAATAAAGAGCTAGAAAGAAAAATCTGTTACATGTTACACTTCGGGTGAAGTTAAATGATGGCAGTATAATCATGTTCTTCTTAGACAAAGAAAAAAAGTAGACCTAAGTAAAAGAGAGGAACAGGGAAATGACATTTTGCTAAAAGGTATCCTAGACAGTGAATTGTCGTCAGTATTAAAATATATGCACCAAACAGCATAATGTCTAAATTTATAAAAAGGAAAGTTAAATCAGTTACAGGAAGAAATAGTAAAATTCTAATTGTGGGGTGAGAGACTAATTTTACTTCCCAGACCTAACTAAATAGAGCCAAAAAAATATAAATATGAACGAAGTTCTAAACCTTATTTGGATTTTAGAAAAGTTAGATATGATAGACTTCTAGAGAATATTGAGTGGGCATAGAAAGCATCATAACCATTTCTCATTTGTGTGTGGCACCTGCATGAAAACTGATTGAGGGTATAAAAGCCTTAGAAAAATGCAGAAATATTAAAGCATCTTAAATGCAATTAAAATCACATTCAGTAAAGCATCTTTGAAGCAAAGATTTAAAATTATGTAAACACTAACTTAATCCTAAAGCATGTGTGGAACAAATCATAATAGTCAAAGAACAAATCATAGACACATTAAAGATTAATTACAACAGTGAGAACACACAAAGTTTGTAAAATATCTCTAAAGTAATACTTAAGGGAAAGTTTATATCTCTAAACTCTTTCATCAGTAGGAGAGAAAAAGAGTAGATCAATGAATTGGTTATGCAACTAAAAAAAAACTAGAAAGTGACCTTCCTCCCCCAGTCAAAATAGAAATCCTGAATCAAAGAAATGAATAAAATTGAAAGATTCAAAATCAAAAGAACAATTGGATTAATAAATAATAATTAATAATAAAACTAGAAGCTGATTTTTAAAGGAAAAAACAATTAACTAATTTGATTTTTAAAAGACAAATTACCATTACCAGAAATGAAAAAATTTAAATTCACAACCAATGAAAAAATAAAAGCAGTTATAAGTTGCTCCTTTCCCCAACTATATGCGAAATAAACTGACATCATCGATGCATATTAACAAAGATGCTAACTGCCTAGGTTAATAGAACAGGAAATATATCGTTAAATAACCCTATTTTAGAAAAAGAAATTGTACAAACCATAAATGATTCTCCCCTCCCTCCAGAAATCTCCAGGACCATGTGGATTTACAAACAAATTCTGCTAAACATTTAAAGAACAATTCCATTGGAACAATACCATTGGAATACTATTGTGATGTAAGAAGTCATAAAGCGGGTAGTTTCTGAGAACCCTAAGATTTGCATGAACTGATGCAAAGTGAAGTGAGCAGAACTAGAACAGTTTGTACATTAATAGCAAAACTGTAAAGATAATCAGCTTTGAAAGACTTAAGTAATTCTGATCAACACCATATATAACCACAGTTATAAAAGACCGTATAAAACACGTAGAGACCTGATAGACTCAGAGTACAAATTGTAGTATATTTTCTTCACTGTCCATTTCTTTTGGACAATACACGTGTAGGAATTTGTTTTGAATCACTGTACATATTTGAAATAAGAGTCCTGTTATCCTAATTGGAGTGATGAGGGAGAGATTTTGGAACTAACATAATTTTAAATGAGGACCCAATTGAGTTTACATAACATGATTTTATAGTATAACTAGTATGGTTATATGATTTCTTCCAGTTACTTTCAGCAGCTTACTAGTGAGAGCAGAGAAAACCGATGGTCAGAGGAGCCTAGTGTTAGCCTTTGACGAGACATCAGTGATGAGAGGGCGAAGTAAAAAGAAATGCACTTTAAGAGTGAGAAGTTGAAAAGTCAAGGCAATGGTTGGTGGTGTCCAGAAGTGAGAATGAGGAGCAAAGAGTATGCCTTCTTTTCTTTACCCATTTTGTTTGGGACATGAGAAAAGGTATATGTAATATTAGAGAGATGATGAATAAAATGTAAAGCATGTAATAGGCATGGTTTTTGACAGAACTCATTAGAATGAATTTGCCTTTCCTAGGCTTACAGAAACTTTGAGTCTTATGTTTTCTAACTTGTACCTGAATAGATTTTCTCTCTATTATTTAATCTCCAAGAAGTTATCCAGTCTGTGCTTGAAGATCTCTAGACAGGGGAAACTGACCAACTCTTAGAGCTATTCCATTCCACTTTTGGTCAACTCTAATTGTTAAGCATTTGTTAACCCTTTGCACTCCGCTGTCCCCTCTCAGGGGACATCGGAATTCTAGCATATCACTTGGATGTCCCCTCTCAAGCACTAAAACAGTTGGATACAGAAAGAATAATACTACGCTTCTTGTGTGGAAAGATAAAAGAATTATTACCATGC
>CM053598.1:118084792-118136044 GCA_028646575.1 Pseudocheirus occidentalis | reverse complement strand
CAATATCATTATAATACGTTACTTGGTTCCAAAATTATACTAAATAATACGAGGGTCTGTAAATGCACGTTTTCGCTGCAAGGTAGCGTCGAGTAGCTGGTAGCCAATGTCCAGAATGGTTCAGAGTGCAAAGGGTTAAGTTCCTACTCTTTGTTAAGTATTCTGTAAAAATGTTGAACTCTAGCAAATGTTACTCTAGCAATTCACTAGGAACCTCTCCATAAACTGATGTTAGCCTTTTAATCTCTACTCTTTGGATCCAGTCATTTAGCCACTTCTGAATCCATAAAACGTATTACCATTTAACCTACATGCTTTGATAAAGCCTAGGCAAATCATGCCTATTGTTTCCCTCTGATTTATTGATTTACTGTCTGAAAAGAAAGTAAATTTAATCTTATTTACTGTATTTATGTTATGCTCTCTCTTAACCTTTCCCGTAATAGTGTATTCCAGAATTTTGCCAGGAATTGGCATTGAGTAAATCATCCTGTTATTTGCAGGGTCCATTCTTGTTCCTTCTTAAAAAGTTGAGGCACCTTCTCTGTCATTCTGCAGATTCAGATTTTTCTAATCTGTTTGTTTATTCTGCTGTTCAGGCCATAAATTCTGCTATCAAAATTCTCATTTTTTAAACCACTCAGGAATGGCATGTAGTAGTATCCTGTTTTCCTCAAAATCCATGGGATTCTCAGTTGTTGAATGCTTTAGCTTTGTTTTGCATTATTTATTCATAGGTTCCTGAACTTGTTTACAGATCTGGAGGCCTTTTTTCCTTCTGCTGTTAAGTGTTCCCCTTTGATTTATCTTCTTATACTAAAGTTTTCAAACATCATTCTCTTTGGCAGAAAATTTTTTAGAATTCATCATCAATCTCAGTTCATTCTGACTTAAGTGTACTTTTAGTTCTTACTGAACTAAAGCATTCTTTTATTTTCATTTTCCTTGATTTGCTCTTGCTTCCTTCTTTTAAGTATGTCTTTTATAAATTGTTGAGGTCTTTGTAAATCCATTGATTTCTCTAGACGGTTTCATTTCCCATTTACGATCTTTGTTTTTGTCCAAAGAATTTCATTCAGAAGAGTTTCTCATTCTTTTTGAGCCAACTTTCCTAATTGAATTTTAAGCACTTGGATTGTGCCTGTCTTTTCTCTGAACTCTGAAATTAGTTCGCCTGGCAATTAAGTTATATGTCAGAATATATACATGGTTCTCTCCTTTTTTATCATAAATTCTGAAGTAGGTTGTCTGTTTGCTTCTCCTTATTTCTATTTCACTATAAAATTTCTTTTCGTTCATCAGAGTCAGGTCTGGAATAGTAATCTTCTTGTTTGCTTCTACTTTTAAAAGACTGAAATTATTAAAGTATTGTAAACATTTATTCTGTTTTTGACAGAGAATTCCTACTTCAATTGTTAAAATCTAGATTCTAAGTGTCTAAATTGCTGTGCTGTTTCCAAAATTGCCTGTAAATTGCCTCCTCTGTCCCAGTGGTCATTAATTTGTTTCCATACCAGTATTACTCCTGTTTTCCCGCCATTTATTCTCATCAAAATGCTCTCTGCCATAATCTTGACTTCAGATTGTTGGATTTCCGTATGTGAATATATCTTCTTCATGTACTGTTCCAACACTATTTTATTGATTTTATTGATTGAGATATGCCCTTCTAGAGCCATATTTTAGTCACAGGTCAAAGAATCATAGATTCTCAGAACTTGAAGAGTCCTCAAAAGGCCATACTGTCCAGTCTTTCTTGAATAAAAATTCACTTTTCATCATATCTGTAAAATGACAGTCCATTCTTTGCTGGAAATCTTCTGCCAATTTAGCCATCCTTTATATTTGATAATGTATATAAATCACTTTGCAAACCTTAAAGCACTATATAAATGGTATCATTATCATCTTATTAGTTACACAAATTTGTATATAGACATCTGAGAAAATATTTTCTATTATTGACTCTTGGAAATTTCTTTCTTTGAATTACTGATTATCTCTACACTTCTTCATGCTTTGTTATATTGCTGTTCTCTGTGGTATCTGGCTTGATGGATGTATAAGGGCAGTTTTCTTCCATCCTCAACCATCTTTAGTTTATAGCCTATTTGATCCCATTCTCAAGATTGTTTAATTTCTTTAACCATCTCTCATTAATTGCATTCCATCATTCTTTGTCAGTCATGGTCAGGACATCGAAATCTAATTCACAGATAACATCTTCCTAATGAGCTATTCCATTCTCAAATGCCCCCTTCTTTTTCCTTTCTATCAGTAGTAGTGGTAAAAACATCTCCTGTTCCCCTAGGAGCTTCATCTCTTGACACATTACTTCTTAATGTTTGGTAGTGCTTTCTGGGTTCCTTCAAGTCAGCAAGCATTTATTAAGTACTTACAGCATGCTAGACACTGTTCTAAATGCTGTTAGTACAAATATAAATGGAAAGAACAGTTCCTGCCTCAAAGGAACTTGTGTTCTAATGGGAGAAGACAACACATGAAAAGGGGAGAGAGAGAAAGAGAAAGAGTGTGTGTGTGTGTACACATGTACTCATGTGGCATGATAGAGAAAGTCCAGATGATCAGGAGTGGATGCTGATCAGGATACAACTGGACTAAGTGTACTTGCCTGGGAAGAACAGTCCAGTCAGAGGAAAGAGCCTCAGGGCCAGAATAACTTTCTGGTGTGAGAAGTCTCAGGTTGTAAAGTGAATTTCCAGAGTAAGGAGGCTTTTGTGACATGATAGGGAAAATCTACAGAGTAAGATCTCCATCTGAAGAATAAGGAATGCTATGTTTGGGGACCTTTGTCATTTCCTTGATGTACACCCTGGGAAGATAGCTAAACTCTCCCATTCTTTATTAGGTCAACAGCTAACTGCCTTGCTTACCCTTTTTCAGGGAGTAATCAACCATTTCTTTTTTTCTTTCTCTGACCATTATTGGATGCGCACTCTCTTGGTGGTACCTCTGGATCCACATCATCATTGCATTGCATTGGTCGCTAGAAGCTGCTTCTTATTCAGAGAGTCTGGATACACATAATCTTTTAGTCTTCTAGACTTTTTCTAGGCACTTTCTCTATTTGAAAAGAATACTTGCTATAAATTAAATTGAATTGCTGTTTTCTGTGTGCTGCTACTAAGTTTCTCTTACCTACCCTACTTGCTAGAAGTGAAGTCCTCATTTTTTTAATCCTTGTTGGTAGTTTTTGTGACCAGTTTCTCATATTAAAATTTTGCTTCTTTGGAGTTTTTCCCTTCCTATTCCTCTTAATATCCCTGGAGGCCTTGGAGCAAGGCTTTGTAGAGAGCTTCTTGCCCTTTTTGTACAGTTTAATAGTGAGCTAGTTGCTTTTGATGACCTAGTTAGTTATTGGATTTTTTTTCCTAAACCCCAGTGCATATAGAAGGCATTCATAGTTATTTTCTCCTACATCGGATTGTTGTCAGGTCCAAATGAGATGTGTGAAAAGAATATTGCTAACTTTAAAGTGCTGTATAAATGTCCATTATTGTTTCAAGCAGAAGCCAAATAATAAATACTTCATACTTCTTAATCACTTTTCTCTTTCCTGCTAAGAGACCAGAAACTCCTTCTTGTTTACTCTCTGCCTATGATGCCCTATCTCTTAAAGTATACTAACTTTCCAGTTTATCTTTTGATAATTAATTCTCAGATGTTCATTGCTGCCCATTTCTAGTGACTTTCCAGAATATGATCTTTTTTTTCAGTTTAATTTATCAGAACTGCTTTAGGCATATACTAATAGTGATAGATACTTCCCAACAATAAGAGGTCACTACTTTCTAGTCCCACTGTACTGTCTGAACAAAAACTCTTGCTTATTTTTAATGAGTTACCATTGACCCTATGCTATGATAATCAGTATTTTATTATTAATTTCACTGGGGTATTAAGACTAGCCTACTTGATTTTTTTGGTCATAGAACTTTACTACCTGTGTGTGGAGCATTGGCAGAAGAATGAATTGGTTTTTTTTAAAGGTTATCTTTCTTTTTGCAAAAGGAGAACCCTTTAGAACTAGACATAATACTTAAATTTCAGTTAGTTAAATTGAAATTTGTTTTTTTTAACTTAAGATATATATATATTATATATTATATATTATATATAAACATTATCTATCAGTGGTCTCATCAATATGGGTATTTCCATTAGTAAACCCAGCTGCTTCCTCATCTTCTGTAATTGTTGCCTATGTTTTTTTCCTACCCAAGGCACTGGAGGATCTTTCTAGGTTACTAGAGGCTTTTCCTCGGGTTTTTAAATATTTGATGAATTATAGAAGAGACAAGAGAAAACTGTTACAGTGGAGGGTAAGAACAGGAAGGCAAAAGGGAATGGGCCAACCTTACTCTCATTGAATTTGGCTTAAAGGGGGAATAATATACACACTAAATTGGATATCTTACCCTACAGGAAAGTAGGGAGGAAGGGCATAAGAGGGGGGGGATGATTGAAGGGAGGGCAGATTAGGGGAGAGGGTAGTTAGAAGCACACACTTTTGAAAAGGGACAGGATCAAAGTAGAAAATAGAGTTAAGTGGGGGGGGCGGCATAGGATGGAAAGAAATACAGTTATTCATTCACAATATATCTACAGTGGAAATGTTTTGTATAACTACACATGTGTAACCTATATTGAATCGCTTTTCCTCCCAGTAGGGGTGGGTGATGGCAGAAGAAGGGAAAGAATCTGGAAATCAGAGTTTTACAATCAAATGTTAAAAAATTTAAAAAATTTTTAAAGATATTTGATGAAATTCACCTGCCCAACTCTTTCTACATGATTGGGTCCATCTCCTTTTCAGAGCATTTATTTCCTCAGTGATGCTGTATACAACTTTATAACAAAGCCAGTGTGCACATTATGTTACAGTCTTCCGTCCTTCCATGTGTTTCTTCTTTGATTCTTTTGTTATTTGAAATGTTGATTCTTTGGAATGCTAGGTGCTGTATGATTTGTAGCCACACGTAATCACAAAGGACCTTGATGGTTTTTTAAAGTATTTTTTTGTGTCTTGAAGCATGTTGGTAAGCACTTTGTAGTTTTCTACATGTAATCTATCCTCACTCTTTAATTCTGGATATATCTCATTGTTTTATCTACAGCGCCTGGCTGAGATGCACATATTGGTGAACTAAAATCTCAAGGGAATAGCTTGTGTAAGGGGAAGTATGGGTGTTTTTGTAACTTTGATGGAACCATGATATCATTGATAGCAATCTCTCCCATATATATTTTTACCAAACAGTCATCTGTCAACTACATCTATAGGGAATCTCTTCCTTTTGGACTGTGCAAGCCACACTTGGTGACACATATATTTGGTGAACATAAGTCTCCCTTCTGTATGCATTATTTGATATCAGAGACTTACTGTGGTAGGGTCTATTAGGCAATCTTGTATAATTATCATACGCATGGGAGGCACTTTGTTCTAGGAGAACCCTTGAGGGGTTGTGGGTTTTGTGGTTTGTTTAGGTTTTTTATAATCTGCTGCTCTTTTGTAATCAACAAATAGGATCTTGTAGTCTACAGTTTTCCACAGCTTGTCTGCTATAAGAAATTGCAAGGTGCTGCCTATTAACCTTTACATTTTAATCAAGAATACCTTCCCTATGTATAGAAACCATTCTCATAAATAATTTATAGAAATAAGAATGGTTTAGCAACAGTTAATGTCCTCTTCAGCTTACACACAATCTCCTTCTGTCTCTTTCTCTTTCTCTCTCTTTCTCCTTCCTCCATCTCCCTCACCTTCTCTCTCAAAATGCTATCATTTTTCCCATTCTTTTGGAATTTTCTCCTGTTGGATACCTTGAAGTTCAAACCCTGAGCACTTGTCACTTTATGCATGAACTTCTTCACTGTGTACTTGGTCACATTTTTCTAAAAATGAAAAGAACATTTTATGAATTTTCTTTTTTTTTTCTCAATTGTGAATTTATTTTTTTTTTAATTATGTTTCATTGCTACCAAGGAATGGCTCTGTATTGTAGCCTTGGTTTCTTAGGGTTTAGTGTGTGACTATGAGGAATGGGTACACATTTGCTGGTTTGGAGGAAGGATGTATTTGGAAAATTGACTGGAAGGCCCATTCATATTTTCTTCACGGGCTGGCTAGTTGCTGTGAAGGAGGCATGGCAAGCCTGTGCCAGGCCTCCAGTTAGATTAAGGAATTTTTGAAAGTCTAACTGCCCATCACAGTTGAGGTCTAGTTTCTTCATCATTCAGTCCAGAACACCCACGTCTTTCTGGTTCTGTATGAAGGAACTCTCTTTGTTCATGAAGGCAAGGAACTCAGTCTTGGAAAGGGTGTTTGGGTTGTTAGTTATCTCCTAGCTAGCATACCTCTGGAAAACAGCTATCAAGGGCTCAATGCGTCTCTCTGTTTCGGTGGGGGTGACTTTTTTGGCCATTGTGGAGGGAAGAGGAGGATCTGGAAGCGGAGTCTCTCTAGAAAGTAGCATGGAAGAGTGAACAAATGGGACGAGCCCATTTTACGAATTTTCAAAAGCTATTTTTAGCTCTTTTTGTTTTTTGGAGGGGTGGGGCAGTTGGGGTTGTGACTTACCCAAGGTCACACAGCTAGTAAGTGTTAAGTCTCTGAGGCTGGATTTGAACTCATGTCCTCCTCATTCCAGGACCAGTGCTCTGTTCACTGCATCACCTACCTTTTAGCTCATCAGAAAGATTTTAGGAAGTTTAGTCATCTTTGTTATATACCTTTCTCAGCATGTTATTTTCTTACATTTTCTTTTAGCCACATGTAGTTTGTGGGGATCAGCTCGTTCATAGTCCTTACATGCAATGTCTGGCCTCTCTTGCTGTTGGACTTCATCTCGATCAGCTTTTATGTAACCCGCCAGTACCACCTCATCACCAGAGCTGTCTTCCTGACCCTTCATCATGGAATCCAACTGAATGGGCATGGTTAGAATGTTTTTCAACCACCATAAAAGCTGCTGAAGCCCTGGCAAAGGGAGCACAATTTCCAGAGTCTTTCACTGTTCCTGACCTGGAGCCAGTTCCAGAAGATGAACTTGCCTTCCTGATGGTAAATTGCTATATAATGATTTTTATTTTTATGTGGGTTGGGGAGAGGTATGAGGTATTGCAATATTTCCCAGCATCTTTAACCAGGTGAGAGACATAATAGTAAGCATGGTGCAGGGTGGAATGCTAGCCTGGAATGCTAACTTTGAGCTGCTGTACTCAAATTTGATTCCTGTCTTTGCTACCCAATAACTGTGTGACCTTGGGGAAGTCATTTAAACCCTTCTTGCCTTCAGTTTCCTCATCTGTAAAATAAGGAGGTTAGACTAGGTGAACAATAAGGTCTTTCTAGCTTCTAGACCTATGATATATTACTGTTACTCCATAGTGAGTAACTCCTGTTAATAGAAACAGACCTATAATCAGAGAAAATCTAAAATGCCTTACAATCAGATACTAACCTTGATAAAATGTCAGACCAATAGTTAAAGGGGATTACTTATAAAATCAGTGGAATTTTTGGAAACTCGCCAGCTCTTTTCATTATAACTGAATAGCCTTTTCTGATATTTGCCCATTTTCTTTTTTTTTTTTTTGGCATCATTCTCCTTTGAACACCTGATTTGATTGAAACAAATGTAATCAGTTTTTATTCATCTCGGACACCTCTATAGTCATTCTTAAAGATGATCATGAAGCTTATCATTAAATATGGCCACAGTAGTTATGGTGTGTTGGCATTTTCTCTTGGCTACTTTGACAGCTGTTTGACTTCAAAAACCTTATAAAGAGTATAAAAGCCTGACCAGGTAGTATTGCTTTATGTCAAAGTAGATCATCCCAGTGATAAACTTAACTTTTTCTTTTCCGTTTTTTTGTAAGCATATTTTGGTATTTTAAAAATACAGTACAAGAGAGAACACACTGAATCAGTAAACCCAGTACTTTTTACAGAGTGCACATTCAAATATTGATCAGTATGCAGCACTGATAACAGTTTTGTAGAAATAATTTTCTTAGGTTTTTATAACTAACATAATCTTGTCTATAGGAAAGAGCTGAGCTTTCAGCAGATAATAAGTAAGTATTGATTACAGTATTACCCTAATACATTCCATGCCTTTGCAGGATAATAGTAAATGGATTAATGGTATGGATGAACAGATTATGTCTTGGGCAACATCAAGACCTGAGGTTAGTGAAAATGACATATGTATTTGAAGTACAGCCAAATATGATTGTTTTTCCTGTCACAAAGCTTAATTAGTAGTATTGTATCCTTGATTTAACAGAAATCACCCAATTTTATTTCTTGCCTAATTTTTTTTCCTAGTAGCCATTCTTTCATTTGGGAAGTAGAGTAATTATTAAATATTTTCCACAATCGGTAACTTTTACTTTTGCCCTTTTAAAAATATAAAATTATTTCCCAGTATTACTGCCCCCCACTTGATTCCTCCCATGTATAAATAAAATTTTAAGTAAAATCCCAATGACAAAATGACATTTGTCCGTTTATGCATCATTTTACACCTGACTTCATCTTCTTTATGGAGAGGGGCAAGATATATATTTTCTTTCCATTTCTTTGGGACCATCATTGGTCTTTGTAGCTAATTTGAGTTTGACCTCATTTTAGTGTTGCTTTCATTTACTTTCTTGTAATTGTATTTATTATTCTGTTTGTTTTGCTGTCTTAGTTTTACATCAGTCCTGACAAGTGTTCCTGAATGCCTTATATTTATTAGGTCTCAGAACTCAGTGACATTGGATTACATTCATATGCCACAATTTATTCAGTCATTTCCCAAATGGCTCTTACTTTGTTTCTAGCTTTTTACTACCCCAAAGAATGCTGCTGTGAATATTTTGTTATATTTGGGATCTGTTACCTTTGCTAGATATATATCTAATAGTAGGGTGATTGATCCAAAAATAGGTTTGCCTACAAAATTTCCATTTTTTTCCAGAACATTTATATCAGTTCACAGCTCCATCAGCAATATATTAGTATTTCTGCTTCTCCGTAGTCACTAATGCCCTCTTAAGTAATTTTTGTAATTTAATCAGTTTAAAGTGAAGCCTCAGAGTTCCTTTAAATCGTATTTCACCTATTGGATATTTTAAGATGATTGTCTTTGTAATTTTATAGGACTGGCATCTAGGAGGCAAATGTGATGTCTATCTCTGGGGTGCTGGAAGGCACGGACAACTTGCTGAGGCTGGTAGAAATGTGATGATACCGGCTGCTGCTCCTTCATTCTCACAGGCTCAACAGGTAACTAGGTTCAGGGATGGAGGAGAAATTTTTAAAGGGCTGGCTGAAAATTCTGATACCAGCACTGGTAATAACTTTGTGGTAAAGATGTGTAGTTCCTGGTCTTATTGTCAGGAATCCCAAGTAGCAAACATAAAGTATACTTTACAAATAAAAATGCTACTAAAAGACTTTTTAGATTAATTTAAAGAGGCAATTTAAAGAGTTTTTAGTAGATTTCCAAGTATTGTTTTTCCTAAGTGAATATCATCATAATTCATTACTATGTCTGAGTGTATATTCATATAAATATTATGTAGAATATTATTATAGAAATAGTACTGTTTCTCAGTATGCATTTATAAACACTACTAATTACTGATTCCCTTTTTCATTTATTAACACTTCTTTGACTGAGCATCTTAGTTTCTTAGCCTTTAAAAAAAAAATTGGTACCTACATTTCCCAACTCTTTAATTGATCCTTCATGGCCAGAATGATCTTAGTAGTTTATAGGTCTGATCACATCCTCTTCTGCTCAAAAACGTCAGTAGTTCCTATTTCTCATAGGATAAAATGCACTCAGCCTGAGACTTCATAATCACCTCTAGCTCCATCCCCCCTTGACAGCCTTATTTCACACTGTCCCCATTCATGTACTTTACAGTCTGACTTGTGCTGACCATTTTTCTTCCTTTCCTCTTCAAAATGTTTTTGGTTTATGTTGTCTCCCTGTTCTGAAATAGCTAACTTCATATTTCTCCATCTTCAAATCCTCCTCTTCATTCACCATTCAGGTGCCACCGTCATCCAGTTTTCATTGATTTCTCTCACCTCTACTTTCTCATAATACTCCTTTTATACTTACTCTATTCTGCCTTGTATCACAGTTACTTATTTCTGATATGTCTCTCAGGTGGGGTTGTAACTTTCTTAGGGGTATTAATTGTGACATTTTTCCTCTTTATATCCTTATACCCCAGATAGTATAGTGCTTTCAAAGCAGTAGATGCTTAATAGTGTTTATTGAATTGAACTGAGTTGGGATTACTGATCTAGCTTTCTTTTTTCATACTTCTAATGATTTGTAGGGCCTGTTTTGCCTGACTGTTCCTCTAATCTGTTAATTAGCTGCTCCTTGGTACTAGTCTCTTGAACCAAGCCTCTTCTCCTTCTTAACAAAATTATCCAGGATCTCAAATAACTCTGAAAGAGTTATGCTAGTTTCACAGCCATCATAAGTTAGCAGTATTGTAATGGTCAAGGAGAAGTGACTACTTTAACTTTAAGATTGAGGATTAGGTAGCTTTATATCAAGCATAAGAGAGTACTGTTTAGCATGTTGTAATTTTAAAACTTATATATTATTAGAAATGCAAAATGTGACTTATCAATAGGTATATATGTGTATCTAATAAATTTGTGTGTATGTGTGTTTTTATTTCCAGGTCATTTGTGGACAGAATTGCACTTTTGTTATCCAGGCCAATGGCACAGTATTGGCTTGTGGGGAAGGAAGTTATGGCAGATTGGGACAGGGAAATTCAGATGACCTTCATGTATTGACAGTTATTTCAGCATTACAAGGTTACAGTTTTTTCAGTTGAAAATATAGATTTCATTAAAACTTACCAGGAGCTAACTCATAGATAGAATTAAATCTAAAAGAGTCTGTCTATGCATTTATATATGTGTATTTACATATACGTGTAGAGTGTTTTCACGTAAATATAAATGACTAGATGCTGAATTCTTTTTTTCATGTGGTGGATGTATGGATACAGCTTTACTTGCTACATTTTAGCAGTATTTCTGAAGTTACTCATCATTTATTAATATTAGTATCTGTGGAAGTTAGAAATATCATTGTGAGTCATTGAAGAACATAATCAAATGCTTGGGAGATGCATAAATTATAATTAGGTTGAGAACATTAATTTTGTATATATTTGATTTAAAAATAAAATAGTTTGCACGTGATAATATAAAGCTATGATAAAGGATTTCAGAGGACCTCTATCAGAGGTAGCTTTTACTGGAAAAAAAAAATGTCAGTGAATGACTAGCTTTTATTTTTAATTTTAGTCATACAAAAATGAACATTTTATGAAAATAAAAGTATCTGGATCACAACTAAAAAATATAGAATAAATTCCTATAAAATCAGAAGTTGTTTATCTTAAGCTTTATTTGTGATGGTTGTTTTCCCCAAGTAACTACAGTTTTGCTAGATAAATAAGGAAATTTTATTTTTTAAATAAGCCATTACGGAAATTTTTATTTAGAGAACTTATGCTTAGAGTTTGTAATGACAAGTGTGTTGTGGCTATGCAGAGTTTAGAAATGACAGAAATGAATAGAATAATTTTTATATTAACATTCTTGATTTGTTTTTTCATCCTTTTGTAGGATTTGTGGTAACACAACTAGTAACTTCTTGTGGCTCTGACGGACATTCCATGGCCTTAACTGAAAGTGGTGAGGTCTTCAGCTGGGGAGATGGAGACTATGGCAAGCTTGGCCATGGCAACAGTGACCGGCAGCGCCGACCTAGACAAATAGAGGCTTTGCAAGGAGAAGAAGTGATTCAGGTTCTAAAGAGAATTTTATTGTTCGGTCTTTAAATGTAGACAAGCTAGTTGTTGCACAGAAAATATGGGAAATATTACAAAAGGTCAAAAGTAAATTAATTAGAGGAAGAATTGATATTGTCTGAATATAGACTGAAGTGTGCTATTTTTTCATTTTTTTTTATTTGAGTCTATTACAAAATGACTAATACGGAAATATTTTACATAATTACACATATGTAATCTACATGTGACGGCTGAATTTAGAATTATTAATAAGTTGAGCATGTGTCTCAGGAGTTAAACATCTTGTTATGCAATTACTGTAACAAATCTATCGTACTGGTTATTTTAACTCAGTGCTCAAACTCTAAATTCCAGGATTTTATAGGCAATGGAGACAAACTTAGGTTCTTTCTCATAGAAATGATTTTCCTGTGATCTGGAATTGAGATCAGTGTGAGGAGATGTTGCACTGCTTTTGATAATGAGTATTTGGTCTAGAAACATGGTAGCTTTGAATGTTGGGCTGTTATTATTTGCAGAGCCCAAGTAAATGATAAAATGAAAGAGTTCCTGAAAGCCAGGTAGTTGTCCAGTATACAGATAGCTTAAAAGCAGCTCCTACCTAGTTTGGTTTTTAGCTTCACCTTCATATGGAAGAAGCATAAAGGGTAGAATAAACTAGTATTCAAGTCCCTAATTACTTAGTTTTCATGATTGTGGAGAGAGGATTAGATAAGGAGTCAGAGACCCTCAAACTGGGTTAGAATTCCAGCGCTGTAGTTTGCTATATCATCTTGAACAAAGTCCCATTTTTTCTCTGAGACCTAGTTTCTTCACCTATAGATAAGAGTGATAGTTTTACAGGACCATCCTCACAGAGCTGTGAGGAAAAGCATGTCATAAACTGTAGATATCTGTATACATGTGACTTAGCAAATAAAAATGTCTTTTGAATGAATTAAACTTTCTAAACTGATTTAAAGTATGTATATTTAAGCTTGCTAATTACACTAGTTAAGGTTTTTTTAAAAATGTGTATGTTTTATTTTCATCTCAGATGTCATGTGGCTTCAAACACTCAGCAGTGGTGACATCAGATGGCAAGCTTTTTACATTTGGGAATGGTGACTATGGTCGTTTGGGCCTCGGAAACACTTCTAATAAAAAACTTCCCGAGAGAGTGACAGCATTAGAGGGATACCAAATTGGACAAGTATGAAACGAATCTATAAAATAGTGCATCTGATAATGATTGTCTCTTCGGTGGTCATTTATGCTCTTCATACTTAAGATTATACTAGTTGTATTGCAGGTTCACTTTTTTTAATTGCTTTTTTTATGTTTTTGGAGTGTTTTTTAATTTATGGGTATATTGAATTCTTTTCTAAAATGAAAATTTAAATACTAACATGTGCCTTCATCATAAACTGGCAGAATAAAAAATAATAACTACAGGATGGCCCTTGTCTTTTCTAACCTGCAACAGTAGATCATCCTGAGTGTACCTATGTTCCATATGTTACTGAACAGAAAGAAGAAAAACTTTTTTTTTTTCTTTTTGGAGGGGGGAAAGCAGGGCAGTTGGGGCCAAGTGACTTGCCCAGGGTTACATGGATAGTAAGTTTTAAGTGTCTGAGGTCAAATTTGAACTCAGGTCCTCCTGACTCCAGGGCCAGTGCTCTTAAGAAGAAAAACTTTTGATTATCATTTGGAAGCCTCATTTCTTTTGTTGTCTCTTTTGAAGGATAATAAATATTTTTGCTTTTAATTAATAATTATATGTGTGTTGTAAGAATGTAGAAGTTGCTGTTGGGGAACTAAGTCTCTTTCGTTGGTATATACAGACTATAAGTACTCTCTAGAGCCAAAGAAGGTAAGAGAGAGAATGTTAACGTACTTATGGATAGTTATATCAGGTTGACTACTAGTGACTTGAGTATTTCAAGGCATGGTGTACATACAAACCTTTTCTATTAACTTCTTTGATTACTAGCTAAGATCAAGTATCATTTTATCAAGGATGCAACTTTTAGTTAGCACCAGGTTTGGTTTGGTTTTTAGTTCTGTGCTAACATTAGGGACTGAGATGCGTTGATGCATTACAGCTAACAGTTTATAAATAGCTTTAGTATAGCTATTTCCAGAAGAGACTGAAGAAAATTATTTTATAATTGATGGGGGGAAAAGGGGTTTCAGATATGTGGTGGTTTATTTTGTGTTGTTTTGGTAAGCTTACCGAATGTTTTTCCAATAGGTGGCTTGTGGATTAAATCATACCCTAGCTGTGTCTGCAGATGGTTCAATGGTGTGGGCTTTTGGAGACGGAGATTATGGAAAACTTGGCTTGGGAAATTCTACTGCAAAGTCTTCACCACAGGTTAATTCTCTTTATCATCTTGTTTTTATAATCTTTAAACATTTTAACCATATGCCATTTTATTTTTAATTAATATTGTTTTATGAAAGAAATCATGGCAGTGGCTAGAGAGCTGGCCATAGAGTCAGGAGGAACTGGGTTCAGTTCCTCTTTCTGAAAGATACTGTCTCTGTAACCCTGGGCGGATCACTCCAGCCCTCAAGTAACACAGACAGCTCTGAGGGTGCAAGCAATGGAGAAGGTGCTGACTTGCATTCATAGAGGGTGTTTCCAACAACAAGGAAATCATGAGCATACTTTAAAAAGCCCTTCTCATTTGTTACTTTATAGTAAAATTGATAGCAGCTTGGGTAGTTATGTTCTCCCAAAGTAGTAGACGTGGTGTCAGCAAGAACTGGATTAAAATCCTTTCCATAACATAACCTCTGCCTAAAGAAGTGAACTTTCTAGGGCTGAAAACTGCTCAGTCACAGGCAGACTGTGGTCATTGTTGATGGAGGCAGTGTCCCGTGGTGATAAATTACTCATATATTTACAGAGAGTCAAATTTACAACACAACATCACTTACCTATTAAACTATAATTGACTAAACTGAGAAATAATTTATACCTAGATACTATAGACTTTAGGCTTTCCATAGAAAGAAATACATCCATGTAGAATGCATTTCTATAATCTGCAAAGTATAGAAATGAAGGGATAACCGTGAAATCATCTAAAAGAAACTCTTAATGACCTTCTGTCACACACAAAAAACACTTGCCAGGGACTATAGTTAATTTCCTTATAACAAGTTTCATTTTAATTTGGCATGACCATGTGCTACAAGAGTGTAGCTTTGTAAAAGAGATAAAAGAAAAACAAAATACAGTATGTATTTGAACTTAACTTCCTAATTTAGTGTTTCCTTCTAGTCATATTGTTAAAGGAATCTTGGTAGAATTACAGAATGATTCACAGTATAAATGCAGGGTTCTGTCAAACAGTGAGTTCACATTAAACATTTTAAATGTAATTTAATTTATAAAATTTAAATTGACATTCACCTTTCAGGAGCACTTTTATTACCATAGTTCTATAATATGTTGATGTTTAGATGAGTTCTTAGCCGGGCAGAGGAGGGCTAAATAAAGTAAGCACATCAAGCTTTTAAAGATGGTCTGAAATTACTATTTTTACCTCTGGAAATGGGGAAGTAATATCACTATGTAATAGTCATAGTTTTATAACTTTAGCTTTTTAGATTCAAAGGAAGAAGAAAGCTCATGCTCTCGGTGATTTTTGGAAGGAAAAATGGATTTGAAGTCAAGGGACCTGGGTTCAAATCCTAGTATTACAGTTTAGTTGACCCTAGTTTCCGCATTTTTAACATGAGAGCAATTGGACTAGATAATTTCTAAAGTTTCTTCTAGCTCTAAATCTCGAATTTCATATGATACCTAAACAGATTACAAGTGTGTCATAGTTGCCTTTTGTCTGTTTCTGTATATCCCATAGCCCATATTAAGACCAACAAGAAGTGTTTCAGATCAGGCATTAGAGGAGACTGATTCTTAGTGATCTACCCTTCCTGCCCCACGATGGGTGCACTGATTTGTACTTTAGATTAAGCATGTTATTCAGATGAATTTTAGAGATTTAACAAACTAAGATGATAAAACTCCTTGCACTTAGATGCAGTTTAGAATTTAATAAGATTAAGCAATGTAACATTCCATATCTGAGTTGGTAGAATTTCTTTGATACTCATTGTATTTTATAGATTCATTCATCACTTTGTTTTTGTCAACACATCCACCTCTCTCCCTGGGGAATAGTCTGTGTCTCATCAGAAATGACTCGGTTTTATATAAACATTTGAAACTTTTTTTTTTAATGCCTAGTTGTTCTGGTTCCTTGCTCTTAGCTACATCTTATAAAATAAGCCCACTTTTCTTCTTTGAATTTTGCCCATCCTTTGTTGTATCTTGAGAGGTTTAATCATAAATTTCACATTCAGAGAAGTTTTAGGAGGGTAATGAATAAGAGAGAGGAACTAGGAAAGAAATGGGTGAGGACGAAGGTATTTAAATTTTGGTAGAGTTATGTAAATAGTTTTAAGTATTGCCATCACCACCCCAAGCAGTAATAATTTTATTAAAAAGAGATTTTATTTTAATCACACACACTGTATATATATGGATATGATAAACTTAGAAAATAGCTTGGTTTCCCCTTCCCTCCCCCCCCCCACTTTAGAATGTGTACACTTTTATTTTTGCAGAAAGTAGATGTTCTTTGTGGAATTGGAATCAAAAAAGTTGCTTGTGGCACACAGTTTTCTGTTGCATTGACAAAGGATGGTCATGTGTATACTTTTGGACAAGGTAAGAACTTTTTATTTTTTAAAAATCCACTTGAACAAGTTTAGTGTGGGTGTAGGAGCCTAGTGGGCTATAGAAGATGAGGAAGAAGCATTTGAACATTAATTTCTAATTCTCTTTCTGTCTTTGTTAATGTGTATATGTATGTTTTTATGGAGTTGTAATCAATGGATACATCGAATTTTGTCTTTTTGTGTGTAGCATTTATTTTATATGTGGATATAGGCCAGATATTTTAATAGTTTAGGTAGTAATTCAAATATTTCAGTAACTTGTGTGTGTGCCTAGCTGTCATTCGTTTATTTAATTTTTTTTTTCAATCAGTCGAGCTCTGTCTTCTTACTCTCATAAGACAAACAAAATCTATTACAGCCACATCAAAAAACACTTTGTTTCATTCTGCCCCCTGAGTCCTTCACTTCTCTGTCAGGAGGGAGGTAGTATGGTTCATCATGAGGATTCTTCTGGAATCCTCTTTGGTTATTTTGTTGATAAGAGTTTATTACAGTAGTATTCCAACACATTTATATACCGTAACTTGATCATCCATTCCCCAGTTTATGGACATACCCTTAGATTCCCATTCTTTGCCACCTCAAAAAGAATTATAAATATTTTTGTACATTCTTATGAGTCTTTTTTGCTTAGGACCAATCCCTTCCTTAATATATCCTCCCTCAGATTCCCCCTCTCTCCTTTCTCCCCTTTCCCACTTACTTCCCTGTTGTATAAAATATATTTTGCGGTGTATGTGTGTGTGTGTGCCCCCTGATATCTCCCACCCTTTCCCTTCTTTGTGTGTTGTGTACCTGATTGTGAAAATGAAAACCATTTTCCCTAACCTTCCTTTCCCATCCCCCCAAGCAGTTCCCCTTCCTCTCTCTTTCCATTCTTTTTTTAAGATCATCAAGGCAGAACAGAAATCACTCTTAGGCCTTGTCTAATTGAACTCCTTCTATGAATTCTAATGATGATGGGGACATTCTAACAGTATCAGAAAGGACACACGTGTCATCTGTATTTGAATATATAGTGTATCCTTGTTAAGTCCTTTATCATTCATTATTCATTGATGTTTATATTTCTACATTTCCTTTCACTACTCCCCTGGGATGCTACTCTCCTTTGTAGGTCTCCACCTCACTCAGAACACACATTTCATATGTTTGAAATTAAAAAATTTTTGCAGCTCTGGTCTTTTCATTAGGAATGCATGGATGTCATCCATTTAATTAAAGGTTCATTTTGTTACCTTGTAGAACTATACTGAATTTTGCTGACAAAGTTTTTCTTGGCTGCAAACCCATATCCTTTGCCTTCTAGATATTCCAAGTTCTCTGTTTCTTTATAGTAGCAGCTGAATCACATGTGATCCTCACTGTGACTCTTGGGTACTTAAATTCTTTCTTTCTAGCTATTTACAATATTTTTTCTTCGACCTAGAAGCTCTGGATTTGGGGTATGATATTCTGGGAGTTTTTATTTTGGAGTTTCTTTCAGGATGTAACCAGTGTATTCTTTCTGTTTTTATGTTGGCCTCTGGTTGTGAGAGATACAGATAGATATCTTATGATATTTAGGCTCTTTATTGGTTGAGGTGATGACATAAACCAATGATTCTTAAATTTTTCTTCTTTATCTATTTTCCAGGTCAGTTGGTTTTGCTATTGAGATACCTTCTTATTTTTTTTACATTTTTTTTCAGCTTTTTGGCTTTATTTTAATCCTTAATGCCTCATGAAGTTATTGGCTTCTGTTTAATCCGTTCTGATTTGTAGAGTTTACTTGAGCAAGGTTTTATATCTCTTATTCCAGGTTGTTAATTCCTTTCCAATTCTTTCTTCCATTGCTTTTATTTCTTTTCCATTTTCTTCCTCAAGTGCTCTAATTCCATTTATAAAAAGATTTGCTTCATCCCTTCTAGGAATTCTAGTTGAATGTGTATCCAACCTCTGTTTTTCTTTGAGGCACTGCTTTTAAATGTTTTAGTCATTTCTCTTCTGAGTTTTTCTTTTGAGGGTCCCTGCCACCATAATAACTCGTTTTGGTGTGGTTTTTTTGTTTGCCCCTTCTTCCAGCCTACTTCCTGACTTTAGCCTTCGTGTTAGCACTGGGCTCTCCCACACTTCTGAAGGGACATTCTGGGCTCATCCTATTGCTTATTTCTTAGAGTATTAAGTATTGTGTTATTCTAGGATTTCAGGGACAAGTTGGGAATCTGCAAGCTTTCAATGTTTCCAGAGTGATCTGATCCAAGACAGTTTGATTGCTGTTAGTTCCTGACCTGGATTTAGATCTGAGCAAGAGTAGACTGTTGCTGGACTCTGCCCCTATCAGTTAGCTGGAAAGCTCTGTTGATTTAGAGTTCCAGAATTGTAGGCTCCACTTTGATTTGGTTTAGGATTCCTGCCTTGATTATTTCTCTGCAAACTGGGCTAGATGTTGGAAGTAAGACCCTGAGGTCATAAGGTCTGAGCCAAAATGCTGCAGCTACTGCTGTGAGCTCCTGAATTTCCTCCTTTCTACACACAAAAGTCCAAGACTTACCTCCCCTGGAATGCTCTTCTCCTCTGTAGGTCCCCACCTCACTCAAAACTGAATCTGTGACCTGGAACTAGGTAATGGGCAGCAGAACTTCCAGTTGACACCTGTCCCCTCCCAGAGCCTCACCTCTTCTGCCCTGTCTTCAGCCTCTCCTTGAGCACAGTAGTGTTCCGAAAGCAGCATTCTCCTGTGACAGTAGACCACCTGAGCTGTCTCCAAAGGAGGCGCTATTTAGGTTTTGGGGATTTTTCCCATCAGATTTTGGGCTGGTGCATTTTCTACATCTCTTTTTACATCCCCAATGATTAGGGCAATGCCTGGCATATAGTAGGTAGGCGCTTAATAAATCTTTATTTACTAACAATAAAATTGTAGACTTGAATCCAAGAGACCTGGGTTCAATTTCTGACTCTAATCTATACTAGCTGCATGACCTTGGGCAAATCATTTAACCCCTGATTGTCCTACTCTGCTCTCAAAAGACCTAAGTTACACAGAATATGCCATCCTTCATTGGTAAAGGGAGTTTCCTGTATCAGTGAAATTACAGGGTTAAAAAAAAAATTGTAGAAGAAGAACCATATAGTACAATTTACCTTACATTTAACACTTTATTTAGATTAAATGAAAATTTATAAAATTATAATAAGAAAAATAGTGGTGAAAGTGGAAGGGTATCTCAGTTTATTTAGCAAATCTACTATAAGTTGCAGGATTTTGGATGAAGGCTAAGACTTTTTATAAGCCAACTAGCATTTTTAAAAGCACAGACTATTTTGCAAGAATTATATTCTCTATTCCCTTCCATTCACTGTACAGTTATTAAGTATCCTCTATGAACAGTTAGTTGTGCTTATGTGATAGGGAAAATTAAAGATAAATAAATAATGTACAGTTTCTGCCTTCAGAAGGGATCTTAGCCTAGATATCAGGGGTAAGATATATCCCTAGGGTACTACTGAAACAACTTAAAATCTATGTGTAAAAGGAATATATAATATCATGAAGGCAGATGATCTCAGTTTAGTTCAGGTACTTCAGTAAAACTTCAGAGAAAATTTGTCACTTAGACTTTTCTTTGAATGATAAATTGGGATATCATCAGAGATTGGCAGGGGCAAGAGGCATAGGCAGCAGTCCACTGAAATACAGAAGAGCATAGACTGTGGTTGAGGGATGTAGGTAATCTGGTTTGGCTAAAGGAGAGAGACTGCCAGTAGTGTGAGATAAAGGATGTGGTGTTCATTTTCCTTTTGCTGTCATCTCTTCCCCTAATTTTTCATAGATATAAAAAAAAGGACCTGTCAGATCCCCCCAGAACAACTCTATCTGTACCTGTAAGGAGGAGTACATAATTCCAATTTAGTAGTCTGACAACTTGTAGGAAAGTATTATTTGAATTTCAGTGATCTACATTTTCTTCAGAAGGGAAAAAAAGGGCCCACAAAAATAAATCAGTCCCTTATTTGCTTTTAATAGAAAAGACACATATATTTATACTGATATATATCAGTATAAATATTTTAGATCCATGCTGCAT
Source organism: Pseudocheirus occidentalis (assembly GCA_028646575.1). Classification (NCBI taxonomy): domain Eukaryota; kingdom Metazoa; phylum Chordata; class Mammalia; order Diprotodontia; family Pseudocheiridae; genus Pseudocheirus; species Pseudocheirus occidentalis. The sequence goes on along the minus strand of CM053598.1, from coordinate 118,115,360 downwards.
GAATTGCAAGGGTATATGCTTTACTTCATTTGAGTTCATACAGAGTTGTAGACATTTCATTTTCCAATTATACACACACACGTGTATAGATAAACACATATATAGACACAGACTGGAGCTGACTATTCACTTTTCAGTGTGAGCATTTACATCACAGAAATTGTCAAATACTACATATTGTGACCTCATTTGTCATTTTGTTGTCTAAACTTAAGAAAATGATTGAAAATTGGTTTAAAATTATGATTAAATTTTTAAAATGGGGGAGATGCAGAGTTAAACATGAATTAAAAAAAAAACTCAAGAGATATGTTGTACCAATAAAATGTCTGCTTTTTTGGTCGTTACAGACCGTTTGATAGGCTTGCCAGAAGGTCGTGCTCGAAATCATAACCGACCACAACAGATCCCAGTCCTGGCTGGGGTGGTTGTTGAGGATGTAGCAGTAGGAGCTGAACATACGCTTGCTTTAGCATCAACTGGAGACGTGTATGCTTGGGGCAGTAATTCAGAAGGACAGGTGTGTTTATCTTTTTTATCTTTTTCTTTGATTCCTAGCAAAATTGTAGAATATTTATTGAATCTATTAATTTTCAGGACATTTCTGCTTCCTTTTCTCCTCTCTAAAATATCTTATTTAATTTTTCTTAGCATTTATTTTCTAAGCATTTATTTTCTCTCCCTGCTTCTCAAAAAAAAAAATTGAAGGAGGAAAAAAAAGAAAAATACAGTTTTTGTAACATGTTTAGTCAAGCAAAAACAAAATCTGGTATTGTCCATGTACAACAATGGATTGCCTTCCTTTCTTTAATAGTTCAACACCTAACTCAGATTTCCTTTCTACTCCCTTTAGTGATCTTCAGCATTCACGTTCAGACACTGTGGTTTCCTTCATTGACCTCTTTAACTCAGAATGAGGGATGAGACAGTCTTATACTCTGACCTGGGTGTACCACATCTGTAGTACTGTATGTTTTGTGCACCACAATTTTAGGAATGTTCTTTATAAGCTGAGGCCTGTATAGAAGAGGGCAGCCTAGATGAGAAAAGGCCTCAGAATTATATCAGAAGAGGATTGGTTGAAGGAGCTAAGAATGTTTAATCTGAAAAATTAAGGACTAGATAGCCATCAAGTGAAAGATGGATAGAACTTTTCCTGCTTGGTTGTAGAAGGAAAACAAAGGAATGAGTCATAGAAGTTAGAGAGAAGTAGATTTTGGGCTTAATGTCTAGTCCATCCTCCATTTAGCTATGAAATTGATATTTTTGGAGTCCAGGGCTGTTCAAGGCTCACCCCTTCTCAGTATGCCCCAGTGAGAAGGCAGGGCTGGGAAGAATAGTTTGAAAATTTCCAAGAAGCAAATTTAGGCATGAAATAAAGAGAAGCTTCCTACCAATTAGAGCTATCCAAATTTGAAATGATATTCCTCTGTATGGTAGTGGAGTCTCCTCACTGAAGGTCTTTAAGCAAATTGTTAGATAAGTCTTAAAGGAAATTATTCAGATGTAGGTTGACATATTTGTTTGCTGTTAAATTAAAAGTTAGACTAGACTTCTGAAGTTTTCTAAATCTGTAATCCTGTGACACTAATTGTTTTTTCTCATTGTAAGCATTGTCTGACATAAGCTTTAGTTATAACAAGAATACACAGTATAAGAGAAACGTTTACATTTCTTTTATCCCTTTACTATAATGTATGAGACATAATGAATAAACGTTATATTAAGGTATTGATGAAAGGAGGGAAAAAATTATTTTTAAAAACTTTGTTAATTGAAATATATCCAGAAAACACTGCTATGGTTTTTCTTAAAAAACAATAATATATCATTTTTCCCTCTTCAGGGACTTGGGTTAAGGTTAAATGGACTATAAGTTAAACGTTTATGTGATGGAGAGATGGTCAAGGACAAGGCTATTAATTCCTTAGACAATACAGAATTTGAGACTTATGACATTAGGTCATACCACTTTTTTCTCCTGTGTGCTTCCTTATGCATTTTTTTTTTTTTTTTGCTTTTTGAAAGGCAGTTGGGATTAAGTGACCTGCCCAAAGTCACACGGCTAGTAAGTGTGTCAAGTTTCTGAGGCCGGATTTGAACTCAGGTCGTCCTGACTCCAGGGCCTGTGCTCTACTCACTGCGCCACCTAGCCACCCCTAAAATCCTGTTTTGTTAGTTTTGGCTAGTTTTTTGTGTGTGTGTTAAGTGTCTGAGGCTGGATTTGAACTCAGGTACTCCTGACTCCAGGGCCGGTGCTCTATTCACTGCGCCACCTAGCCAGAGGTGGCCTTCCTTATGCATTTTAATACAGGTAAGATCTCTTTAAAATAACCTTGAAAGGGAAAAGAATTCACATGAGCTACAACAACCTGCGGTTGCCTTGATGGTGAATTTTTTTTAAGCACCAATAGGTGGAGCTGCCCTCATCAGTGATTCACCGAGTCACTGAATTATACCCCCATTCCTGCATCCAGCCAAAGCGTAGCTCCTAGGTTGAGAGAGGCAAGAGGGCGCAGTGGCTCGACAAGTAGCTTGTCTGTGACACGTACTGGCTATACTGGCTATGTGACCATGGACAAGTCCCTTAAGCTCTTAATGTTTCAGGCAGCTTGTGAAGGCAGTACAATGCAGTAATGCCATATTTGAGTCTTGCCTTTATCATTTATTACCTATTAAGTCTCTTAATCTCTCTGAGTCTCGATTTTTTATCTGTAAAGTGAAGGATTTGGACTAGATGATTTCTGAGGTGGAAAGCTGGAAAGCTTTAAATATTTGATCCTCTATGCCTATGTCCTGATTAGTGTCAGTGTGGTAGAAAACACAGGCAGCTAGGTGGCGCCATTGTGCATAAAGCACCAGGCCTGGAGTCAAGACTCGGCTTCCCAAATTCAAATCTAGCCTCAGATAGATACTTACTAGCTATGTGACCCTGGGAAGTGACTTAACCCTTTTTGCCTCACTTTATTCATCTGTAAAATGAACTGGAGAAGGAAATGGCAACCCACTCTAGTATCTTTGCCAAGAAAACCCCAAAAGGGGCACAGAGTTGGACATGACTGAAATGACTGAACAATAATAATATGCCTTTGTTCTGATTAGGGTCAGTGTGACGAGGTAAAAGGAGCACCGGCTCTAGATTGAGAGGACCTAGGCTCATGTCCTGCCTCTAGGCTACAAGAAGTAGTAAACTTGTATCACCTTCCCTGAGTCACCTGAGGCTTCCCTAGGCCTTAATTTCTTTATGTGGAAAATAAGTTGAATTGGATATCCTCTGAAGTCCCTTTCAGTTCTAGACTATGATTCTTTGGTCCTGTGGTATTTATGGTGTTTATCATACTCTTTGGTAGGGAAGATTCTTGTCTTCAGAGTAAGAATGGCCAGAAGAATGCCTTGCTGGCCATTAATTTTAATATATTTGTCAAAAAAAATCACAACAAAATTGTCATTTTTATTTTATTTTTTAATTTTTGAAGAGGGTAAAGTAGGGCAGTTGGGGTTAAATGACTTGCCCCAGGTCACACGGCTAGTTTTTTTCTGTGTTCAGTGTCTGGGGTCAGATTTGAACTCAGATCTTCCTGACTACAGGTCCAGGGCTCTATCCACTGTGCCACCTAGCCACCCCCAAAATTGTCATGTCTTTATGTGTAGATGATCATATCTCTGTTACCTGCCTCAAAGGGTTCTTATAAAAAGTCCTTTACAACCATAAAAGTGCTACATAAATAAAGTTGGTATTGTTTTCCCTCTATTTTTTTTACCCATAAATGGAGGTTTGCTATCACTTTTTAGCGGGAAAAAGAAGGAGACAATAAGACGCTAGACCTATCAGAACTTGTTATCTTTCTCTTTTCCAATATGGAGTTATTTAATGGACAAAACACTTGGGTGTTCTAGTTTAACTCTCAAGGTAAAATCAACAGTGCTTGAATTTGCTCGTTCAAGTATGTTGTCTTTGGAAAACTTAGAGATAATTTCTTTGATTTCATGGATAACTTTGCTTTCTTTCAAAGAACTCATTTCCTCTTTAGAATTGGAGGCCATGGCTATATTTGGTCATTAAGTGTCTCATCTGCAACATTTAAAGTGATGACAAAGATAAGTTAAATGAGCTCTTTCCAGATGAATTTTCAGGAGACTGGAAGTGATCTTCATGAAAGAATCATAATTATGTTTCTTATTCTGATGGCAGTGATTAGAGCAAATGTTAGTAACTTTTCTCATTTTAATCATATTTCATAATCTTTGTTTCCTCTCTAATTCATTCTGCGTTTACCAATTACAAGCTTGGACTGGGCCACACTAACCATGTTCGAGAACCAACTTTAATAACAATTCTACAAGGGAAGAATATTCGACAGATTTCAGCTGGCCGTTGTCATAGTGCTGCATGGACTGCTTCTCCTGTTCCACCAAGAGCACCAGGTAAAGAATTAAATATTTTTTCTTTTTTTTTTTTTTTTCATTGACAGATTGGTTTGCTTTTCTGTTTTGGATTGCATCAAGTAATCATTCTGATTTAATAAAATCTTACCCAAGCCGTTAAGCATTCTTCACGAAACTAGCACTGCACATCTTCTCACAGTACAAATCTTTGAAGATAACATATTTATAAGCTACTTGCCCAGTGAAAGAAATTATTTCTAAGAATCAAAGATCAAATTTTTACCAGCATGTATAATAGCATTTTTGTTTTAATGAAGCAAAGAATGGAGCTTTCTGTTGACCGTTGTTTTTCTCTCTCAAGGGATGCAGAGAGTAAGAGTTAATGAAGCCGTACGTTAAACTGTATTAGCCTAATTTGGTGTAAGGACACATACTGTGGTTTGATAAACTAGGCACGCAATTCAAATTAGTATCATTATGTCTGAATGTAGAACAGGAATGATCAGAAACGAGGGTCCTCAATATCTCCTTTTTTTTTTTAAACAGTTCCTTAGAGTCCACTTTGATGCAATCCCTGACTAAGATGTGATGGTGTCCTATCACATTGCTAGGCCCTTTCACATTGCTGGACTCTTCTTCTTTCTGGCCGTATGTTCTAGGGACCTATGGGAGTGTATATATCTATATATATCTCACAAAGATGGAATTATATTGGATAATATTCCTCAAATGAGATGTGTTGCATGACAGAGCCTATAATTGTCATTTTCCCCTTCCTTTCCCAGAGAACCATTACTTCTAACAATGAATAAAAAAGAAAAACTAAGAAGTTTGGTGAAACTAACCAACACATAGAAAAGAATCTAACATATATAGTGTTTCACACCTAGTAGTTTTCTACTTCTGCAAAGGTGGGGGAAGGTTGGCGCTTATTTGTGTTCTAGATCTATCCTTTTCTCCTGCTTTTACAACTGTATAGAATTATTACTTGTTTTTAATGAATCATGTCCTCTAAGGGGAAGAAGCCAGTCGTATTGAAATTTTGTGCTCCTTTCACATTATGGCACTCCTAGTTTTTGCAAAATCCATAGTAGGCGTTAAGTCAGTCATGTGAGCATTCTATTTTCAAGAGCTTTGTCTGCTTTTTGTTATTTTGTAGATGTCAGTAGTCAGGAACAAAGTGAATCATGTAATTTTATTTTCATGAAAGAACTATTAAAGTTGGATAATGTAGTGTTGAAGTTTTCTAAACTGTTCGTAATTGAAACAGAATAGCAGACAAAGCAAAGACATGTTGCAATGATAATATAAATTCTAAAATATTATTAATCTCTGAGATGTATTTGGTTTTGTGGCAGGTGTCTCAGTGCCTTTACAGCTGGGTTTGCCTGATGCCATCCCACCCCAGTATGGCGCTCTGAAAGAAGTGAGCATTCATACCGTAAGAGCCAGGCTCAGACTGCTCTATCACTTTTCAGATCTCATGTATTCTTCTTGGAGGTTACTGAATCTAAGCCCCAATAACCAGGTAAAATATTATTGGGGGAAAAGGAAAAGAATGTAATAAGTAATTATGCTTTAATTGTATTTTATTTTAAAATCATAATATACTTTCACAGCTAATATTTTTTTTCTTCTCAACATTTAAGTGAAATGGAAAATATTAGTGGTAAGGATGTCACCTGAGAGACCAATCCTAAGATCAGCGTTAGGCCTAAGATAAGAACTGTGGTCTCTTCACTCTCAGATGGATGTCTTTTCCATTAGACCAGTCTGCCTGTCTACCCTTTTACATTTTTTAATCTATCAGAGGTTGAAGCTATTCGAAATGACTAAGCATATGAAAATAGTGAGTCTCTTTAATTTATGTTAAACCTCAAATATAGTTTTAGGACTTTTTAACATTCAGTGTTTGGCCATTTAACAAGAGTATAAGTTTTGTGTAATGTACATAAATGTTGGATTTATGCAACTACATACTTTTACAAATAACCATGGCCTTCCTAAAGTAAAGTAAATTTTACCCAAATTACAGTCTTTTATAATAACTTGTAACTTTCAGGGAAGGAGCAGTATGGTTTAATTTTTTGGTTTATTTTTGGTAGAGAGGCCACATTGATTTCAATTATAAATGAGTTCCTTCAGGGCAAGAACTGTTTTTCAGTTTTGTTCATGTATCCCTAGCACTTAGCACAGTGTCTTGAACATAATACTTGCTCAATTAAATTGAATTATCTGTTCATTATCCTTAAATGAATTTTTTTCTCTGACATTTAGCAGATTTGGAGGAATAAAAAAGTTTAAAATGTTTCCAACATATTCTTCATTAGGTAAATGAGATTTTTTCATTCTAGTAATGAGAATTATTTCTAAGCCTTGGTGTATCATACTTTGTGAATGAATGAAAAAGTGTTTAGCAAGTGTTTATTATGTGCCAGACTATCTACTGAGCACTGGGAATGCAAACACAAAAAGCAATGACATCCTTCCCTCAAAGAAGCTTACATATTAAAGAGTGTAGTAGCCAAGGCGAACTGTGGTTCATAAGGATGGAGCATAATGCCTTTATATCCCCATAGTTCATGACTACAAGGAGAAAAGATTGCTAGTAAGATGGTGAAGGAGAGAATTTGAAAAGTAGGGTTTCTGATAACATTGCCCTTTGTTACAGAATAGCACATCTCATTATAATGCTGGAACGTGGGGAATCGTACAAGGACAGCTTAGACCTCTATTGGCACCAAGAGTCTACACACTCCCTATGGTACGGTCCATAGGAAAAACTATGGTGCAGGGGAAAAACTATGGTCCTCAAATAACTGTAAAAAGAATATCAACAAGGTTAGTATCTGCACAGTATAGATTTTTTAAACTGTTGTCTGGAATTCTTCTGAAGAATATTTTGAGTGGTAATGTCCAAAATCACACCAAATCTAATTTATTTAAATACCTGCCTGCCTTGGTTACGCCCTGCTAGTCTCTTGGCAGTTATCAGTAGACATTGTGGGCTTTGGAGCATATAAAATAATGTATAATGTAGTGAATGCTTGTGGGAGGCTGTAGGAGGGCAGTGTTTATTTTGTTTTAATACCAAAGAACACTGGAGGTAAAGGTTGATTGCTTTATACAATATGAGACATGCAGTCTGTGGGCAGATGCCCTCCATCTCTTAAGACTATTATGATAATGTATGAAAATTTGTGTTTATTTTTATTGCCTCTCTGCTTTTCTTTTAGAGGTCGAAAATGTAAGCCTATTTTTGTACAGATAGCAAGACAAGTTGTAAAGCTGAATGCTTCAGACCTTCGTCTGCCCTCTCGAGCTTGGAAAGTTAAGCTGGTGGGAGAAGGCGCTGACGATGCTGGAGGAGTGTTTGATGACACAATCACAGAGATGTGCCAGGTATTTCCCATTCCTGTGTACTGGAAATAATCACTTGGTGGAGGGGCATTTTTGTATTTTATTGATAGTTTCATAAGGAGCAAAGTTACATATATGTTTGCACATTTATTTTTATTAACTAGCAAAGGTATATTTATGAATTAGTACCCTGAACTTAGTAGACTCTTAATAAATGTTTGAATTGGACTTCATTTTATATGCATATAATTGTATTTATTTATATCATTTATGTAATAATATGCTATTAAGTGTATAAAGTAATATTTTAATTTGTAGAAATGAATATCGGCATATTGCTGTCCATTTGGATTTGCATCTGCATTATAATATTTTGACCAAGATTTTTTTTTTTTTCATTTTCCCCCAGTTTATTTATTTTTAGTTTTCAGCATTCACTTCATAAGCTTTAAATTTTCTTCCCTTCCCTCCCCAAGACAGCATGGGCTCTACACATATCTTCCTATTAAACACATTTTCACATTAGTAATGCTGCATAGAAGAATTGTAACAAATGGGAGAAAACACAAAAAAAGAAAAAACAATAAAACAAAAAAAGAAAATGATCTGCTTTACTCTGCATTCCACCTCCATAGTTCTTTCTTTGGATGTAGATGGCATTTTCTGTAATGAGTCCTTTGGAATTGTTTTAGGTCCTTGGATTGCTGAGAAGGGCTAAGTCTGTCAAAATCAGTCATCAAACACTGTGATTATTTCTATGAACAATGTTCTTCTGGTTCTGCTCACTTCACTCAGTATCAGTTCATACAAGTCTTTCCAGGATTTTCTGAAGTCCACTTGTTAGACATTTCTTATAGCACAATAGTATTCCATTACATTCATATACCACACCTTGTTCCACCATTCCCCAACTGATGGGCATCCTCTCAATTTCCACTTCTTGGCCACCCCCAAAAAAGGCTGCTACAAATATTTTCGTATGCATGTGACCAAGATTTTTGAAAGATATATTTGCGTTCATAAAGTTGAGAAAACTTTTACCTGTGCTTAGTCTTGCTGATGTGTTGGGCAAAAGTCAGATATGCATCCTCTAAGTCAGAGTGTAGCCCAAACCAGATTAAAATGTTATTGGGAAATACTTAACAAAATAAATAAAACAGCAGTAGAATATAGATAATGTTAATATGTGGTTTTCCAAGTAAATGTGTGTCCTGCAGGGATCCTTATATACAGTTTAGTTGCTCTGTTTCCATCTGAATTTGATATCACTGCTCTAAGGTAGCATTTTTAATCCTAAAACCCCCGTTTCCCCAAGGGCCTTACGGGTAGACATTAGGGGGTCTATAAATTTGCCTAGGGAAAAAATACTTCTTTATTTTCACTAAGGTCTAACTGAAATTAGTATTTCCTTCAGTTATTATTGTAAGTAGCATCATTCTGAGAAGGGGCCCACAAGCTTCACCAAACTACCAAAGAGGTCCATGACACAAAAATATTTTGAAATCCCTGCCACTTTGGCAGCATTGACCCCATATTGATTCTAATCCATCTAACTTGTCATGATATCAAGATTTACTAGTAGTATATGGCCTGTACTAGAAGAATCTGTGACTAAATAATGTTAGTGAAAAACCTGGAACTTCAGAAGCCATTTTTCTGGTGTGTGTTTGATTGAATCATAGCAATATATGTTTCTCAACTATTCCCAACTCCTGTTCACATGCTGTTTGTTCTCTTTCTTTGGTTCATCATACTGCTAAATATTTTCCACAAGATAGATTTCCTTATTTAATTTTAAGTGGAAAATTTAAAAACCTGTGAAATGTAAAAGTAAAGAGGTGGTTGGTTGTGGCATATTATAATTTCATTGAATAGTGTTTTTCCCCCCCCTCTTGGAGATAAGGATTGGTTAATGAAATTAAGTGCATTCAGCTAATTTTGTTTAGGCACTCTATTGTTGTTTTTGAAGAAAATATGTTTTTAATCTGACAGGAACTTGAAACTGGTGTAGTTGACCTTCTTATTCCATCCCCAAATGCTACAGCAGAAGTGGGTTACAACAGAGACAGGTAAGTTAGTACAAATTTGCTCAATACCTTTAGTATCTTAAGACCTTGATTCCTCTTAACCCGCTAAATGGTAGTACATATGATCTGTATCTTAAGAAATTTTTGGTTTCAAAATCCATTAAAAGATAATCCTATAAGGTTAAAACTAAACATTTTACATTTTGTAACATTGAATTACTGGCCTCTTTGTTTTATGGACTTGTGAATATTATAAATACAAGTTGTTTGAAAGATACACCATTCTGGAACAAATCCTATATATTTATTTTACCTTTTATTTATTATGGTTTTTAAAATATTCCAATTTATAGCAAAGGCTATATATTTAAATCATAGTACTTCATAGATTTTATATCCTAACTTATTACTAAGAGAACTGGGGGAAAGTTTGTCCAATTTCTTTGTTTTTTTTGTTTGTTTGTTTGTTTTTTAGGTTCCTTTTTAACCCTTCAGCCTTCTTAGATGAACACTTAATGCAGTTTAAGTTCTTAGGCATTCTGATGGGTGTTGCTATCCGTACCAAGAAACCTTTAGATCTTCACTTGGCTCCAATGGTTTGGAAACAGTTATGTTGTATCCCACTCACATTAGAGGACTTGGAGGAGGTAGATCTGCTCTATGTGCAGACCCTCAATAGCATTCTTCACATTGAAGACAGTGGGATTACTGAAGAGAATTTCCATGAGGTAAGTTAACAACTTCAACTTCTTGTTATTATTTATTGCAGGATTTAGGTCAGTTGACATTAATGGGAGTATTTCTTTAAGAAATTTAAGTTCTGTCATATAGTTGCCATGTAGTTTGACTCATTTTTCTTTGCTGCCTGCAACAAATATAATCCAACTTGGCTGCTAAAATATCTGCTAATGGGGAAAATCATATCACCCTTAGTTTCTACTGGTGGCCCTCCCCCATTCATGTTTTATGAGTATGGAGGATCAGGTTCTGGAAAGCGAATATAGTAGTAAACCTCAGTGTTGGGGGTGTTTTTTAACTGAAACTATACATGTACGATGATGTAAATCTATTTATATTTTTTGGTTAAAATTTTCAGAGTTTCAAGGAATACCACAAGAATACTTCTTATTCTCTATTTCTAGATGATTCCGCTTGATTCTTTTGTGGGTCAGAGTGCTGATGGCAAAATGGTTCCTATAATCCCTGGTGGGAATAGTATTCCACTTACATTTTCCAATAGAAAGGAGTATGTGGAGAGGGCTATTGAGTATAGACTTCATGAAATGGACCGGCAGGTAAGATGAATATTATGCTTTTAAAACTCTGACATCAGTGATTCTGATTTTTGCATTTTAGCTCTTGGGGATAGACATTTATGGTATTTGATTTGTATTTAAATTTCAAATCCTAAGTGAAGACTTTTCATAGTAATAACTCAATATTTCTAACTATAGCATTTTCTTTCCAACGTGTCTCACCTGTTCTATCCAATGGTATTCTTAGAATTCCCTAGAAACATCTTAATAATTTCCAGCTTTTTCTTTGCTAATTAATGTTGATCATCTTTGTATCTAGAATTTTTTTCTCTTCTTTACTCCAGTCCTTAAGAATCACCTTTTCCATACAGCTTTCTCTGACCAATGTTTACCCATAGTGTGATTGCTTTTACTTTGAATTCCCTTAGCATTTACTATAACATAGACTCCACATGTACCATTTCTGTGCTGCCATAATGTGCTAATGTTAATACTAGTCACCATAAGGAATTCAAAGAAGAGGAAAGGACATTAGGTAATTAATAAATGTTTGTGTGGATGAAAGTGCATAAATTTTGGGGAAAGAATTGAGGAGAACAAGTGAAAAGTGAAGTTATCCGATTATTACTTTGTCAATAAAGTTGATGGTCTGTAGGGTGATCTAGAGTTTTCTTGGTTTTTTGCTTTTTGGAGGGCAATTGGGGTTAAGTGACTTGCCCAAAGTCACACGGCTAGTAAGTATCAAGTGTCTGAGGCTGGATTTGAACTCAGGTCCTCCTGACTCTGGGGCCGGTGCCCTTATTCACTGCGCCACCTCGCCACCCCTAGAGTTTTCTTGGAAGCTATAACTCAGCACACTGAGTGAAATGAAAGCTAGGGAATCTAGAGTCCATTTATTTTTGGTTGTTCTACTGACTTACCTCGAGTAAACATTTTATTTCTGTCTCCATTTTTCCGTAAAGCTAATAAAGTCATACTTAACGGTTGCTTCATTGATACTTTTGATTTCTAAGAAAATTTTAAGGCGTCCAAATTCTTTTGGACCAAATGATCTTATGAACATACAAGGTAATTATTAGTCTACTATTATAGCCGTATACAGTCATTAAACATTTATTAAACACTTACTGTGTGCCAAGATCTGAGGGTATGAAGAAAGGTCAAAGACAATTCCTCCTCACAAGGAATTAATAGATGTACAAACAAGCTATAGACAGGATAATTAGGAAGTAATAAACAGGGACTAGACTTAAGAGAGAATAGGAGAGGCTTTCTGTGGGGAAAGGAATTCTAGCTGGCTTTGGAAGGAAGGCAGGGAGGTCAAGAGGCAGAGATGAGAAGTGAGAGTGTTCTTGGCACGAGGGACCAACCACAGAAATGACTTGGAACTGATTGATGGAGGAGCAAGGAGGCCAGGGTCACTGGATTGAAGTGGACTTTGGAAGGGGTGGGGGGAATAATAAACTGTAAGAATACTAGAAAGGTAAAGGGGGAGGATGTCAAGTAGTGGAGGGCCTTGAATGTCAAAAACAGGATTTTATATCTGATTCTAGAGGTGTGATGAGAGTCGCTGGAGCTTATAGAGTAAGGTGGTGAACTGCTTTTTGGACATTTCAAACTGGGTGTCTTACAGGCATTTCAGGCTCAACATGTCTGAATCAAAACTCACTGTCTTTTCTCCAAAACCCAGGCCTCTTCTGAATTTACCTTTATTTCTGTGGAAAACACTACCATTCTTTCTAGTCACACAGTTTCATAATTCTGCAGTCCATCCTCAACTCCTCTCTCTGTCACTCCAAATACCTAATCACTTGCTGTGCCTTTATTCTACTTTCATGACATCTCACGCCTCCATCCCTTTCCACTACCCTTGTTCAGGGCCTTGTCACCTCTCACCTGGTCTTTTTTATGTTCTACAAATTGGTTTCCTTATGTTCAATATCTCCCTCCTCCAATCCATCCACAACACAGTTGGCCAAAGACCTTTATCTAAAGCAAAGGGGGACTAGATAACGTCACTGCTTCATAAACTCCATTGGCTCCCTCTTACCTCTGGGATCAGATACAAACTTCTCTGCTTGAACATTTGAAATTGTCCCACTCTGGGCTCCAGAGTGCTTTTCCACTCTGATATATTACACTCCTTCATTCATCCTTTGATCCAGCCAGACTTGATGCCTTACACGGGACATTATATCATGCACTGGTGTATAAACTGTCTGCAGTGCCTGAAATGCACTTCCCTTCACCCTTTAAACTGCCCGGTTTCCTCCAAAGCTCAGCATAAACACCACTTTCTTCATGAGGCCTCTATTGTCTCCTCTCATTTGAGTTACCTTGCATTTATTTTGCATAAACTTAATTGTTTTTATATGTTGTCTCCCCCCCATACAATATTGACACTTGAGGGCATAGACTCTCCTAGTACAGTGCCTGCTACTATATTAAGCATATAATTTTGATTTAAAATTTATGTAAAACATAAAATTAACATTAGACAATAGTCCTGTGTCATTGAGACATAGTGTGGCTTAGTAGAAAAAGCACCTGGAGTCAGTAATTGGATCTAGCATAGAATATCATCTATAAGATCAGGAAGAAGTCATTTAACTTTTTAGATCCAGTTTCCTCATCTGTAAAATGAGAGCAGTAATACTTGTATCATTTATTTCAGAATGTTGTTCTGAGAAATGTTTTGTAAATCTAAAAGTATTACATAAATGTCATTCATTTATTATTATTTGTTGTTGTATCTCACTAATTAATTAGCTTCTACAATGTAGATCACCTTGCACATACATGCAGACACAGTATTATATTATTATTATTATATAATATTACCACATTATATAATATTATTATTTTAAGAATACTGTTATCATTACACAGTATATTCAGCTTGAAGAGACCACTGAGGTAATGTGGCCCAACCGTCTTCATTTTACAGATGAGGAAACTGAAACCCAGGGAGAGTAAGTGATTTTGCCTGTGGTCACACAGGGTATAAATGTCCAAGGTGGAATTTGGATCTGGTGCTATTGGAGTGCATTTGGAGACTTGTGGCACGACTGAAATAAAGGGCAGATCCTGAGGAGTTGAGGGAAATTCTTTTGCAGAAGTATCATGTGTGGGTAAACAAGATCATTGAATTGTCCTTCAAACTCTGGGGGTTTTCAGGTGGCTGCTGTCCGAGAAGGCATGTCCTGGATCATTCCAGTTCCCTTGTTATCCCTCCTGACTGCCAAGCAGCTCGAGCAGATGGTTTGTGGAATGCCCGAGATCTCTGTTGAAGTTCTGAAGAAAGTGGTCCGGTACAGAGAGGTGGATGAGCAGCATCAGTTGGTGCAGTGGTTCTGGCACACCTTGGAGGAGTTCTCCAATGAGGAGAGAGTCCTCTTCATGAGGTTTGTGTCAGGGAGGTCTCGGCTCCCCGCCAACACTGCAGATATATCTCAGCGATTCCAGATCATGAAGGTTGATAGGGTAAGCTCCTCTTTATGTTGGTCTTCCTCTTTATTATTGGTTAATGCTTAAAACAAAGGAAAAAAAAGCTGTTCTAATTTGGGCTCGGAATCTGTCTGATTTTAATAGAGATTTCTCAGTTCCTTCTTAATAAGTAATCAGACTTGGAGAGGGAGGGGAGAAAATTGAAACTCAAGGGACTCTGGAACGGAATCTTGTAAACTAAAAGTAAATAACTTTTTTAGTTATCAGACCCATTGAACACAATAACTTACTATAATGCGTGTTTGATAAATTAAAACCAAACATATCGTGCTACTTGCATAGCACTTCCTAACATGGACTGTTTCTGAGCCATGTTCAAAATTGATCAGTCATTTTGCAGTCAACATTTTGTTTATTTTTTCCAAATCATCTTTGAGCATTTTTTGCATTTAAGTATGAGTTTCCATTAGGGATTAAATTTTAGTTACTGAAGTATTCTCCAGAATTAATTTTGAATATAAACAATGTCATGATTTGAGCCCACTTAGCTAATAAAATTTGACTTTCTGTTATGCTGAAAAATCCATTTGTAAATAAAACACAAGGCTTTATTTCTTCATCCTGATTGATGAAAGAAGCTTTGTTTAGGTCATATAGATATATATCATCATTTCATAGATGACTTTAAAATAAGAAGGCTTTGTTGTTTAAGATTATAAAATCTACAACCAAAATAATCAGCGAGCCCCTACCCCCTAAAAAAAAGTGGTCATCTAACTAAGTTTCATTGTATTTTCTTTAGCAGCAACGTATATAAATCTTCATTCTCGAACAGACTTCCTATAGCTTCTAGCTCTCTAGGTTTAGAGGCTTTAGAGGACTTTTCTTCCCTTGCTTATCTCTCAGTACAGAGCAGGCACAAGAAGTCCTAGGAAAGAGATCTTTTTGTACATATTTCCTCCATGTTAAGGCCTTGCCAGAAATTATGAGTGGAAAATATTTTTTACTTACTGTTTGGGAGAGAAAAAGAGATAGAGGAGAATATTCAGTATATGTTCGCCTCTGAAAAAAGAACAATGCCTTTTTATTTGATATACACAAGTGCACCCAACCTCAGCAGTAACTAATCCTTTGGTTATTCTACCTCTCTAAAAAATAACTTCCTTTACCTGGAAAATTTAACAATTTAATACGTTCTTTATGCTGTTTAGATAGTCTTAGCAGCTAGTCTGCATTTATGGCCTTAAAAACCAATAGTATGTATGCCAAAAGAAGTGTGCCAGAGAGAGGAAGGTGGGATTTTTGTTGATTTCAGACTTGTCCTTCCCCTCAGTAGGCCATGGTTGACAGACTTGGGGTTCGATAGTCAGGTGGAACTTTTCACCTCCTGATGAATCTTACTTCAGTGATTTGATTCCAGGGTATAGTTGCTGGGAAAAAAAAATGACTATGGTAGTAGCTGTAGAATCTCTGAGGTCCAGTATTATTTCATGTTTAGGCTATGGTTATGAAAGTTGAGTAATGGAAATGTCATGCTTGGCAGGCAGAGAAGGGTGGCAGTAAACAGTGTCCTTTTTGGTTTCTTTTAATAACCATACTCATAGATTTTTTTCCTTCTCTCTACAGCCTTACGACAGCTTGCCTACCTCACAGACCTGTTTCTTTCAGTTGAGGCTTCCACCGTACTCCAGTCAGCTGATCATGGCAGAGCGTTTGCGCTATGCGATCAATAACTGCAGGTCGATAGACATGGACAATTACATGCTCTCCCGCAATGTGGACAATGCAGAGGGCTCAGACACAGATTATTGACCTGTGAACAAAATCATCTTCCTTTTATTACAAAATAATGCCCAATTCCAATTCAATGTCAACACACTTTTATGGTAAACATAGATGTTTTAGGAGCATAAACCAACGTTATAAACAGTGGCCACATTTAGTTATTCTGAATGTAACAACAAAAGAGAATAGATGTTTTTATTTTTCTGTGATTGTAAAAAAACAAAAAAACAAAAAAAGATTAAAAGTGCTCTCGGTAAGGTTTTCTTCCCAGCCCCCAACCCCACCCCCCCTTTCCATATTTTGGTCACTTTTGATAAGTTTGCATGGAGCCATTTGGTGCATTTTTGGTTGGGAATGGTATATTTGTAAGCCCTCCCAGTGAACATTGAAGTTGTACATTGTGTATAATTGTTCATTAGAAAGGACAGTTTTACATGAATATTCATATATTTATTTTGTTTTAATTTGAATTGCCTGTGCAGGGTTCCTTATGCAGAGAAATAAAGCAGATTCAAGAATCTCTTGTGTGATGATTTTGTTTTATCTGTTCCTCTGGGCTTCTTTCAGATGACTGTGACTAGAATGTCTTTTGTGGCGTTGTGACCCTGTGTACATTGTGGCAGAGATTAGAAAGGAGAAAATGAGGTTTTCTGTGCTGCAAAAGCCTTGTCAGGTTAGTGTACTTTGTTCATTTAGCATCCAACTTTTTTGCCCAGTTAGAGTGCCTGGATACTTCAGTCATTATTAGCACATCACATTTTTAACTTGAGAATCCAAGATTCAAGACCTTATTCCAATGAATAGTTTTTGGTTTTTAAGGCTAAGAATAATATGGGTCAAGTGACAGATGTCCGTCTGACTAGAACCAAGATGAATTTAGAGGCCCAGCCTAACTAAATTTAGAGAGGCTTATCATAGGTCGGCTACATGATGACCTTTGTAGACAACAGCACCTCTCAGATATCGTATGCCAAGGCCCTAGAGGGATTTTATTCAGCCCTGTGGACAGGTATACCCACACTCACGAAACCACAGATCCTTGAGGAATTGTCCCTTGCTTAGTCTTTTCACATCCACTGTATGAAATTAATTTGGAGCTGAAGAGTGCACCTGGTAGGAGTTATAGCAGTGAAGGAGACATTTCAACAGACTTTGTGCATACAGGCATGTCAGAGGACACCAGTCCTTTATCGGTCACATTGGGAACATCTGGTTGGGGATCTCTGCCCTGGTTTGATAAACTAAACTAGAATGGGATGTGAACAATTTAGGATGAGACTTGTCCATCTGAAGAGTGTTTTTATCTCTCCTTTATACCTCTTTAAACCCTTGATAAATTGTTTGCCATTTGGAATTTGTTCTCACGCTTTCTTTTAAGATGAGACTAAATGTCAATTTTGTTTCTTCTCTCTTTGGAATTAGTCCTTTTTAAAACTGACCCAGTGTATATGGTCTTTGGGATGAAGAAAATAACCCAGAACCTCCTAATTCTACCAGGAGGAGTCAATAGATTAGTCGTACTATAATCCGAATAGGTTTCATCTGTTTTATCCCTTTGTATTGTGTTTTATTACTGATTGTTGAGGATGGTAAGGCTGAGTTTAGTTTGGTTTTGGCTTTAAATTTGGTGGAACTGATTAGTTTCAAGAAACAGGGCTAAAAATGATAACAGATAGTCAGCAAAAGTACAACGTTTTTATTTTTGGCCACAGTTCACTGACTCTTACATGCTTCAAGTGAAGCCTGATTTTCCTTCTGAGGGAGGTGAAGAGATAACACTTTCCCACACTCCAGATTGTTCGAGAGGATGAAGAGTTCCTAAAGAAAACAGAAGAAAGGCTTTGGGGGGATGACGACAATAAGAGGCTTCTGGAATGGAGGAGGATATATAGTAGAGTTACAGAAAATGGAAGGAAAAGACACTTGTGCCATTAGAGGTTCATCTCACATTAAAAGGGTATCCAGTATTTGTTAGATCTCCTGCAAAGCTAATTAGACTAAGAATGGATATTTGCCCAGTTAGATACTATAGAGGAAAAGAATAGCAGCTGAGACAAAACACAAAGTAATCACAAGACAAAATTCAAGAAAGTAGACAGTAGTAAAATCCATGGCCTCAAGCATCCATACATGAGTGGCCAAAGGGTAGGCACCAAGCCAGAAACAGAAGTCCTACCAAACACCCAGTGGGCATAACTGAGGCATCAGGTGTGACTGACCCCAATTGGAATATGCCTCTGCACACGTGTATTTTTTTAGGAGAAGAGAATGGATAGACTTAGGGATGGGGGTGGGGGGGATTAAATTGGGAACTAAGAAGGTAGCGTGACTGCTGTGAGAAATTCCAGAAATCACTGAGGGGGAAACAGGATGGAGGCTCTTTGGGGGAAAATCACTGAAAGGAGAAACAGAAGTGATTCTTGTTATTGGAATATACTGTACACCACCTGTTCAGAAAAGGAGACGGTGAGGTATTTGAAGAGCATCATGCTATACAGAGACATGAGATAGTCATCATGGGGGACTTGAGTTACCCAGGCATCTCCTGAAGTTCTTACTACCCAAAGCAGAGCAACTAGAAAACTTCGTAGTTTGTCCTAGTGGTGATTTCATTTTTCAAACAGTGGAAGGACCAAGGAGGAGATTCTATTAATATAATGATTCTCACTGTTAAGGGTGAAAGGGTTACTAGGGTGGAAATTACAGACATGTTGAGAGGAAATGAGCACTCCATCCTAGTGTTTGTAATAGAGGAGAGGAAATCTGGGCTTAGTCTGATACACACCTTAGATTTGGGGAAACTATAGATTTCAGAAAGTCCAAAGGAAAGAAGTTATGGAGGGAAAATGCTTCAGGGGAAAAAGTCAGCCCAGGCGGAATAGGAGTTGCTCAAGAATGAAATTTTGAACACACAAAGGGAGATGATTCCAGTGAGAAGGAAAAATGGATTTGTCTGAATAGGCCAATAAGGAAACACCAGGGAGATCAGCAACCAAGACTGGGGGAAAAAAATGTACGGAAGATGGAAGCAAGGCCAGGATGAGTGTAAAAAAAATTCATAATGCACTGAGTGGTGAAGGAACCTAAGGACAACAAAAAAGGCATTTGATCCAAGAAGGAGTGGGATCTCTGCTTGGGGGGAGGATAGAGCATTGATAATGGATAACAGAGAAAGCAGAGCTAGTCAATTTTTTTTTTTATGCAAAGAAGAATAATGATTTACACTGGAAAGGGCAGGACAGAAATGACCAACAGGGATTTGATAGACAAGATCAATCAAGAAATAGGAATAGTATATACCTAGCTGCCCTTAATGAAATCAGATCATCTGGCTCAGCAGAACTACATCCTTGGGGCCTGCAGGAACCAACAGATGTGATGATGATTGAGCTTCTATCAGTGATATTTGAAAGATAATCAAAAATGGTTGAGGTACCGCAAGATTGGAGAAGGGCAAATGTCTTCATTTTCAAAAAACAGAGAAGAGAGCCTGCAAACTAGCCTAGTGAGCTTGCCTTCATCCTGGGAAAATTCTAGAAGGGATCATTGAAGAGTATACTAAATATCAGGAAGGGGAAGGACGATGACAAAGAGCACTTCATTAAAAATACACCGTGCTATGCTAAGTTCATTTCCTTTTTTAGCAGGATTACTGAACCACCAGATGAAGAGAAGGCTGTGTGTATAGTTTACCTTGATTATAGGGAAGCTTTCTGTTAAGGCTGGGCCGGAAGCTGGCACTCTCTTCAGATTTGATTCTGGGAGGAAACTGAGGCACATAAAGATAAATCATTGAACAGCCAAGAAAAGGAGTTTGATTTATCTCGATAACACAGAAGACAGGATACTGTGATACTTGGCTTCCATTGACACGGCCCCCTCATCTTTATATGAAAACATCTCTTCGGCATGGCAAGGTGCCCAGATTTTAGATGCCTACCAACTTGGAGGGGCCTTGCGGGTGGGACTTTATAATAAAGTCCTTTAGGTGGCCAAGTTCAAAGAGGAGGAAAGGGCCAATCAGGTCCCAGGGGCTGCTTTGTTGCCCTTTAGGGAAAACAACACCCCTGTTGTACAGAAATGGGAGGAGTGGTGGGTAGGAGACCCTACACCTATCACACATCACCCCTACAGTGACAAGATCCTAAAACTTTCCTAGAGTGCATTCTACCATTTAAATACCTTCAGGGATTTTACTGGACAATCCATCTTCATAAAGGCAAGACTGAGGGAGAAAAAGTCTTCTCTATAAACCTAAAGAGTCATAATAAAGAAAAAGGAAAAAAGTGGAGGATGACAAAAGTCAGAAATATGAGGCTTTTCCTCCCTATCAGCAAAGTTCAAGCTTTGGATCTCAGTTGTCTGGCCTGTGTGATGGATGTCACCACACATTTGCAGTTCATATCAGTCCCTTCATGCAGCGTGGTGAGGATGAGATGAACCAGAGTAGCATGAAAACCACAAACGATAACACCGCCAGCGTAGGCGCACATAAGGTGATAAACAGGATTGACACCAAAAACATCGAGGTCTACACAGATAATGACACTTCGAGCACAGTCAACAATCTATCACTTATCAGGTAAAGTGACTAAAACGTCATAAGCCTTTTGCACACAGCCTAAGTTATTACTGAGGTTCTCCCAGTACTGTTCCCCATTCAATGTTCCCTGCATCACCCACCAACACCTTCCTCCTAACTGAGCAGTAATTGGGGATGACAGGAAATCTTGAACTCCCTAAATCCCTGCAGAGAGACATGCCCCCCCACCTTCTACAGGGTCTCGCCCACATTCAGAGGTGAAAATTACCACCAAATCAGCTGGAAGATCCTTTTTCTTCCAAGTAAACACACCTGCACTATAGTTATATCAACAATTTCACTTCTCTCATGTTATTAGACAGCAACGTACTTCTCAACAATACCATCCATTGGTCTTCTAATCCTTTTGGGGGGAAACTGTCTAAACCAGCGGTTCTCAACCTGTGGGTTGCAACCCCTTTATGCCTTTACACTTTTAAGAAGGTTGAGAACCACTGGTCTAAACTCTCCCAGAGGAAAGGAAGCCTGCTGATTGAGGGAAACTTCAGCTATTTTTCCAAGATGGATGAAACTTTCTGAGGAGGTCACAGACCTTGAGACCGAGGCAACTTTAACCTGGAGAAGGAATAAGGAAGAGCTAAAGAGGATCAAATGGAATTACATCCAAAGGTAGTCCATTTTTATCAGATAAGTTTTCCTGTAAACTGGATTCCAGGAACCACTCAGATAACCCTTCTCCTTCCTAGGATGATGATGTTTTTTCATAGACATAGCTTCTAAGAGTCTGGACAGTTGACCTGGGATGTCAGGTAACTAATTAATAGAGGAAAACCACTTGCCTGGAAGTGAAAGAGTGCCACTTTGCCAGATTGAATGCCACTTGAGTTAGGTATTCCGTTCAGCACAGGAAACCACAAGAATAGCTCTTTTATCTGTAATTGGGGGATCATGTGGTCTCATGTCCAGCATAATGAGGCATCACCACCCATAAGGACAACAGACCCACACGCACCTTCAAACTTAGTTTAACATGCCCAAACAATAATAGTATACAGTGGGAGATATCAGCAAAATTCCTCTTATTAATCCTGACCCCCAAAAGGGTCAGCTTTTGATTGTCTAGTTTGGTGTCCTTCAAGTCCTAGAACACTTGATCAGACCCTTGAACACTACCCAGGAGTCATTGTAAACGAAGACCATTTCTTCCCCGTTCCTCAAGGCTCTGTCACATACAACCTGGAGCTCAGTTCTCTGGAAAGATTTGCCAGGACCCCCATTCCCTTAGTGTTACTGGATTAGTGGCTGCTGAAGTCCACTTGTGTATGGAACCATAATAAACTACAAAATGGCATTCCTCAGGGTACAGGTCCTTATAGCTAGGAGCCCATTGGGCTCGCAGGATTTTAGGACTTGGATTGAAGGCCTTAGTCTCTGGCATAGTTTCCACTTGTTTGTGAAGAGACTTGTGCAAGAGTGAACTTCAGTATGCCATTTCTCTTTAGTGTTAGAAGCCTCTTGTGTCCTGCCCATTTTGTTAGAGGAGTTCTCTTGAATCATTCCAAACTGTCATAGTCAACTTAGGATAAAAGGTGATGTGCTTATGCCCAGCTAGGGCAAGGAACTGCTTTCCAAAAATGATGCATTAAATAGCCATTTTGGGGGTGTGGGGTAGAGAATGACTTTCTTCTCTGTAAGTATAAAATGCATTTATTCTGACTACCCCTTGGTAACTACCTTAGGTTCCATTCAACCTAGTATTTAAGGACAGAGACCTCTAAAAATATGGTCCAATTCAACTGCTGTAGTCGCTTTTGGGCCCCACTAGAAAGAAGTGAACTTTCAGGTGATTTGTTAAATGGATAGATATGGGTGAGGAGTGCGTTCAGATATCTAGGTGGGAATGTAGGTTCTCTATATCCTGAAGAATCTCTGGGCTTCCATCTTAAATAATGAGGAGGCAAATGCCAGAGGCTTTTTACAGATCTCTGTCCAGAATCCTTGGTTTTCCTCACCCATTGTATTTCCTTGAACTAGAGTGAGCAGTCTGGACCCTGGATTCTCTTAGAGTTGATTCCCCATCCTTTGTCTCTATGAGAGGGCAAGGTCGAATCTAAGGCCTCTGCCAGTGTGGCCTATCTGGCCTGGTCAGCATTTCCTCAATATAGTAACATGCACCAGTCTCTCTGGCATGATGTGGAAGTATGAGGAAGAGCTCAGATGTCCCCAGAGAAGGACGGTGAAGTTATATTGGACCCCTTGCCTGGTAAAAAGAAATTGCTCCTGACTAATCTGAGCCACAGAAATAGAAAAAAAAATTAGCTTATGTCATTCATCTTGGGCCTGGATTATCTGCTCCATGACAAGGTCGGGAGCAGCTCCAGATGCAGTGATGTTTATGACAATGTTGAGCTTCCTCAACCATGAGATGCCCATTGCTATCTGCCTTCCTCATGGGCAACACCTGTTGTTGTGAGAGGAGCTGGTATTACAAAGTACTCCTACTCTCTTCATTAGTACAGATCAGCAGTTCTCAACCTGTGGGTTGCAACCCCTTTCACAGGAGTCACCTAAGACCATCAGAAAACACATATTTCCGATGGTCTTAGGAACAGAGAAACCGCTCCTCTATCTGTCTCCAGGCAGGTCTGCTCACATGCAGATATGCCCACATACAAGCATTAAAGGGTCACGGCATTAGGAAGGTTGAGAACCACTGGTATAGGTGAAGATGATTTTCGCCACTCTGGGGGCCTAATTTTTGTTCACTTGTTTCAGTCATGTCTGACTCTTCATGACTCCATTTGGGGTTTTCTTGGTAGAGATCCTTGGTAGAGATCCTTTGTCATTGCCTTCTCCAGCTTGTTTCACAGATGAGGAACTGAGGCAAACAGGGCAAAGTGACTTGCCTAGCTAGGAAACGTCTGAGGCCAGATTTGAATTCAAGAAGATAAGTCTTCCTGACTCCAGACCCAGCACTCTATTCAGTGTGCCCCCTACCTGCCCAGGGACCTAATATTATTTGGTGTTAATGGGATAGGTTTCTTTTTGATCATACCCACAATAACATGCATAGAGTTTTCTGAAATGACCCGTATAGGTACTCCCAAGAGCTGTAACCTACCTTCCTTCCATGGTCTGCCCTCTATAGCCTCCCTTAAATGATCCAGATATGGGGGACGGGTGTTAGAGGATGTCTTAAGCTGGCTTGGAACTCATGAGCCCTATGTGTCCTGGTACTGAATTTCCCTGCAGACTTTCCCCAACACCCTCATAGTTGCTTTCTTAGCTGCATGTTTTAGGAGCCACATCCAAAGCTATTTCTGGGAGGTGTGATTGCTTTTAAGTCATCTAAGATGATGCAGTTCTGTGACTCCTCCCCTCGTTTCCAGACTGCATCTTCATGCTGACAGTAGTGTCTGCCCAAGTTACAATTGTCTTAACTCCTGCTCAGATTTCACCATTTGAGCATCCTACACTCTTAGAGTTAAGTTCTGAAGCCATTTTGACAGAGCTTATGTCAGAAGGAGGGATCTGATTGCCCCCCAAGGCAGACTAGGCCTAGGATTTGGAAGGCTATGTTGGGGGCCAGGTTTTGTTTCAGGATGGAGAGAGATCCAATTCATCAAACCCAGTTAAGAATTCCCCGCTCCCTTCAAACTCAGTATACACTGACTAAATAAACACTAAATTGGGTAAAGGGTAGTTCTTAAGAGATAGTATTGTTCTAATTTTACCACTACAGAAATTTCATCTCAGAAAGATTAGATAAGTTGTCTAACGTCATACACCAACAGATGGTGGAATGAAGTGCTTAAGAATAGTTTTAAATTCGTAAACTGATTCAAAACTAAGATGTTACTATGTGTTGTATGTATCAGAAATTCCCATCTTGGTTTATTTTGTTAGAACATCCAAAGGCCCATTGATTATTCTGGAAAGCAGTTTTCCTTGTGCGTTGACTTAATGTAATCTTACAAACTGACTTCATGTAATCTCAGACTGCTGAATTTCTTACTGTGGTGTTGCTGGAACAGTTTTTACCCATGTTATGATCAGAACCTGCCTGCTGCTAGATACATGAATTTCATGGTGAAGAAAATTCTTCCATAATATGTCACTGAAATAAATACCAAAGTGCATGTGATTCTACTGCTGTATGTCAGAGAACTGACTTCTGAAAGCCCAGGATCTAATCATATAAGGCAAAGAGCCCACAATTTTACTCACTGAGTAAAAAATGGTTCAGCATGGTGATTCAATTTATAATTGACTCAAAGGATTGTTTTTGTGATTTCAGAGACCAATTTCCTTAGATATAGATCTCCTAAAAAAAATCCTTTCCTGATCCTGAATTCTTTATTTAAATAAAATTAAGAGTTAAAAGAAGAAGACGAAGAAGAAGACAAAGAAGAAGAAGAAGAAGAAGACGAAGAAGAAGACGACGAAGAAGAAGACGAAGAAGACAAAGAAGAAGATGAAGAAGAAGAAGACGAAGAAGACGAAGAAGAAGGAGAAGAAGAAGAAGAAGAAGAAGAAGAAGAAGGAGAAGACGAAGGAGAAGGAGAAGACGAAGGAGAAGGAGAAGACGATGGAGAAGAAGAAGACGAAGAAGAATAAGAAGATGAAGAAGAAGAAGACGACAAAGAAGAAGAAGAAGAAGAAGACAAAGAAGAAGATGACTAAGAAGAAGAAGACGACGAAGAAGATGACTAAGAAGAAGAAGACGACGAAGAAGAAGACGAAGAAGGAGACGAAGAAGACAAAGAAGACAAAGAAGACGAAGAAGGAAAAGAAGACGAAGAAGGAGAAGAAGAAGATGAAGAAGAAGAAGAAGACGAAGGAGAAGGAGACGAAGGAGAAGAAGAAGACGACGAAGAAGACGACGACGAAGAAGAAGACGACGACGAAGAAGAAGACGACGAAGATGACGAAGAAGAAGAAGAAGACGAAGACGAAGAAGGAGAAGGAAGATGAAGAAGGAGAAGAAGACGAAGAAGGAGAAGAAGACGATGAAGGAGAAGAAGAAGACGACGGAGAAGAAGACGAAGGAGAAGAAGACGAAGGAGAAGGAGAAGAAGACAAAGGAGAAGGAGAAGAAGACGAAGAAGAAGAAGAAGAAGAAGAAGACGAAGAAGGAGAAGGAGAAGAAGAAGACCCGCACTGGGAATTAAAATGATGAATTTTTCTTCAGCAATTGTTTAGTGTTAGTTTCTATTGCTCTGTCAGACTGAAGTAGTAAGGGCCCTCCTTAAAAAGGAAAGAACACAATCTAGTGTCTAGCTATTGCTGAACCAGGTGTTTCTAATATCTTCCCAGGTGACTTAAATAACAGCTTTAGTGCACTCTCCATATAAAGGTCTGCAGTGGGTGCTGTTTGCCTAGTGTAAGACTTCTCTGACAGAGAGGAGAGGGCATAACTCATATGGAAGACAGGCATATTTGTGTTTTGATCCAGCATTTGAAAGATTCCAATGTACCAGGATCATAGACAAGGCTTATGTTGTATCCACTGAGGATTTAGCCTGCCAAAGGTAAGAATTCTTGGTTTCAGCCCAGATCACCCAGGGGTGGCATGCAGAGGCCTGAACAAGGCCTGGTCAATGTGGCAGCTACTTGATCCACCAACCACAAGGGCCATTCCCAGGCCTATCACTGCAGGGCTGGGATCTGACAGAGCTGGATAAGAGACAAATGCAGGGCCCGTGGCAGGTGCAGCAGCTTCTCCTGGGACTACTGACCCACAGCCTGGAAATGTAAAAAGCACATATCTGAAGTTCCAGGAACCAGGATGGCAGAGTGAACCCTGGCTGCTCCAATCCCCGCCTCTAACCCTGAAAACACAGTAATTATTTTTTACTTTTAAACACAGAGAAAAATTTTAAACAGTAAAGGATTGAGAGCCCTAGAGAAAGGGCGTGGCTAAAGCCATGTCTCCAAATGGTTAAAATCAGACAGCAAAGACTCTAGAATCCTATTATTGCAAGGGAGAGGAACCAAATTCAGGAGACAGCATTGACTGCACACCCACAGCTGAAGCTTCAACAGGGAATATGAACTAGTCTCAAGCACAGAAAGCATTCCTAAATGAGCTCAAAAAGAACTTTGAAAACCAAATTAGAGAGGTAGAAGATACAATGAATAATTCTTTTAAAATCAAAATTGTGAAATAGACTGGGTATATGAGACTCAGCAGTCAATGACTATAGTAATCTACTGCTTGATAAACCCAAAGACCCCAGTTTTGGGGATAAGAACTCACTATTTGACAAAAGCTGCTGGGAAAACTGGAATATAGTATGGCAGAAACTGGGCATAGACCATTATATAACTCCACATACCAAAATCAAGTCAAAATGGGTGCATGATCTAGGTATAAAGGCTGATGCTATAAGCAATGTGAGAAAGCAAGGAATAGTTTACCTATCAGATTTATGGAGAAGGGAAGGCTTTATGACCAAACAAGAGTTAGAGATCATTATAAAATGCAAAATGGATAATCTTGATTACATTAAATTGAAAAAGTTTCTGCACAAACAAAGCCAATGTAACCAAGATTAAGAGGGAAGTGGGAAATTGGGAAAAAATCTTTACAACCAGTGTCTGATAAAGGCCTCATTTCTAAAATATACAGGGAATTGAGTCAAATCTATAAGAATACAAGTTATTCCCCAATTGATAAATGGTCAAAGGAGACGAACAGGCAATTTTCAGAGGTAGAAATTATTGATTAGAGAAATGCAAATAAGAACAGCTCTGAGGTACCACATCTCACCAGTCAGATTGGCTAAGATGACAAAGCAGGAAAATGACAAATGCTGGACAGGATGTGGAAAAATTGGAACACTAATGCATTGTTGGTGGAGTTGTCAACTGATTCAGCCATTCTGGAGAGCAATCTGGAACTATATCCAAAGGGCTAAAAATAATTGCATACCTTTTGACCCAGCAATACCACTTATAGGGTTGTATCCCAAAGAGATCATAGAAGTGGGAAAAGGACCCATATGTACAAAAATATTTATTGCAGCTCTCTGTGTGGTGGCAAAAAATTGGAAATCAAGGGGATGCCCATCAATTGGAAATGGCTAAACAAGTTGTGGTATATGAATGTAATGGCATACTATTGTGCTACAAGAAATGAGGGGCAGATGGACTTCGTATTTTATTCGTAAACTTATATGAACTGATGCTGAGTGAGGAGAGCAGAACCAGGAGAAATTTGTACACAGAGACACAACGTATGTGTGACGACCAACTTTGATAGACTGGACTCTTCTCAGCAGCGCAAGGTTATAAGACAACTCCAAAAGACTCATGATGGAGGAAGATGTCTGCATTGAGAGAAAGATCTATAAAGAACAGAGTTTAAATGCAGACTGAAGCAAACTACCTGCTCTCTTTATTTTTCTTGTTTGGTTTTGTTTCTTTTTTCCCATTGTTCACTCCATTGGTTACAATTCTTCTTTACAACCAGACTAACGTCCAATGTGAAAGTATTTGCAGATCCTATACTTAACTGCATGCCTCCAAAGGGGGTAGAGGGGAGAAAATTTGAAACTCAAGGGATTGTGGATCTGAATTTTGTAAACTAAAAGTAAACAAAGAAATCAATAAAAAAAAGGAACTGGGTGAAAAATGACTTAAAAAGAATTCTTGGTTTCATAGATATCTTGTAATGTGCTTTCCTGTCTGGTCCTTAATGAAAGAGTTCTCAGTGAAAAGCAGCTCCCTCTGGCACTGTCTATTGTTGAATAAGGGATCATAGCCGAGGGCCCTGCTGGTATTACTGTGCTTAGATACAAGACACTTCACCAGCTTTCCTCCCAACCACACCCCTGTGCTAAGGCATTGTTATTAAGCTGTTTTCCCAAATGTCCCCTACAGGCAGAGATATTTGTCACATAGGTTTTTTTGAAAAAAAGAAAAATAATAGTTTACTTGTGTCTGTACTCCAGCCTTTACTTTTTCCCAGTCTGCTCAGTACTTTTGAAACAAAATAAATAGAGCTGTTGCCTGGTTTTGAATCTTGTAATTCAGAGTCCTTGAGGCCCCAGTATTGGGGAGCTTCTCAGGTCCATCCAACAGTAACCCCCTGGTATGGGGGTACAGTTTTAATGCATTGCCTGTGTTTCTGTTTTACACCTGTAGCAGTCTTCTTTATTGGAAAAAATCTCAGTTCCTTGTTTCAAGCCCTTAGGGAGGCTCAATGGAAGTGATTCCCAGTCTGTGCTGTGTGCCTGAAGTCTTGGATAGAGAAAAACCATGGGACTATGACTGAGCTTGCCTAGAGGAGAGGTTAGACCTATTTACAGGGACTTTCATTTCTCACAGAGGAAAGGAAATCTTGTTTGTTGACAGGTTAGTTATTCAGTTAATAAGTATTTCTCATCTTTATAGCCATTACTGAGATTAGAGAGCATTTTAAATTGTTGACCCTTTTTATATTTCAGATTCCCTAGTATGTTAAAGGTGCACCTAAATTGAGGCTTTCTTTATAGCCGCTAATCTTTAACAGGAGATTGTGTGTGTGTGTGTGTGTGTGTGTGTGTGTATGCACGCACACACCTGGCCCCCCAGTACGCCCTTGTCTCACATACCTACCACAAGTCAGGCCACATTCCCATTTTGTTAAACGTATTTGCTAAGTGACATGTGCAAAGGAGAGAGTGGTTTCTGAAGACAAGGAAGTTCAAGGAAACATTGATGGAAGAAGTGATCCTTAATTTGAGTATTAAAGGAAGGGAAAGACTGACAGATGGAGAATGAAAGTTCATTATGGGCAAGGAGATAGTTCCAAAGGTAGTGAGTTAGAAGAGAACTTGATAAGAACAGAGGATAGCAGGTAATCCCATTTAGAAGACAGATCTGTGTGAAACTGACTAGTGTGAGATAGGCCTAGAGAGGTCCTGGAAAGGCCTTAAATGCCTAAATGCCAGGACTGGGAGTTTCTGCTTTATTTTGTAGGTAACCAGACGCTGCTAAAGTGTTGTTTGTTTTTTTCAAGCAGCAGAGTCATCAGAGAAACGGTGAATGAATTAGAAAGGGGAGTGAACTGGAGGAAGGACGATGAGTTATTAAATCTGTCGCACAGAGTCTAGCAAGAAGATGTCTGAGTTGCGGTCGTCACTATGGAACTGCAAAGGAGGGCAAAGATGGGAGAAACGTGGTGGAGACGAAGGGCTTGACAGTGAGTTGGATGAGGAAGAACTTTCGGCTCCAGCTTTCTAGGAGAAAGGATAAGTTTGAGGGAAAGGTGAGTTCAGTTTTGCACACAATGAGTTTAATACGCGGGCAGGACGCCCAACAAGCAGTTTAAAGTACAGGATGGAAGCTCTAGAGAGAGGCTGAGGGCGGAAGCATAGATTGGAGTGTTCGTGTCAGCTGCGTAGTGGTGATCATGAAAGCCAACAGGAGCACATGGGATCGCTGAAGAAGAGTGTGGAATATCCCTTGAAGACCCCGTTCCATTGATTGTATGCCAGACGTTGCGGATCACTGCTGTTTTAGAGTGTAGCTTGAGGTCTGGAAATGCTATTCCCCTTTTAACCCTACTTCATGATTTTTCTTGACATTATAGATCACTTATTTTTCCAAATAAATTTTGTTATTTCATCATCCTTCGGCAATCTGATTAGCACAGTATTAAAATTTAAATTCATTTTAGTAGTGAATTGGTTTTTTTTTTCTTTTTTTATGTAAATTTTAATTTATTCCTTGGTTATATCATTCATTTCCACAAGGTTTTGAGTTACAAATTTTCTCTC
>CM053598.1:118007881-118084292 GCA_028646575.1 Pseudocheirus occidentalis | reverse complement strand
CTGCGCTGCCTGTAGCAACAGATGTGCTTTCTGTCTTTTGGAGAGTTTTGGAGCTTGAAAATCTGTTTAGCGTCCCATTTTATGAGTTTTTTAGCATGTTTGTGTGGGAGCTGCGGTGCTTTGCTGCTTCTATGCCGCCACCTTGGCTCCGCCCCCAGTGAATTGGTTTTTGTCATTTTTATTGGTATGTCCTAATCACTGAATATTCCTTGAGCAATTTTAATTGTTCTTTATTTCTTTACGAAGCACTTTGTAAGTGATTCTAAACAAGTCTTTTTGTGTTCTTTGGGATGTCGATCCCCAGATATACTATGCATTTTGTGTTTATATTATGCATTTTGTAGTTATTCAGAATGGGATTTCCCTTTCTATTATTGCTCCTTGTATTTCTTATATAAAAGTAGAAAAGCTGATTTTTGAGAATTTAATTTGTAGTTTGTAATTTTGCTGAAGCTATTGTCTGAATTAGTATCTTTGCTGATTCATTTGCAAAAAGTTGGGTTTTTTTGTGGGGGTAGGGGAGAGGTAAGCCATCATTTTTGTAGTAAACAGGAATAGTTTTATCTCATCTTTACTTGTCTTTATTTCTTTAATTTTTTTCTTTTGTCTTTTTGCTACTGCTAACATTTCTAGAACTTTATCAAGTAATGGGGAGAGGAGGCATCTTTGCTTCACTCCCATACTTATTGGAAATGGTTCTAGTGTATTGCCACTGCATATGACGAGTACTTTTGATTTTAGATAGATGTCTCATGACATTTTAGAAGAGTTTCATCTATGCCTATACCTTGTAGGGTTTTTAGCATAAAGTAGCATTGAACTTTATCAAAAGTTTTTTCTACACTAAAAGGATCATGTGGTTTTGGATGTTTTGGTTTTTGATAAATTATGTTGATTGTTTTCCTAAAGTTGAACCATCTTTGAATCGCTGATATAAATTCCACTTGATTATAATTAATGAGTTCTTGGGTTAATCACTTTAATCTGATAGGATTTTGTTTAAAATTTGAGTTACTGTTCATTAATAATATTGGCCTGAAGTTTTCTTTCTGTGTTGTATCTTTCCCTGGTTTAGATATTGTGATGATAGGCTTAAAAAATTTTTTTAAAGTACTATATTTGTCTCATAAAAGGATTCTGGTCAGGTACTTTATAGTTATTTGTAAAGTATAGGTGCTAATTATTCTTTAAAAGTTTGGTAAAATTCTCCTGTGAATCCATTAAGACCCGGAGTTTTTTTTGTTGTTGTTGTTATTATTGTTTGTTTTTCTTTTTTCCTTAATAATTCCTTTATAGCTAGATGTATTTCCTTTTCTGAGATTGGGTTATTTACGATCCTGGTATGGTCTTCTGATAGTTTGGGTATTTTATATTTTTGGAAGTATTTCGCTTTCTTTTGTGTTCTCAGTTTTGTCTGTATATACTTGTGCATAATATGTTGTGATTATTCTCCTTATTTCTTCTGATTCTGCTACGATTTCACATTGCATATTTGCTATTTATTGATTTTATTTTCTGCTTTCTTTTTTTAAAATCAGATTAGCTAAGGATTTATCAATTTTATTTCTTTTCAAAGCACTAGCTTTTAGTCTTATTTATTGTTTCTATGGCTTGTTTTGTTTTAAATGGATCTGTTTCCCCTTTTAACATCCCCTCTTTTGTGTTTATAATACAAACTTTCAGTGCCTTTTTAGGGAAGGGCCATTACCACCCTGCAGAAGTGGGGTAGATGTTTTCTTTTCCTTAATAAACAATGTTTTTTAAAAAAGAGAAGAGCTGGACTTGGTCATGGAGCCTAAATCAGCAAGATTTTTAGTCAGAAGGCCTGGATTTTTTAAAAATGTCGTGCTTATCTGGGTGATTTTAAGTCATTTTCTGAAATGGAATTTAGGTCCATTTCCTAAAGATGCTTATCCACCATTTGCAGAACACATAGTAAGTGCTTAGTATTAATTTAGTGAATTGAGGGCTACAGTTGGCAGCATCATTGAGTAAATTTATTGAATTGTGGAATACTATTGGTGGCGTGAGTTCCGGATCATGGATTAAAATAGAGCTGCCTTTATGGAAATGGCAAGTCGAAATTCCAAACAATTGAATTCACTACTAAGTTGAGGCCTCCCTGTAAAATGAAATGTTTAAAAAAAAAAGTCACTTTTCCTGTTCTTTGAAGAAGCACCAGGTCAGAGACAATAAAAACTCACCAGCCTATAGGCTTCATGGCTCAGGGGGTGTTTTCAGTCATACTTGTTTTTGGTGGTGGTTAAATGTTTAACAAGAACACCTCTTGTAATGTCTGTCTGTTGAAGCAGCAGGAGAAAATTAAGTACTTGCAAGTCATCTCTCCAGGGCATTGAAGTGTAAACCACGGAAAAACACAAACAGGAAGAATCAGTAATACTGGCTAGAACTGAGTCACCCCCAGCCCTGATCCAGGCCCAGGAACTGGCCATGTTTAATTTGTGGTACTGGAGCATCCAGAAAATGCTTTCCTGTTGGGGAGGGTAATGAGTCAGGCTTCCTGAGCTGGGGACAGAGCGGGAGGGCTGAGCACAGTGCCTTGCCGGGCTTGATTATTTCCATGGCAAACCTCGAGTACAAATGTGACCCAAGCATAGGTCTGGGAAGCAGGCCAGGGAGAGGCCACCTGGTCATGTTTGAGCAGCTAGGTAAATATCACCATGAGGAGTTCATTCTGAGAGATGCTCTCGGGAGCACCTGTCTTTCTTTTCTCTGGCACCTGGCGGGGCTGTGGAAAGGCTTCCTATGGGGCTATGGGCATGGGAGAGGATTCAGAGGGAAGCCGTACATTCATTGGAGTTTTATAACTCTGTTTAAATTTTGGGTTGCAGGGATGATACCATAAGAAAACGGAATCATAGCATTCAAAGGCAAACGTCATTAAAAAAAAAATCTGCTCTGGACTTCTCTTGCTCAGAGGACATAGTCTCCAAATTCCAGCTCTATCCTTATTGCTTGTGTGATTTGGGACGAGTCATTTCTTTTTTATTCTGGCCTCAGATTTCAACTGGATAATGAGGGGGTCAAAACCCTACCATTATTTTTTCATAGGATCTGACATAATGCATTACGTACGGTAGCTGTTTCACACAGTCTGTATACATACCATTGTGTAACATACTAAACTTGTTTGCCTTTAAATACCACTTATACATCCCCCCCAGTATGTAATTAAAGTTTAAAATTGCACAAGGACTTTATAAAGGTTCTGTAATTATTATCTATATTTGTATATTATATTTTCGTAGCTATATAATTACATGTGAGCAAGAGCTCAGACCAGTCATTGGGAACTAATGATTTTATGTCATTAGTTGAGCAAAATTTGATTCCAAATAGCCCAGAGGAAGCTAAGTCCTTGCAAGGCACCAGTGAATGAAGGTGGGGTGTCCTTTGGTAGAAAAACAAATCTTTTCAAGATTTGTAGCTTCTCTTTTTCTCCCCTTTGATTCTGGGTTCACTGGCATTATTATGCATTTGTGGGTGATGTAAGCCTCTGCTAATCTGGAATAATTCCACTGCAAATGATTTCACCATCCATTAGTGTAATCATTTACTCCTGGGCAACTGCCTGGCCCTAATTAAATGATTGTGTTCTTGCCCTCCCCCATCTTCTGTTGCCTCAAACTTGGTGGAGATGAGGTGGGAGGTGATTGAAACCAGTCCCACTGCCAGCTACTGTTAACTGCCTATGTTATGTTGCTAGTTCTGAGTGAAGCAGGTTGGCTAGTGATACCGCCAGCCTCGGGCATAGTTATATTTGTCCCCTGAAACTCAGTGATCTATGTCCTAGGCAGTGGTTCTCAACCTTCCTGATGCTGAGACCTTTTAATGCTGCTTGTATGTGGGTGTATCTGTATGTGGGCACACCCGCCTGGAGATGAATAGAGGAGCCGTGTCTTGGTTCCTAAGACCATTGGAAATATGTGTTTTCCAATAGTCTTAGGTGACCCCTGTGAAAGGGTCGTTCGATACTCCAAAGGGGTGGTGACCCATAGGTAGAGAATCGCTGTAGTAATGAAATGTATGCCCATCCATGTAGATAAGGCGTCCCAAAAGTCTCAGTGCAGCCATAAGTGAATAAGGCTTCAAACTGCACTAAGACTTTGGAGACACTGTGTCCATACACACCTATAGTATATATTGGTGTACACATGCATCTAACTTGAACATTGTGAAAGCACTATATCCAGATAGAAGTGATATCTTCTTCTTTAATCAGTGTCACCATCAGGCTAGTGGGGGAAATGGCAATGAGGGGGTCTTAGAGATCGGCTCCTGATTTCGGAATTGATGGAGAAGTACCTGTGTCCCTATCCCCTACTGATATGTGACAATTCAAGTTGACAAGAAACAGATGAGATCAGATCATACAAAGAGTTGCCGAAGGATTTATTTTTAAAGCAGGCCCCCTTAATGTATTTAAAGATTGTTTCTGATTTACACAACTGGGAAAGAACATGGTTTTTAATATAAAGTGAGTTCCAGAAGGACAAGAAGGTAGATTGTATGTGGGCCAGAGCCATCAATGTCAAGTACACAGCCTCCAGCGCTGAGGGCTAGGGGAAGCAGATTCAGATATAAATGGGAGTTAACAAAATAAATACAAGAAGACGCGGGTAAGCTGACGTTTTAAAACTTAGTTAACACATGTGGTCCACAAGGGGCCTCATGTATGGGTCGGTGGCCTGTGGGTCTGTCTGAGTTGACCACCATGGCTGTGGCCACATAACCTTTGCAGGACCACATGACAATGTGACTGGCTCAGCTGCTCAGAAGTGGGCCAGGTGAATCCATCCTGAATCAGTTATCAGAAGCTTATGTCAGCGTGGTTCCCTTTTCAACCCATCACCAAATTAGTACCCTTCTTCCTAGTCGGGGTAAGGAAAAAATGGGGAGGAAGATCTTGTGGCTTCCCTTTCCCAGCTCTTGGGCTTGGCCAGACCCGGTAAAGCCAACTTTCTGTTTGATCAATTGATTTCCTTGATCCTCATGGTCACTAAACATTTTGAAGAGAAAGTACCTATCCCATGTCAGGAACTGTGCTAGGCGCTTCTTACAAACATTATCTCATCCAGTCCTCTGCTGGAGAGAACAAGCCTGGGAGGAAAGGGGTTGTTACTGTCCTCATCATACAAACGAAGCCAACAGGTTAAGTGACTCACCCAGGGTCATGGCTACTACATGAGGTCAGATATGAATTCTGGACTTCCTTACTTCAGGCACGGGTGACCTATCCGCTGTGCCACCAGCTGCCTCTGCATAAAGGACCTTAAGCAGTTCAATGGCAGAACATGCTGGAGATATTATTGATTCAAATTTGATTAACTTTAGGAATCTGCTGCTGTCATTATGATTTTTTTCCCCCGCAAAGCTTATAAACTGATTCCTGGACCAATCATTTGTAAAGAGTAAAAAAAAAGAAGCTTTTTCAGACTTTAGAAACTTAAGAAAATGAGCTGATGTTTTTTAGGGGGTCAAGCAGAGTTTCTGAATCTGTAACCATAGCAGCCATTTAAAAATCTCATTTAGCTGGTCTGGTGCTGGATTCCTGCTGATTGCCTAATAGTATCTTGCTACTACAGTGTGATCCAGCAGAGTTGGAGGGACTCGGGTTATAAGTAATAACAGAAAATCTGTACAACTCTGAGATGTAAATCTCTCCCCCTCCTCAGCCCCCATGTCCAGCTTTTGAAGTGATGAACAGGAATTTCTGTTGATGGTCAGTAAAGGGTAACCTGGGCAACCAAAGACTTTGGGCTTTGGAATTGGCAGGCTGCTTAGGACAGCATTTTCCTGTATGTCCAAGATTACTGAAAGCCAGATACACCGCACCATCATCTTCATCTTCACCAGGGAGGAGTGGGGTTGGGTTCTGATGGATTGAGACCTGGAGCAGTTTTAAGAAATCACTGTGGGATGACCTGGAAAATTATGGGTAGTATTAGTACTTCACTAAAGTCGGGAAACATGTATTATAATTCCAACCTCAACAAAATGTGGTCTTCACCCTGGGTCACTCCTCTAAGAAGGCATTGATGTAACCTGTTCCTCCACCATAGACTAGTCGCTCTAATCTCTGCCTCAGTGGCTTCCTCTGTAAAAGGGGAGAATGATATCTTTTTTACCTCATGGGACTGTTGCAAAGTTCAAATGAGATAATATGTGTAAAGCTCTTTGCAAATTTTAAAATGCCATGCATGTCTGTTGTTTTTTGGGAAAAGGCCCAAATTGGAATTAAAGAAATTAGACCAGAGCATAAACTTTACAGCCAAGCAAAGCACTTTCATAATCCTCATACACAATTAATCTTAGGGTGCAGATTAGGAAGGAAACTGGGCTGATCTGGGTGGAAGGGACCTGGGAGAACATCTAGGTCAAAATTCCTGCCTTATAGGACCCTGAGGTTAGGGCTAGTGTGGAGGGTTGATGATGATTATAAAAGGACTAAACTCTTGGGGTGGGAGGGAATGCTCCCCCTCGGGGTCACCTTCAGCTGCCATCTCTGATCCGGGCTCAGGTGGATCTACTCTTGGCTCAGCGACAGCAGCGAAAGGGACACCTTTGACATCCCTTCCTTGCTGCCTGCTCCACGTGGAAGATTGAGAAAGTCACCGAGAAATCATTTCATGCTTCAGAACTGCCAGTAAGAGGCCAGGGCTGGAGGTGGCCGCGCCCCAAGCTGCGCCCCGGCCCGTTCCTGCTACCGTCAGAGTTTTCTGCCCGCTCTGTCTTGGGTCAGCCTCTCCTTGGGGAGCATGTCCGGGATCATGTCTGCGCTTCTCTCCGCTTTCAGAACTAGCCGAGGGCAGTGGTCCCGGAGCTGCCGCAGCCCTGCCTGGCTCACGTTCCGACAGAAGTCGACGTGAAGGGTCCGCAGGGAGCGCCCGTGAGCAGTCACGGCAGCCAGGGTTCGGTTGGTGATCCGAACGCAGTTTTCCAGTTTGAGGGTCTGGAGGTTGGGGCAGCTCCGAAGCAGTAAAGCAATGCACTCATCAGTGACGTGGCCGCAGCCGGACAGCGTCAGGGACAGGAGGTTGGGGCACCTGAAAGGCACAGCAAAAGCACAGGAAGGGAAGAGTGAAAGCAAGGCCAATCAGACTCGCGTCTGCGCCTCCCTCAGCAGGACGCCTTTCCAGACTAGAACTGTTGGCTTTTGCCTTTAGGTGGGGGACGTTCCCCTCCAAGTTACTGAAGCAGCGGGCAGGATCCTAGCCCTCCTTCACCGAGGCTCTCTTGAATTTGTTGATTGGCATCTGAAAGCCAAGAAAAACGGTTTATGCTGCTTCAAAAACTGCTCCTTCTGGACAACGGGAAGTAATTTCTCCCTTAATAAAATGAGATTTATCAATTATCCGCACTCAGAATGTTCCTGGACCAGGAGGATCAGGATTGTAAAAAAAGGAAGCTATTCATCTTCACCCTATGTAGTAGGGTCTTTCTCTGTCCCCTCAAATCTGGGTGAAAAAATCAGATTGCATAAGGGACAGAATACTCCCACTCCCCAGCTTGGCTAACCAGCTTTATGGGGTTGGAGAATGAGCTGTTACACTGGAAGGCACTTCTTTCCAGAGAACTCTTCCAAACGTTTGCCTGCAGACGGCATTGTTTCTGACAGCGCCTGCTGAGAGTTCTGGGGAGAAAAACCCAAAGCCTGCCTGCAGCCTGATCCTTCACCATTTGTAGGTAAAATGGATTAAGCTTTGATTCTTTCATCCTAAGAATGCAACAAACTGCAGATACACCCCCTGCCTCGATCCTAAATATTTCCTTTTTTTTAAAAATAGGTAGAGTTTGTCCGCTTCTTGTTCCTTGCTAAACATTTTAAAAGGCGGTGCTCTCATGCGTGCCCATCTGTGTCCTCAGCAGCTGACTAAAGATGGATTCAGGACTTGTTCTGCTTCTCCCTTCCCTTTCTAGATTGGTGTTTTCAAGGAGAAAGGCAGGGGAGCTGACATTTCCCCATCCTCTAATCTAACTAGGAAAAACAGTAGATATTTAACCTGTGTGACAACCATAATGAGCCCAGCGGGATTTTCCATTACAATTAGTAGTCAGGTTAAAGGGTTTTGTTTTTTTTAAGTTTTTAAAAAAATCCAACTGGTTAAAGGTTTTTTGCCTTTGGTTGGGGTGAAATGGACAAAAGATAAATTCATGATTGCTTTAGTGTAATACCTAATTTTGTTGGATCTATAGGTTCTTGGAGACTTGAATTCCAACAAGGACATTGCCATATTAAAGACACCGCACTAAGTTATGATCCCTTTGGTCTCGAGATCAGTAAAGATGACAGATGCCGAATTCTTCTTTCTCAGGTTCTGTATTTTTCATGCTCTCTATAGACTCAAATCTAAGGGGAGAATTAGCTGGTTATTTACTGTTTGTCAAACTCTTTCTCCATAGAGGAAATGTAACATGTCCCAGGTGACTAAAATCAGCCTGGGGTTATTTTAAGGCACTTTCTTTCATGCTAGTTTTTCTCTCATCTGGCTCTTTGGATGCCAGACTGGGCTAACTTGACTGATGGCAACATTTGAGGGTCATAGTTCTCTCTAGAATATAAACAAGTCCAGTGTATAACAAACAGGCCTGCCCACCTTTATGCACAGCTGATTTCTCAAGTGTATCTTACCCACAAAGCTGTTCTTCCCTATTACTGTGAGTTATTTGTGCTTTCTCTACCCCTGTATTCCGACTTCTCCCCTGAAATATCGAAATCTTGGCCTTGTTCCTTTTTTACCAAATGGTAGCTGAGGATTTCTTTTAAGTAAGTCCCCTTTCTTAGAAAGTCTGATACTTAGTATGGAAAAACATATGTTCCCAGTTTATGACAGCTGTGACCCAAGCCTGCCCTGTGTGGCTGAGATTGCTGTCCTGGTGGTTGGGCCTACCCAGGGATATGCTAGATGCTTTCCCTATAGAACTGAATGAAGATTGCAATGTAAGATGATTTTTCATTGATTTTAAACAAAAGAAACAACTCAATAAATCTCTAGGTCAATTTTGGGTTTCCCTGTGGTGGTAATGGTGGCCCTCAGTATCTACAGAGAGCTGGTGATTCTCTAAGCTCTTAAGACATTTGTTGCCAAAGATTTAAGATTGGAATTGCTAACAGACAACTGTCAATCAATCACACTCCACCTACCTGTTGCAAACTTTCACTAAAAAGTCACTGGCGAGGCGTTCATGAGTGCTGCAAACACCTTTCTGCAAGGCATTTTTCATCCAGTCCTCAACGTTGCATACCTTTACTTGGCTTGAATGCCAGCAAATCGACAAGCGTCTTAAAGCGGGGCTTAAGAGGAAATTATCTTTTTTCAGTTCCACGAGAGAATTAAAATGCAGCATCGGCCAGAGCAGAGGATCAAGAAATACATCCCACAACTGAGAGCAAGTCTTTGCTAAATTCTTCCTGCTGTCCTTGTCCAGAAAGGAAAATAAATGTAAAAGACATTCCCGGTTGAGCTGAGTTATATGCATGGTAGGAACAAAAGCACTTTGTTAGGGAAGAGAAGGCACAGTTGAGCTCTGTGAGCCTGCTGTGCTGAAACAAGTCTGGGGGGGCCTGACCTACCTCCTTCTGGGGCCAGGGCTGCTGGACATATATGGCTGAGGAATGGTGTTTATTTTTGGCCAACAACTGGTGTTGAAGGTTTGTGTGTTAGTGTGTGCGCATGTAAAAGGGAAAACTCATGCGTACATGAGACAACCTGTGAAAGCAGTTTGCATTCAAAAAATCTAGCAGATCTGCCAAGGAGTTAATTTTTTTCCTTAAAAGGGATTTTTTTTTTAACCAACAATCATGTAACAAAGAGATCAATCTTTGGGCTCTAGTAAGAAGCTTTCAACAGATGTGGCTCCCCAAATATGATGATTAGCTCTAAAGTGGACAGGTTTGTAAATATTAAAAATGACTGGAGGTTGGGAATATTGGGTAGTGCTTAAATATGAAATTTCATTCACATCCTTAAAAGGAAAAGGCTTGTCCTATGCACAGAACAGAGTAGAAGATTTCTATTTATAGAACTATGTTGCCCTAGTCTGTTAAAAGAACCAGTGATGGTTTTGCCTCCTTTCTCTCTCGATTTTTACAGAGATTGACAGGTTCCAGGTCAATTCCAGACTGCTCCTATTACACCCCACCAAGGTAAACAGGTTTTTAGGTTTATTTTTAACCCAACTGATAGTTTATAGAAAAGTGGCTTCTCACTGGTTTCTAAGCCTAGTTACTTTCAAGACACACACACTGCATTAGTTTAAGAATATCACATTTTATCTAGTTTTTATAGTTGGTGTGTGGCCTGGTACATTTTAATTTTGCAAGTGCCATATCCAATACAGTGGAGTTTCTTGGCACATTTGTTCAACGAATGGCTGTTAAACTTGAGCTAAATCATTTCACTCTATTTGATGTGAACAAGCGATAGATCAGTGACTGCGCTACTGGATTTGAGGACAGGAACTATATTCAAATCTCACATAGAGGGTCCCTCCCACATTCCCATCTCTGCAAAATGAGGAACAGACGTCTTAAAATGTTACCTTGAGACCCACTGAAGCATTTCAAAGTATGGTCCAGTGCAAGGGGAAAGAACTTGAGTAAAAAAAAAAAAGTTTTTAATGAAATCCTCCGGGAGCTGTCCCCGTTTTGTCAACTTGGGCCTCAGTAATCTTCCCTCGGCCCTCAAGAGCATGTTCCGCAGCCAGAACAGCATCCCCCGAGGAAGGAGTTAATGATAAACAGAAGTTTGGTGATCAGTGCATTCAGTCTCCTTGGAAGGCAGGCTGTGAGGCCGCCAGCCTGACGGCTTAGTAACTCTTATCTGAAAGGTCCCCCTCCCAGGCGCTGCTGGGGATTTTCTTCCCAGAGCTCGAGTCAGAACATTGGCATCCTTCCTCCTCCCTGGCAGCCCTCTAGTCATTTAAGGTTTCCCTGGCTCTTACTCCACCATCTCCAGGGACACCCAAAACAGACAAGCAGGGATGATGTTCAAACCTCTCCTGTCTTTGTGACTACAAATCACAGTGTGTAAGGGAGAGAAAATGTCATTATTTAACACCTGCTACAGGCCTGGCACCATACTAAGTGCTTTAAAACATCTTATTTTAAGGGGTGACTGGGTGGTGCAGCGAATAGAGCTCTGGTCCCAGAGTCAGGAGGAGAGGAGTTCAAATGCAGCATCAGAACGACACTAGCTGTGTGACCTTGGGCGAGTCACTTAACCCTAATTGCCTTGCATTCCCCCCCACCTCCAGAATCTTATTTAATCCTCACAACTACCCTAGGAGGTTGGTGGTGTTATCCTCATCTTACAGTTGAGGAAACTGAAGCGAGCAAAGATTAACTGACTCGGCCAGGGTCACACAGCTGCATCTGGACTGGAACTTGGGTTTTCCTGATCCAAGGCCAGCAGACATATGGTGCAGGTAATAAATTTACCTAGGCACATATGTCCAAACTACAGAGAGGAAATAATCACAAAGTTACAAGAGTAGTGTGTTTAAAAGTCAAATTTCACTTGTCCTCACAAGGAGACAAGGTTTATCTTCTAGAAGTACCTAGGAACGTCTGCTTTCTGGTTTAGAGAGAACCGTCTCCAACCCAGAGCATTTGAACGCTACGTTACGTATAGAACAAAAGGACTGCTCCCTCTCAGCTCACCATTCCTTTCTCGAATAGCCTGATGAATAGCTTGCTGTATATTCCCAACCACCCAGCACCTCGTGCTCCATCCCAGACCCTTCTGTGAACACGTGTGCTTGGATCTTCCACAGTAAAGACTTAAGATTCAATGTAAAATGACCAAAAGGAGTTGGAAAGAGAAGCAGAACTATTCCAAGTATATTCTCTGTGATAGGGGAGGATCAGATAGGAAGACAGTGAGTTTATTTTCACTATTCTCCAAAGATGAAGGCAATTGTGCTTCAAAATCAGTGATGGTTCCTCCCCTACCTGGAGGGCAGACAAACTGGTCCCTGAATACAGAGGGGCTAAGAGTTACTACCTTGAAAAAGGCATTTTCACAGTTTGAAAAAAGAAAAATTATTTTGCTTGGTAAATAACCACACAGCAGCTGGGATGATGACTACTCCATTCGGGTAGCTGCTACCACAGGGCACAGAGCACTGTGCTTGGAGTTACTAAGACCCAAGTTTAAATCCGGCCTCAAGTTCAATGTGTGAACCCTGGGCAAGTCACTGAAATTGTCTGCCCTGGTTTCCTCACCTGCAGATGCAGATACTAAAGCACCCATCTCTTGGGGTAGATCTTTGTCAAGTACTATAGAAATGCTTGCTATTATTACAGGACTTCTCTTCTCCCTCCATACAGGGTGCTCTGCCCCAGGAGGGGTATAACTTCACAGGGAGCCAGCATCTTCAGTACTGGCATCATGAAGGCATGCCAATAGCCATAGGACCCGGAGTATTTATCAGCAAAATATAATAGCTGGTTCCACTAAAGAGCATTAAAAATTATGAAGTCAAAGAAAAGAGACCAGATCTTTAATGATACTTTTCCATAAAACATCTCAAGTTGGCAAAGAAGAAAAAGAATCAAAGTACAACTTAAAAGGAGAGATTATTCACGCAGTGAAATGATTTTTTTTTTCTGCATTACACAAGCTAGATTTTAATGGCAAACAATGACACCCACAGCACCACACAACTTCAGGGCTCCTAGCACATCAGCAGCAGAGCTGACGGGACAAGCATATTGAGCCCACTCGGTGAGACACAGAGACAATGGAATGAAGCAGGCCATGGCATAGGAGTCTTCACTTTTCGGTGTTCTGTGTGGACGCTCCAGCACAGGCAGCACACTACAGGGACACACCCTGCCCTGGGGAGTCTCCCAGCAGGCTCATTGGAGAGGCCCCAGTCTCTCTGGGTCCACCCACCTGCCTGAGCTGGTCAGGGCAGCTGCACATGTGATGTCCGCCATCTGAGTTGTGAAAAGGTGGTGTGCTCTGGAGAACCCAGTCCCATGTAGCCCTTCAGTAGCTTAGGGGAGGGAGGAAGGATAAGGAATATGGAAAAGGGAGATATGTACATTAGGACAATGAGACCAAAAAGACAAATAGGCTTCAAGAAATAAATATGCCCCAATGCCAGGCCCAGAAACCACACTGACTGAATGAGTTTCACAGGCAACTTACATTTTTAACACTCAAAAGAAGGACAGTATACTTTACTGGTTCAACTGTCAGTTACATTTGTCATCACTACACACTGAGTAGAATACAGTGGATAAGCAAAGTTTTCTCCATCATGGAGAGATATCTGTGTTGCCACAAACAGACTGTTTGTATCACACATCTGTGTTTGCAGTGGGGGGATGTTAAAGTTTTCTTCTCCCAAGGAGGCATGCACCTCAATGCATTAGGCCCTGCTGGTGTTTTCTAACCAGAGGCCATTTATACACAAAGGAGACAACATGGCACCAAAAGAGAAAAAAAGCCCAGGAGGAGAACAGAAAACAGAATCAGCTTTTAAAGTAATTGTGACAAAGATTACACAGTTAAATTTCTAAAGTACAGAACAGGCACATTTACATCACTGTGTTTAACTATGCAGCTTAGTCTGAGTAACCCAAATGGTTTCAATTCCCCTTTCCAAAGTCTTCATGATAACGTTCTAAAATGCGTGAGGAGAGATTATGCAACAGAAGCATCACCGCAGTGATCCGGGCAGGACCACTTCTTCTCCCCAACATTTCCATCCACCTTGCCACAAAATCGGGCATGATTTACAGCTACTTTCCTCTGTCAGAAGGGAGGCTGCCAAAGTCTTTATGTGAGTGTGAGTGAATAAAAACAGGCCATGTTAATAAACAA
Source organism: Pseudocheirus occidentalis (assembly GCA_028646575.1). NCBI lineage: Eukaryota > Metazoa > Chordata > Mammalia > Diprotodontia > Pseudocheiridae > Pseudocheirus > Pseudocheirus occidentalis. The sequence continues at coordinate 118,070,436 of CM053598.1, read as the reverse complement.
CAACAATCAGATGCAAATGGCAGACAAGCACACTGAGAATGCGAATATCTAATTCAAAGCAACAGATGATTTTATTCACTGTCCCACTTGTTAAGCACAATAAAGTCACTCTGCTTTTTTGTGTCTTAAAAGGGTCCTGAAAGGGGAATCAAAAGTCAGGCTCAGCCTGGCGTATTTTCCTATTTATGCACAACTAAGCAACAATGTGAGAGTTGTATTTCTATACAAACCAACGTCTTCCTTTTTTTTTTCCTTCCAAATAGCTTCTAAGATTTAAGGAGGTTGGCAATGCAGTCTCTTTAGGAACAACATTTTGTAGATATTTTATATATGGTTTGTTGCTTTTCATTTTTAAGTGTTCATCCGGCAAATGTGTTAAGCTATGGCAAAACTTGTTAATACTGAAATGGAAAGGATATCCAATGTCTGTTCTGGCAATTTCAAATTTATGACTGGGAGAAGGTCACTGAACAGTGACATCTTTGTGACATCTCACCCTCTCTTCTGGACTCGTCAGACATCATTCCTAAGCAGTCTGTCTGCTCCGCTGGTTGGCTGGCTTGGCAGGAATTATGTTCAATCCTTCATTACGACTTTTTGAAAAGGGAAAAAAAAGCAAAAAAGCACTAGAACAAGGGGTGAAAAAAAAATCACTGATGTTAATGTATATGAGCTCGTCTCAGATTCTCTCTTCTCCACATACTCAAGTGGCCTCCTCTCCTCTAACCTCTAAATGAACCAGCAATACAAGTAATGCCCTTGGATTGCAGAGGATACCTACAGAACTGATACTGCTATTGTTGGAATCTGAGTTTAAAAATCAACCCCAAAGAGTTAGTTCAAAGGGCCTCCATTTTCTCTTTTTTTCTTCCCTAGAAAATAATTTTAAACAAGAGCTGCTGACGCTGGGGGCAGAATTTCTCTTCCTATACAATCCAATAAAGAAGCGCATTTTCAATTTGACCATAAAGGTCAATGAGAGCTACTAAGTTCTGAGTTCTAAAAATCAAAACAGCCTCTTCCACACCTCAGTAGGTGATATCCAAAGCGTCTGACACTCAGCTTTGATAATCAACATCTCAACCAAGCTGTCATGTATAAGCACATATGAGAAAAAAGGACTGAGTATGAGTCCTGTTCCTAGAGGGATCAGAGAACAGCTGTAAAAGGCAAAGATTTAGCTAGCTCTTTATCTCAATGTCAGTGACAAGACCCACTCTGTGCATTCCAAATTAACTTTGAGGACTTCTTCAATTATTAACTCAGTAAGGACAATTCACTTACAAGGTAACTGAACTTCGTTTCTAATGCTACCTGAATCTGCAGGCCAAATTCTAAACCAGCAATTATTTAAGGTTAATGCTAAAATACAGCAGCCTTGATATTCACTGATAGCAGCATTATCTTCATTAATGATGAAACCTCTTACTCTTCTGTAGGCAAAGAATGACCGCTCAGGTCACTGGTAGTTTTCATGGGATAGAGTAATATATGCAAGCACAATCCTTGATTTACAGGGTCAAGCTGATCTACATTACAGTTGTGAAAATGCAGCAAAAATTTCCATTGCTCTTCAAAAAATAATGAACACATTTATCTTGCCTGCTGCATATGATAATAAAAATGCCTGATGTAAATGTGCCTTGTGAAAGCAAGAACTGAAAACATTAATACAAAGTCAAATATAACTAAAATTCATGAAACTATATGTATATGTATACATATACATATGTATATATATATAAACACACACACATATATATATGTATATATATATATATATGCACATACATATATATATATATATATATAGTTACCACAACTAAAGCAGCAGCAAATCAAAATGTCTGCTGGGGTTTTCTGTTAAAACTAAAAAAAAAAAAAAAGTTAGTTTGTGTCCAAGTCAAATGCTACCATTGACACAACAAAATGAAACCCACGATAGGAAGCTGAAAAGTGCACAATGAAATTAATAGTCTTGGATCAAGTATTTGTGGAAAATTGGAAATGTTTTGTCTGGCGGACTTGGTGATGGGTGTCGAAGGAGATCAGAGCTTCTCCGAGCCAGAGCGGGCCTGGCGCTCCACATAGAAAAGGATGTAGGCCTTGGCCTTCACCACAGTCTCCTCATCAGTCAGTGTTACGGTGCTGTCATTGAAATGGAACCAGCGACCTTCATGAGTTGCATAAGCTGTGTAATGTCCAGAACCAACACTGCAAGCAAGAGGAGGGAGGAGAATTAATAAAAGTACATGAAAATGAAGTCTAGTTCAACTCATTTTATAGATGAAGAAATATCCCTCAATTTGATAAATCCTTTCTGAGTGCCTGCTCCATGGCAGGGGCGTGCATACAGTAAAAACACAACAGCTCACGAGCTTATTCTCTGAGAGGAAACAAGGATGCAGATTAGACCACACAGGGCACAGACATGCAAGAGCCACTCTTCAGAGGGAGCAGCTGGGAGGCCAGGAGGAAGGCGCACCTTCCTTGTGCTTTGAAGGAAACTAACAGAAGTGGCAGTGAGTGAGAAAAGCATCCCTGACACTGTGGGAGGGGAGAGACAGCCTGTGCCATGATATCATGGGGAAGTAGGCCAGTTTGATTGGAATGTGGAGTGTGTGAAGGTAATAATGTGCAATCAGTTTGAGAAAATAGATTGGAATCAGATTTTTAGAGGCTTTAAATGCCAAAGGAGTTTGCATTTTACCCTACAGTCAATAGGGAGTCAACTTGTAGTTATGTAGAAGATAGATCTAGGAAGTAGAGACTAGAGGCATGAAGACCAGTAGGATGCCTTTGCAACAGTCAAGCTGGGAGAATGAATAAACAGGGACAGATAAAAGAGAGATTATGGAAGCAGAATCTCCTGAGCCAGGTACTGATGAGTTCAAGAAACTGAAGCAGGGTGAAGAGCTGAAAATGGCTACCGGGCCATGAGCCTGAATGGTCTGAAGGTGCAGGAAGCAGGGAAGTGATGAGAAGGAAGTAGATTGTAAAGAGAAGAGAACAGTTTTGGACATGTTAAGCTGGAGAGGCCTACAGAACATTCAGCCTGTGAGCTCTGCAAAGCTATCTTTTAGGGACAGCTAGGTGATACAGTGAATAGAGCGCCGGCCCTGGAGTCAGGAGGACCTGAGTTCAAATTTGGCCTCAGACACTTAACACTTACTAGCAGTGTGACCTTGGGCCCTGCCTTCCTGTCCCTCCCCCACAAAAGACAAAGCTATCCTTTATTCTCATCATGTGACCAGCCCATTGGTTAACTCATACATTTCTTTAATGATATACTTGATACCATTTCCCATTCTAATTGCTTGTTCGTAATGTGTTACAGCCTGCATATAAACATGACTGTCCATTTTTCCAGTGTCCCTTGGGTGAGTCTCAATTTCAGTTCAGATATAGTTCCCTAGAACTAGCAGCCATATACCACCACAAGGCAAATAATGTTATAGAAGAGATGGGCCTTTGTTTTAAGCAAAAAATCTTGAGACCACTAAATTTAGCAATTTCCTGAAGGCAAATTTTCAGTTTTGGGACCAAATCCTGTATATGCAGTTTGCTCAAATTTAATACACATATTTATGTGTATAAACACATACACGTACATGCACACAGACATTTACAACTGCATCTCACTGTCTAAGACTAGTCGTTCTCCATTCGTTTGACTTTTGGAGGGGAGAGGCAGGTCAAATGCTTTAGGGTAATTCTAGATCTCATCTGTCAGGTGACAGCAGTGCACCGTGCATCACGTCATGCCTCCACAAGAACACCTGGGAGACGTCACCCTCTGCAGAGGACTCCTCAGCCTGGACCTGGTGCTGGATGGCCTCCATGATAATGGGCAACTTACTTAGCGAACTTATGCTTTTTTATTTGTTTCTCACTATTAAAATTGATACACTAATAATCAGAGGATCAAACAAATTTTTCACTGTTGTATATTTCAAGGCATCTTATATTTGAACTGTTTCACCCGAAGCACTTTGTTAAGAGAGCATTGAAAGCAGTATGATGCTGCAGTGACCAAGAAAGGACAGGGTCATATGAACTCCTGTCCTGACGACCCTTTCAGTCCATCACATGATGGCAGACAAGGGGTCCAGCATGTTTGAACACTAGCAAATGCCTGCAACTTCCCATTTGGTAAACTAACCGAGGATGCCCCGACCGTGTGCAGGGTCTCATAAAATAATACTGTAGAGAAAAAAGTGTATTTATGGGTTTGTAGTTTTTGATCTTGGTCACTTTTTTCATAATAAGGTCTCAGACTTTTCCTACAATTTTTGGTATCGTTCTCTTCTTCAGATATCTTAGGAATGAAATGCATTATGCCTTCAAAGGGGTGGCATGACTGCATGCCCTCTAGCCCGGACCTCTTCTGGGCAGACTCTGTCTGGCTCGACCATCTTTCCCATGCTTGTTTTCTTTGGAGCCATTTTCTTGTCTTTTATAAGCACAGCTAGGGCTGGGATGCTAGGATCTAGCTGTGATGACTCTATGGTTCCTGACCTCCCCACTGAAATCTTGGCCTTTCTTCTCCACCTTTTGCCCATTTTTCTCCTTCCGCTCTCACCCTTCAATGCCCTTGGGATAGCTGTGCTCAGCCATGTTTCTCACTGCACTTTCTTTAAACCAGTTTCTCCTCTACTGCTCCTATCTTATGGGATGCTACTATCTGTGCTCTTCCAACAATCCTTCTTCATGATATTTCATAAACAAATTTATAAATTAAACTAATGTCCTTGGGCACCATGCCTTTCTGCTTGGCCAAGAAATCCAGTGTTTGCTAACAAAGGCATTTTTTTAGGCTCTTCTGGTCTCTCAAAATAATTTTTATCTGTTAAGTTTCTCTACAAAATGGTCATCTCTGTCAGTATCCTTTTTTCCAATTGCTTCTTAGAACCAATATAACCTGTTCAAATAGGTTAGGCTTTGACTATTTTAACTTCATGCCACAGCTTCTCTCTCTCTGATTTTTATTCCTCCCAAATATTAATTTTGATCTCTGCTCTAAACAATTAAGTTGTTTGACTGCAGATAGATTATAGGGCAGTAGGTGGCACAATGGATAGAGTGCCAGGCCCGGAATCAAGCAGTCCAATCATCCTAAGTTCAAATACAGCCGCAGACACTAGCTGCGTGATCTTGGGCAAGTGACTTGATTCCGTTTGCCTCATTTTTCTCATCTATTGAATGAGCTGGAGAAGGAAAAGGCCAATCACTTTAGTATCTTTGCCAAGAAAACCACAAATGAGGTTATGAATAATCAGACCTGACTGAAAAAAGACTGAATGACAGATTCAGATTCAGGAATGATCCCCATATCAGTTATAAATTATCTATTAAAGCATAATTGGTTTCTTTTTTTTTTTTAATGTTATTTGCTGCTCTCCAGGTCTAGTACCGTCACAGTGTATAGGTTTGTCACAGAAGTTTCTGTAAAAAATTTTATTAGCTTAAAGCACTAGGACTTCTGAGAGGAACTGTATACATATGAGGCAGACTATGTCTTTGGCCTTTCTTGTTCCTTACTTTTGATCCTGAAGTACAGGGGCAGTGTGGTGCAAAGGAAAGAGCGCTAGATTGGGAATTTAAAGGTAATACTCTACAGCAGACGTAGTTTTTAAAAACTTAAGCATATCTTAAAGTCTGAGCTTAACCCTCCGCCCCCCCATGAGCATTTCTATACACAAAAGAGAACAAACAAGAGCCTTTTATATGAAATCATCACTATATCAGGTATAGCTTTTTGAAAAGTATGTAAGAAATCCAACATGACCTTTAAAGCCGTCAGCTAGTTTATGTTTCTTTCCGAACTGCCTTCTGTACTCTTATGCATTTTTTTAAAAAAGCTTCAATGATCCTTTCTTTGGCATCACTACCCCAAACCTTTCCTTACCTTCAAACACCCTGCCCAAATGAAACAACAGCAAAACCTTTATGACATATAAAAAGAGCAAGCAAAACAAAGCCATATCTGGGCTGGGTTCAAAAGCGTGCCTCATTCTGCAACTAATGTCTATAGAACATGACTGACGGAAAGAGGTAGAAAATACGAGGTCTCACTGTGATATATTTTTATTACTAAAATTTCTTTATTTGGTAACACAAAATGGCACCTTAAAAGGTGTTCTTCCAAAAAACTTATTTCCCATTTATTCATCAAAGTGTATATTGATTGTATACTGATTTAATCAATTAAATCAATTTAATTAATTAAATCAAATTAAATCAAGTTCTTTTATCCTCTATTAGTGCATTAGCTACAAGTAGTTTTCTTTTTTTCAAATACTTATCATTGGGCACTAATTTCTGAATAAAATATATGACATGAAAATCACAAGGTGACCAAAGGTCCTTTGAGCATTTTTCATATCCCTCAATGATGCTTAATAAAACCTGTCAACGTTTTATTTACCTCTCTTAGAAGGGCTTGTTAGCCATTCTTCCATTTAGCTACAACTGCTTTCTGTCTTTTGGTTTCCTTTCTAACAAGAATGCCATAATTATTACAATGTGATTCCTCCAGTGATTTACCCATTTGTTGGTCACTGGACATCAGACAGTGCAGAGATGATTTTAAAAGTATTTGATTCTTGGTATCCTTTGCCAGTTTTCTGTTACTATAAAAGTGGAAGGTTTTTCATAGGACTGAGGATCATTTTAAAGGATGTTTGTTAGTTTCATATATTGCCATGGACAAAGAATTCACCCTAAGTGGCCAGCACGCTGATGACGAACTACTAAGTCCTCAGCTTGGCTCAAAGCAGACACAGTCTGTCAGGACCATATTTTTAAAAAATCTAAACCAAAACAGAGATGGAAAGGCATTTCGGAAAAGTGGAGCTATTAGAGAGGCCATCTTCTATTACAAGTAACTTTTATAGTTTTCCACTTGCAATTTTAAGGGTGAAGTAAATTATTTTTTGATGGCACAAAGAATAAACCAAACCTGTTCTGAATACAGTTGTTGTGAAATTCTGAGCCTATTTTCACTTCTCTTTACAGAGCACTGCAAGTTCTAACATCCTTTTACTTCAAGCAGGCAAAGTGGAAAATTATAACTTTGTCTACTTTATGTAAAAACTGATGACTCAATCAGTAAGCATTTTTTAATTTACTATCTACTATGTGCCAAGCACCACATTAAGCCCTTGGGATACAAAGACACAAGATGCTCACAGACTACTAAGGTAAGCAACATGTACAAAATAAAGAAGAGGTGGATTAAGAAGGTAATTAGCACTTGGGAGCATCAGGAAAGGCTTTGTGTAAAAATAAATTCAGATACTGCAAAGTGGAACAAAAACATCAATGTTCATGTAACACAAAAGTTGTTCGTGTGTCTAAGTTCTGCATGCACATCCAATAACAGAGAATCTCAATACTCACCCTGAGCCATGATGCACAACTACTGCAGCAAGGTCGTAAAGGCAGCTTTCTGGGCCACTATTCTCAGGCTTTAAGACAAGGGAGAGAAAACACATCCTTAGGACTCAACTGCCACCAATAATCAAACTAATAATGACAGCACTATCAACCTCACGCCCAACTTTCTACTGAGATCATTAGTGTAAAAAAAAAAAGTGTTATTTTAATATAAGTCTTTCTAAAGTTAGTCATCTTACCTCTAATAAGTAGCATTTCATATCTAGACCTCTCAGAGGAAATTCTACATAGGTATCAACCTTGTTTCTTAGATAGGCTGTCCAATGAAATCTTTTCAAGTGTAAGCATAGCACCTGAATGACAAAATAGGATGGGAAAAAAATGACATATTTGTTCATGAACATTTCATTCACCTTTCATGAAAAACCCAGTGTCTGGCGCTGATATTATAAGAGATAAGAGCTTTATCTATAAATCCCATCAGTTTCTTTCTGCCAGTTCTTAGTATTTCCTGAATATATTGTGGAGTGTATAGCTTTGACTGAAAACTCTTAACAGCAAATTCTGAACATCTTCCAAAGCTGAGCTTATGTTAAAAGCAAGGTATTTTAAAATTAACTTTGGGCAGACAGTTTGAGTGATCTCCTTTGTGAAATTTCATGAAACACTGGCCTTTACCTTTGGTAATTTCTGAATCCAAAATTTTTTGGTGGATTTCTGCTTCTTTTTGCATTTGTGGCACATATATAGTTCTGTCTCATCAAGTTCTTCCAAGTCTGTAAAACTACGAAGACAATCTAAAAAGAAATTGATTTCAAAAATGTTAAAATGTGGTGCTTTTCACACATCTAAATATTTCTACAAACAATCAGTCATGCCTTCGGTCTAAGTTTCCCTTTTTTTTAAATGGAAAGTTCCAAGTCTAACTCCATTAATAACCTGTACTATGGAAGGAGACATCTATTACCCCCATTTTACTTTGCTGGAGGAGGAGGATGCTGGAGAGAGGTCCAATGCCTTCAGGCAGTGGTGCCAACTTCAAACTGGGGGTCACATACTTATTTAAAAAAACTTAAGTTAACCTTATTTATGTTAAACATTTCCCAATTACATCTCAGGCCAGACTAAGGACATCTGTGGGTTGATGATTTGACATCACTGCCTTAAGGTCACAGTTTGTCCAAGTAGCACAGAGAGGTTTGTCAAGCTCATCCCGAAAGTTTTTTTTAAATGTTTCTTATTTTTACTGACCCCTTTTGATTTTTCAAATCACCTGTTTTTTTTATCTTTGATTTTATTTTTCAACTGACAAGCATTTTTTTCCTCTTCCAACCTCTGTCTCACCAATTTGAAAGGAAAACAAAACAAACCCAAATATACATAGTCAAGCAAAACAGATATCCCCACACTGTCCATGTTCCAAAAATGTATGTCTTATTCTCCATCCTGAATCCATTACCACTCTCTGTTGGGAGATGGAAAGCATAGATTATCACCGATTCTCTGGAAATACTGATCTTTGGATATTGCTGACAAATTACATGTAAGACCTACAGTCCTTGCAAACTCCTTACAGAAATTATTAAATAGACAAATTCAAATTTCCTGAAGCACTATTTAATGTCTCCAAAATTACAAATACAGGATCTTAATTTTAAAAGGCCATCTTTCTAATTCCTTTCTTTTGTTAACCTAGAGACCCTTTACTCCGGTCAGAAGAGTTTTACTCAGTTCCTCAAACATTTCATGTTTAAACAATTTTTCCTATTCAAATGCCATTCACCTGCCCACCCAGCTAGATAAGGCCCAGTTCAACTCTCAACTTCTTCACAGACTTCCAAGACCTCTCATAACAATAGTGATTTTCCTCCTTCTAAATATAATTATTGCCCGTGCCAACCATATAGTAGTTTTTTTTTTAAAAACCACTTTATGGCATCTACTTGTATCATTAATCTCAAGCTATTTCACTTTGGGGTGTGCATGACTTGTCTCTCCAAATAATTTTATAATCCCCATGCAGGTAGGACTTTCGTTTTGTTTCTTTAATCTTTAGTTAGAACCACACTAAGTACTACTTGAACACACAGTAGGTACTCAATAAATTTTAAATATTCTTGAGTACAGTTATTTTCCTCATTATATAATTAACATTTCTGAAGCTCTCCTAAAGTCCTTTCCAGCTTTATGGTTCCAAGATATAGGCATGTCATTTTGGTCCTTTTCAAAATGAAGGACAACAACCACCACTAACAGCTTTGATGGTTCCTTCAACAAAGTATGCCAACTTCTGTTTAAGTATGAACCTTTTAACCTTACTAAAGATCTAATTCATATTTTTCCTCTCTTAATTAGTTATCTGAACACTGTGACCTTGTACCTATGGTAAGGTACAAAAAAGGAAAAACAGTAAAAAGGAGCATAATGGCTATATTTACCTTAAGTGGGAAGCCTGGCACAGAGTTTATATGGAGGGGAAACTGAGGCAAAAGGAAAGTGAGCACACCTTTCTACAATCCCTTTATAGTAGCTGAAATCAGCTGATAGCTTTCAAAGAATCCTTATAACGTTCCTTTTCCCGTCTCAAACATCTGCCCTTCAAACATGCCGGGAAGCTAGTTTTCAATAAATAAGAACGTTTGGATAAGACACTGAAGGGATTATTCTCTAATTCAATGGCATTATGAATTAGGTGTTTACTATTTTTCTGACCCAAAATAGAACTAAGCTTTTCATGTGAAGTTGCTGCATATGCTATAAAGAAAAAGCAAATTGCAACTTCAGATCTCACTGGTCAAGTAAAGTCAAATCATCAACAAATTACACTGGAAAATGTCATGGTTTTGATTTCCTTTTTTTTCGTCCCCCTAGTGGTAGGTGAACTGGATGGAGAGAGGGAGAAAAAAAAATTTTGGTAACTGGGAAAAAAACCCCTCATTTTAAGAATATGTATTAAGAACATTTCAAATAAACATTTCAAAAGAAAAGAAAATGCCCTGCACTCTTGTATGAATAAAGTGATTTTCAGCTTCTGAAGACCAGAGGTCATGTGTTATGCTTTCTTTGTCCAAACTCAAAATGTCAAAGGTACAACAGCTGTAGATCTTGTGCTGCTTTGTGACATTTCATAATTGTCTTGCACTGTTACTGAAATCTTTTCAATTAAATTGTAAAGTTCTTTGGGGGCAGAAATAGTGTTTTCTTTCATCTTTCATCTCATATACTGCTTTATACACATAGTAGGTGCTCAAATATTTGCAGATTTCTTGGCACATAGTGGGTTCTCTCATATACTTGCTTCCTTCCTTAAGACTTCCTTAAGAAAAATTAGAAATACTGGCTCCTGCATTTCTATTTGGATGGAAACATTGAATTTGTATACATTTATTGGTTCTAAATCCAGCATCTAATTAGACAATTAAAAAAAAACATCTTATTTTAATTGCTACAGTTTTAACATAACCATCATTTCCAAATATTTCTTTCCTCCTTCCCATTCCTTTGTAATAAGAACTAGATAGAGGATCTCATTTTAAAGACATAAAACCAGATAAAGTTCTGCATAAGCCAAATATTGATAATCTATACTAATAGACTTCAATGGGACACAGCTAATTCAAAAAGTCCTTCTATTTTTCTTTAGAGTTAATTATTTAACTTTCTTGTTTTCTCTTTTGTCTCTTTTCATAAATAATAATGACAACATAACACTGGCTTTCTATATAAGTCCCTAATCACTTTTATGCTTGTGTGCTGAGGATGAGATCATAAGAGCTTTCATAAGTAATTGTTGCATCATGTAAAAAGTCTGGCCTTGGGGGAGGGAGGGAATTATATAAGGATAAAAATAGAATTCTTCAAGTCAGTTAATATTTGTTCAATATTTGCTATATCCCAAGCCTTGTGCTAAGAGTTGAGGATACGACAAAAGTCCCATATTTGAAATAACTTCCTCTTGATTTTTTCCCCCCAGACAAACATAAGAAGGGGAACTGCTGCCATATGATGCAGTTTTGATTGAGATTACAATTTGATTATCTAAATAGTATACAATCCAATCAACCAGCAAAATAATGGACAAGGAAGGGCACAAACATTTATAAAGACCTACTATGTGCCAAGTACTAGGCTAAGTATTTAGAAATAGTATCTCATGTGATCCTCACAATAATCCTACCAAATAGGTGCTATTGTTAGCCCCATTTTACAGCTGAGGAAACTGAGGCAAGCAGAGTTTGTTCAATGACTTGCCAAGGGTCATTCGCGACTAAATGTCTGAGGCTGGATATGAACTCTCGTCTCCTTGGCTCAGGGCAGGGCTCTGTTCTCCCAGGCTTTCCCAGGCGACATCAAGGACCACAGATTTAGAACTGGAAGGGAACTTCGGGGTCTTTTAGCCCAACCTCCCAGGACTGAGGAAACAGGTGGCAGGTCCTTTTCTTGTACCACATGATGGCCCAAGGAAAGCTACCCACGTAACCTGGGGAAAGTCCCTGAATTTTGATGGGCATTAGTTTTTTTAAATGTAAAAAGACAACTTGCTCTAGGTAACCTGTAAGTTCCCTTCTGGTTCTAAATCTGTGATCCGTTCCATTTTTCCTTTTATTGACCCATTATTTCTACATGGTATGGAAAAGTCTGTGGGAGGAGGACCATCGAGACATATTACCAAATAACGTATGATATAGTCTGTTTTTTACAAAGCACTTAAAATCTATTTTGGGGATAGATGATATACAACACACATGAAATATCAGAATGAACAAACAAACTGATTTATCAATGGCACTGCCATTTGGGTGGTTACCAGAACTCGCATCCTTCCCTACTAAGAATATTTGGGAACTTTTCCCTTCCTCATCCACCTTCTTGCTGCCTCTGGCACCTCAGCAATCCTGGATGTGTTGCTATGCTAAAGAGAGGAGAAAAGGGGAGACCATTCACACTTGCAATGGGACAGTGCACTGCTGAAGTCTCATGGCGGAATTCTGAGGACAACTTCACGTCAGAGGCCATAGTTATGTCCTACTGTACCATAGCTATACCTCTAATGGTACTTTGAGATCGCAATCACCATTTAGGAAATTGTTTCCATGTGGAAGATGTAGAAAATTGCATTAGTTAAACTCTTCAACCAAATTTATCACTGAAGTCCTAAATTTTGTTTTTTTCTGCTTTCTTAGACATAATCAAACAATAGCTGCACTGAAAAACCCCATTAAAAGACTAGAAATCACTTTCATATTCTATATCAGGGGTTAAAAATCTAACATTTGATTTAAGTGAGTTTTGTGAAATTTATTTCCTTTAAAATAGCCTTACCACCTACCTCCCCAAAAAAGTTCTGTAAAGATTTTTCCACAGTATATTCAGTATACATAAGAACACTTGAAGCTAAAGCTCTTTTTTTTTTCCTCCCTACTCTGCAGATGGTGATGTAAGGAATAAGGGTAGAGCATCAATAAAATGTAGTTACATATACAACTGTTTTGGCCTCAATTCTTATACTAATTAGGCACTGAAATAGTCTTAGAAAATCACGTTAGTAGACAATTACTACTTAGCAGCATGACTACAAGTTTTTCTTTTATTTGTTTTTCTTTTCTTTTAAAAAGCGTATGAACTACCTTCTCTCCCTTCTTTGCACTGGTAAAGGACTAGAGGTGTGGAACACTGCATCTACTGTCAAGAAACACTTTATACGCTGGTTAGTTTTTCTCAGTTGCCTTTGTGCTCTTCTTTCTTTTATATTCTTTGTTACAAGGAATGGCTCTCTAGGGAGGGAAGACAAGAAGGACATACTTGGAAATAAGTGATATAAAAACAAAAGATATCAAACTTTATGTATGTGCATCCTATAACACAGGGGCAGCTAGGCAGCACAGTGCTGGCTCTGGAGTCAGAAAGACCCGAGTTCAAATACGGCCTCAGACATTTACTATCTGTGTGACCCCGGGCAGATCATTTTGCCTTACTTGCCTCAGTTTCCTTATCTGTAACATAAGCTGGAGAAGGAAATGGCAAACCACTCTAGGATCTTTGCCCAGAAAACCCCAAATGGGGTTACAAAGAGTGAGATGTGACTGAAATGATGGAACAAGGCCATTCTATAACACGTGGAAGTAAATGAATGATATGTTCTCTCATATCCTTTCTACATAGGAAAGTATAAATTTTCACCCTTAAGTTCTGGGCTTAATTCTGTTTTCTAAAAATGACCTGTTATTCTAGCCTTTGTTCATGCTATTCTCCCATAGCTATGCCATCATTTCTTCCTAAACTATTTAATTCCTGCCTATCCTGTAAAGCCTTATCAAATTCAAATTATTACAGGAAACTTTCCTTGAACCCCTGTCACTATCCCTCCCCCCAACTACTAATACTGGTACTGATCTCCCGATCACAAGTCTCTTTTTGGCTCCTTCACAGACTTATCTGTCATGGTGTATTACAGCTCTCTGTGTATGTTTTTCCTCCTACTTAGCTGTAAGTTCAGTGAGGGTGCATTCTTATATTTTATTACTCTCCCAGCACCTAGTATACAAAATTGGCATTTAAAAATGTTTCTGAGTATATATTGTTCTATTTTACCTGGAAAACCACCTTGGTTACAAACCTTAAATTTTTAATTCATTTATTTATTTTCTTGTTTACATCATTCATTTCCACAAGATTTTGAGTTACAAATTTTCTCCCCATCTTTCCCCCACCCACAATCCCAAAAACACCTATCCCACTGTGTACCTGCTCCCCCAATCTGCTCTCTCCTATATCCTACCCCATTGCCCCTCTGACTTTCTGGTAGGGCAAGATGGATCTCCCTACCCCAGTGCCTGTAAATCTTAGCAAACCTTAAATTTTAAAGGCCATATCTTCTCAGTAACATTAAAAAGAGAAGAGAGAATATTCTGGGATATGGTAAAATAAACATATAAAATGGGTTTTGTTGAGGTACAAGAACCTGACTCTGAAAAGTCACATTAACTAAGTAGCCCACGTCCCAAAGGTGAAAGAAATGCACAAAACAAAACACACTTTAGCACAGTCAAATTAATTCAGGGAGACTTCAAAACAATACAAGTGTTCTTACCTCGGAGTGAACACAATGGCCCATTTTCTTGATTCTTAGAACGCTTGTTTCTAAACTGACTGGGAATATCTAACGAAAGGTCTTAAAAGAGGGAAAAATTAGTTAAAACCACATATTGGCCTAATCACTATTTTTCTTAAATCATCAATTTGATGGTTTCTTTGAAAACATTCAAACATTTTTATCATAAAAATAAAGCATAAATACCCAAATACATCTTACCAAGAAATGGATCAAACTTTCTAGATTCTGTCCCACATATTAAGCAGTTAACTTCATTTTGAAGAATTCCTCCAAATATAGCTGTGACAACAGTAGATGCTCCATTTCTAAAGAAAATCACCACGTGGGAAAATATTTTAATCACAAGGTCCATATTTTTTGATATCACTAAACCATTAATGAACTTTTTTTAAAAGAATCATTTAAAACAAGATTTCTCCACTGATATTGGCTGTGTATTTTTTTAAGTTCTAGAAGAGGAATGAAGGGAGCAAAGAAAGGTCTATAAGACATTTTCATTAGGCACAATCAGGGCTGAGCCATTCTTGTTGACGAAACAAACTAAACTCCAGTTTAAATTTGGGGAGTATTATCTATAAAAAAGTTTGTTTCCCTTTCTGTTTTGAGGACAGTAATGAGTGACTCTAGACACAGGAAAAGTCTACAAAAGAGCCTTCAAGTGCCTTCAGTTTTGACATAAAAAAAGGAAATTGGATTTCGAAAAACTTAACCCGTTGTCCTAATGACATCAGATAATCTGAGATATGAGAGAATCTAGATTCTAGAAGATACAATGTCCATTCTCCCCTGTGGTTTAATTTCTGTGATAATCACAAACGAGTGCTATGTACAGAGTGAGCATATAAAAAAAATTCTTAACTATTAATAAAGATATCTGAAAAGGAGAAATAGAAAAAATTTAAATCATCCATCCTCTTACATTGCTACTAAAACTCCATGTTAGCTTTACAATTCAAATCAATTGTATTTTACTATCAATTTAAACTCCCTATAGTTCTTTCCCTTCAAAGATTCTTTAAAGGTTAGAATAACTTCCAAATTCTAATTCCAATTTATATTAAATTTATGTAGCATTACTAAGTTTTAGTTTACCATGATTTTGAACACTATTCAAATAGTAAAACCAAAATGTTCTTACTACAAATGTATACTAAAAAAGTGGTTTTAAAAATTACTATTTTAAATAATACTACTTCCATCTGTAGAATGATTAAATAAATTATGGCTTCTGTGTACAAATTGTGTTCTACTAGCTTAAAATAAGTGCATGTTAATGAGCAATACATTCCTTAATGAGTAATAAGGCCAAGTCTTATAGTTGTGTGCTCAAGTGCATTATATAGTTTATTATTATTATTATTAAGACAGTTGTGTCTACTTTCAAAATAGCTGTAGAGATCTCATTGAACAGGAGAACCTGCAAATTTAGCTTTTTGTACATTTTAGGTGTCATATTTTAAAGTATTTTAGTTAATATTGAAAAACTATAACATGAAAAGTAAAAAGCATTAGTTAATAGAATAGAATGCAATAGAAAAGCAGGACTGTTTTATGTCAGAATTTACTGAAGATCAGTTCATCCCACTGCAAAATTATGATATTCAGTATTCAGTATTCAGTGAAGCAATGTGATAGAGGTCTGTCATTGTCCCTCTGATTTATGTTTCAAGCAGCTGACTGAACAATATTATACTGAAGTTTCATGATGCTATGCAGGAGTTTCTTAAAAGAAATATATTAATAATTATAATTACAACAGTCTGGGCAACAATGTGAAAACAGGACCTATCTATGGGTTTCTTATATATAAAATAAACATACATTATATTGTAGGCAAAATATATGAACTGTATTATATGTCATCTCATTGTTCTTTATACACAAATATGCTGCTTTTAAACATACAGTTAATTTTTCCACACTCAACAAACTTTGAATGTAATATTGTTGGAGGGAGATAACTCACTAGCACCTTCTTTTCTAAACTGGAATTTGGGTCAGGGGGGCTGTATATCTATGTATTACATGTATAAAGATCTATACTGTGTCTATTCCTATAGGACAGGAGGCCACAGGAGGCTGAAAGTGGATGGAGGAACCCTACTTTAACATTAAAAATAAAATTAAAAAAACCAACCTAACTACACTCACTAATAAGATCTAGAGAACGCTAGGTGGGCAAGACTACAGTCACACCTATGTACAACTTACCTTTCTTTCTCTGATGAGTTTAACTTGTAATCCCCTTTCCTGCACAGATCAGGACTGACAAAAGTCTCAAAAATTACAACATAAGAGGAGACTGCACATTGACCAAAATCCAGGCTGAAATGACTGTAAACATCCCTGCCTAAAGCAAAATAAATGTTTTGGTCTCAGTGCAGGTTTCAGTCTATCAGAAATTACATGGGAAAACAATTCAAAAAAATTTTTTTCATGTTATGGGGCAAGAAACACTTCTGAAAACTTACTGGTGCTTCCAGGTCAATTAGGGAATGAACAAATATGTTTTAGGCAAATTCAAGTTCCAAAACTGCTCAAGTTCAAGTTTTCAATTAGAAGTACAATTGGTTTGGGTAGACTAAAAAAAATTCCATCCCCCCAATTATCTTCATTATCATTTGAGAATTATTTATAAAAGATCAACAAAAACTGAATATATCCTACAGCTTTTCTAATTTTCAAATAATTTCTACTGAATTTCAGTTAAAGCTCTCAGAATAACTAAGAACAAATTCAATATCAATGTGTTCAAATGCAAGAAAAAGCATGATTACTTTGGTATGTTACTTGTAAAGAATTTAAATAAGAGATATGTACAAGGCTTAAGCTAAACATTAACATACAAAACATAAAATGCCAGCAGTATAGTACTACAGATAAGCCCTCCCATGAAACTCCATAAAAAATAAAAAATAAATAAAGTCTTACATGCAACATTTGTTACTTGCAGAAAGACTAGAATTCTCTTGCAGAATTACTGATCGAGAAACTCCATTGAAGCCTCCCTGGAGTTCCAAGTGTAGATGGTCCAAAAGATAGCGCATAAATTCATGGGCATCCTGCTGCTGATAACCCCTAAAAGAAAACAAAAATGTTTGATGAATATGGGAACTTCACATGCCCAAATCAGTCAGGTGATGGGCAAAGCAGTTTCTACTACCAAAATCAAAATAGTTTCATTACAAGAAGAAATTTTGTGTCCCAATTTCATATCTTACCCTATCAAAGATACTAAATTATAAAACACTACTATAGATGACTAAGAACTTTAAAATGAATGGCTTAAATTGCAAGAGGTTGGTTTAGCTTTTAAATCGTCTTAAAAGAATCTTTTAAAAAAGCTAGTCAAGAGTTTTTGTTTGTAAGTATATCTCAATTAATGATACAGAAAACATTTAATTTTTTAAAACTATATTCACTCATACACTGAAATCTTCCTGATGATAAATATTAATATCTGACTGAAAAAAAGACATTCACAACACCTTTCATACATGCTCTTTCACTGTAGTAAACAAAACATTCTTATACTGAAACAGAAGATCACTTGGCAACTAATGAATACTGACAGCAAACAAAAATAAGTTAGGAAGCAAGAAAGTTTTAGAAAGTATTTGAGTTAGAAACCCCTATGTCTCTAATGTATAATATTTTAATGAATTCAGGAGAGAAAAGAATGTAGCATACTGCCTGATTCACTATGTAACACTGAATTTTGTTTGGCATTGCTCTAAGTATCTTAAATGATAAAACTTTCACTAGTTTTCTTGGCAAAACAATTCCATAACCAACATTTCTTACGAAAAAATTTCTCTTGATATTTATTTTTCCCCACTCAGTTCCTAAATTTCACTTTTAATTCTGTTAATTCTGTTAAATAATTCCCCTAGTCCGTAAGAGTCATCATTATTCATTTGCCAACTGTTACACGTTGACACTTCTCCTAAACCTTTTCATTCAAAGTTAATTCACTCTGAACTTATAAGAAAATATAAAAAATTATCATAAAAAAGTTTGTATAGACACTCTATTGATTTGCTTGTTAGGTGATTAAGTGGCAATCAGTCTAATGTTTGTACTATCTAAAAGGCTAAAAGACCAAGTGGCTACATAAAAAAAAATGTTCTGTGCTATTTAACAACAAGCCTGGTTTACCATCTCCTAAGACTCATCACATATACTAGCAACCATACTTTAAATATTATTTTGTCTTTAGATTAATTTGCATTTATTATTTATAAATATTTTTTCTTTTAAATAATGTAAAGTTATTCTTAAAAGCACAAAGTATTTTCTATACAGTTTCCCATTAAATTTATTTCCTCACGTAAAAAAAATTATGTTCTACTTTTTTCCTTGTTATTTAACATTGGAGGACAGAACCACTCTCTTTTCCTATAAGTCACTTAATACTTGTGTCTACTTCAGCTTATGTCAATTCATCAGAATATACAAATATTACCCATTTTTCTCTAGGTGTCATTGAACCATACTGGTAATTTTGGGGGGATGTTGTGACAATTCAAGGAGTCATTTACAGTAACATAATTTTGACAAATGAAAATCTAAATTAGAACCATAGCACGTTGAGGAAACTGAACAAATCTCTCTTAAAATATTATGCCAACAAACTTCACAATCCCGTCTGGATAATTTTCTCATTGGGTTTCTGTAAAGATTTTCCAAATACTCAATTACATTTTCAGAAGGGGAAAGGAAGGGAGGGAAGGGACATAAAGAAGGCTAACAATAAGAGGAAAGGGAAAGTTTTCCTTCTTTAATGATGTTTCCTTCCTAAACAATTGCTGCTATGTCACCCATGGAGCTATTTGTCAACTACTGATGGGATGGATTTTGAGGAAAACAATAGATATCTTTAAAATAAAATTAGAATTCAGGCCCACAGGAAACAAACAAAATGTAAACTCAATGGGTTTTGAGTTTTAATCACATTCCTACTCTGAGTTGTTTTCAACTTCAAAGTCTTATCCTCTCTAGGCCTCATAGTTTCCTCACTGACAATAAGAATTAAATCAGTAAATCTGTCTCATGAGAGACACTACAACTTGCCACCTATGAAAGGCTAAAACAACAATGACACTATCGATGCTCCTCCTGAGGAGCAGAGGCCGGGTATAAGAGGCACACAGCTGAAACGGGTGGGGACAGAAGGGCCAACGCATTGTTTTTTCACAACTGATTCTTGAAACAAAAAGAACTCACTTAAGACAAAGAATTTTGCTGTTAACTTACTTTCAAGAACGTGACAGGTAAATTAAAATATCAAGACAAACACCAAAAAGTCTGGACACACACAGGTACTTGTGTGACATCACAACATGCACAATAGTGACCTGTACCTGTGCACTGTTCTCCATGTGTTAGGAGTATCAGTACATAATCTGTAAAATGGCAAAGACCAATAAGGAAAATGATATGCCTGTACAAGACCAAGCTGAGTCACTCTAGAACAAACATTCCAAAATATGTGGGATGCACTCAAAATTTCAGTTTTCTTAAAGGTACTAAAAATCTTTTAACATTTAAAAAATGGTTCTGATAACTTTGAACACTAATATGGCTTAGCTCAGCTACTCCTCTATAGTATCTGCTACTGAATCTGTTGAGGCTTTTCCAAGGAACATAAAATTCAAAGTGAAATCAATTCACACACATGAAAAAATAGTTAATTATAGTGTTTAAATTGAAAATATTTAAATATCTAAGCTACCAGAATCTCAGAAAATTCTATTTTTAAAATTCTTCAATTCTTTTCTAAAAAGAGCAGAACCCAAAAAAATATACATGTTACACCCAATAATGGCCTAACATCCTACACAAAAAAGTAGCAAATATATGAATTAGATTTCATCCACTCAACTGACTGAATTAATTCACTCAGATTCCATTTTAAGTACTAGTATGCTCTTCATTAAACCACATGGTCAAGATGACAGGCAGTGTAGGAGGTAAGGTGTAGAAGGTACAGTGAGACTCCCTCCAAACAGAGCTAGAAAGTGAACCAGATTGAATCATGTTGTAGAAATCCAAGACAAAGTCACAGTAAGTCCTTTTTCTGGCCCTATTCTGCAAAGGAAAACATTGGTCTTCAGACACTGAGGACAGTTCTGGCCAGAGCAGAAGTTCTAGACTCATACCAGGGCACTTCAATAAGGACAAGTACCAACTGGCAGCTTTGTTGCCCATTTCCCAGCTGTAGGTCACCTGGTTCCTTGGAAAGGAGACCCAAGATGGTATACTGAGAAAGAAACAAGCAGCAGTGCTATGCCTCTGAAGCTTTAAGAGAATTAGCCAGGGTAGGAATCCCAGATACAAGGGATGGTTCTGTCCCTCTGAACCAGCAGAGCTTCCCAGCTAGCTGATAAGAGCTGAGCCCAGCAGCAGTCTACTGTTGTTCAAACCAGTGAGGTCATCAATCAGACTTTATCCTGCATTAGACAACTTTGGAAGTGCTGAAGGCTTACCTATCTCCAGGCTAAGCTGTCCCTGAGATACTAGAATAACACAACATTCAATACAGCAAGAAAATAGCAACAGGACCGATCTAGACTTTCCCTCCAAAAGTGTAGTCAGGCTTAACATCCAAGTTCAAAGTCAGAAAATAGGTTTTTTTAAGAATGAGCAAAAAAAAAAAAATGCCACCATAAAAAGTTATTATTGAGACAAGGATGGCTAAGACACAAACCCAGATGAAAAAAATGACCCCAAAACATCTACAAGTAAAGCCTCAAAGAAAAACACAGCATGAGCACAAATTCAACTAGAATTCCTAGAAGAGATGAAGAGTTAAAAAATATTTTAAAATGTTTTTGTCACTGAAATGAGAGCACAAAAAGGTCACCTTCTGAAGGAACTTGACCCAAGTAAAAATGTCGAGTTGCTGGATAGTCAAAATCCAGACTTTTTAGGTCAAAGAAAAAATGCTCCATGCAACCAGAAAGAAAAAATTCAAGTACCTAATTAGTATAATTTAGTGGCCACCACTATCAAGAAATGTAGAATTTGGAATACCATACTGCCAGAAAGGCAAAGGATATGAACTTATGGCCAAGAATAACTTACCCAGGAAACCTGAATACAATCTTAAAGGGAGGAAAATTGATAAAGTAAAAGAGCAGCATTCCAAGCATTCCTCCTGATGAAAATACAAGAGCTTCATAGAAACTCTGAAGTTTAAACATAGGAGTTATGAGAAACATAAAAAAGTAAACCTGAATGATCAATCATAAAGAACAAGGGATAAAGCAGGGCTAAACTGCTTACAGTCTAATACAGGGAGATAATACTTGTCTTTATCATTAGAGGTCAAAGAGGGAGTCTAATTAGACAGAAGACCCAAGAGAGATTCTATTATATTCTGATGCTCTTAAGAAAGGAATGGAAAGAAAGAAGAATACACCTGGGAATGAGTAGGGAAGTGAGGAGCAACTGATGCCTGAAGCTCATACTTTTATCTCAACTGATCAAAGGAGGGAAGAATACATGCATACAACTAAATATGAAAATATATTGTACTTGACAAGAGAAATTGGAGAAGGAAAAATTGGTCAGTCAGTCAATAAACATTTAAGGGCCTGCTATGGGGCAGGCACTGTGTTAAGCACTGAGAATATAAATACAAAAAAAGATAGTCCTTGCCCTTCAAGGAGCTTACAGTCTAACGAGGGAAGAAAACACACAAAAGGAAGTTGAAAGGTAAGGTTGGTGGGGGTGGAGTGGAAGAGAAAAAAAGAAGGTGCCCACCAGGGGCATGGTGAAATCTGCCAGAGAAACCTCAAAGTAGAGCAGCAAGTTAAGAAATGAGATGTTTGAGCTCTTCTGTCTCCTTAAATGGAGGTTTGGCATTCCTGAGAGGGTAGTTCAAGAGACAGGTTAGTCTAATTAGTTTAGATTAAGATTACTCTAAAGACATGCAAAAATATTTATTGCTATTTTTGAGGTGGCAAAGAATGGGAATCTAGGGGGTTGCTCATGAACTGGGGAATGCCTGAACAAGTTATGGTATATAAATGTGATGGGGTACTACTGTGCCATAATAAATGATGGAAATAAGTTTATGGAAATAAAACTGGGAAGATTTATATGAACAGATGCAGAGGGAGTGAACAAAACCAGGAGAAAATTTATGCAGCGTAAGTAATATGGTAAAGACAAACATCTTTGAAAGCATTAGGAACTCTAATTGATGTAATCACCAACCATGATGCCAGATGACCAATGATGAAACATGCTGCCCAAATCCAGACAGAGAGATGGAGGACTCAGCATAGAATAGGATGCATTTTTAAAAAAAAGATCAATGTGAAAATTTGTTTTATGTGATTATGCATGTCAGTAATGGAAGTTTTTTCTTTCTTTCCTTCTTAACTGGGGGCAAGAAGCAGAAAAGGCTGGTTTTTGCTGATTCAAAAAACAAAAAAATAATTGTAATGCAAAACCAAACAAAATGGAGCTGGTATAAAAGACAAAATGTTGCCCTTGAAAGCTAACAATCCTAAGCAAAACATTATCAAGTTATAAATATACTGAAGTACAAGTGGTAATAGAAAGTACTCCCTAAGTCAATGCAGGGTTAAGCTACAGAAACTGCAGTAAGACTTTGGAAAAAAACCCTGTGTAGGTGCTAACCACTGGCAGAATTACTGAGGGCTGGACTTTTTTTTGCTAATCACAACATGAATATTAAAGTGTGTCTAGAAGGAAGATAAGGACATGAGTTGGGAGACAGGAGGTGTGAATCTAAAATGAGGCAAAAAGAATGTGCTAAGACACTGAGGCAGAAAATATGTGTAGGAAATAGTAAGACGCTCCTTTAGAGCAGCAAAGGGGCCCAGATAATGAGCAATATGAGTGGACAGACACTGGGCAAAGGGTCAGGGGTAGAGAGGAGTGGGGAGGGGTGATCTTATAGGTCCTTAAAACACAAGCTTGAAAAATTCTGGTATCATTCAAACAACGACAAAGAAACTCATGTGGATTCTTGAGCAGGGAACTGACATGAGGAAAGCCATGTGAGAAAATTATGCAGGGAGCTGCAGATTAGTGACTGATAAGATACAGAGGGCCGCCAACAGGATGATCATTTTAGTGGTTTTTATTTCTAAAGCTGTTGGCATTTCAAAGTGAAGAGTGTCTATTTTAAATAAAAATGTTTTCATTTTTCTACACATGTTGGATTTTGCAGACTCTGCAAATTAAGCTGAGGAGTCAACTTCCCCCAACATTTCATATGCTAACTGAGGCAAAAGCTACCACTTATTGCCTGTAAAGAAATGAAAATAGAAACATAATTCATTAATTTGTTACTTGTGTTTCCTTTGGTAGAGATTGACATATACCTAAAATTCTTCTGGAATAAATGTGGTGAGACCTTTTTAGAAATCCCTACAACTTTAAAGATAAACTTTCACCACAATTTATCTACAATGTAATCAAGAGGACTGAAATAGACAATTAGAAAAGAGATAATAGATCAGCCAAAGGGGAAAAATTATCCCTGTTATCATGTAAATAAAGCCAATTCTTGATTCTTCAAGAGAACAAAGGAAAAACTTGGCTCAGAAAACTTAAGCTTTCTACTTTCATCTGCGAGTAAGGAAATCAACCAACTTTACTCTGGCATGCACAGAGCTCTCTTGTTTAATATTTCTCTTTTCCTTCAAATAGCTAAATCATGGTCTTATACTAGAACTATACAAAAAAAAAATCAACCTTGAAAATTTTATCCACCAAGCTTTTTCTCACCTGAAGAGCTGAGCCACAGGAAGAAGATGCAGGGGGGAAGCAAGTTGCTACAGAAGACACCAGGCTGTGTCAAGCTCCGTGGCTGGTGGCCCCACTCAATGAATATGAACACATTTTTGTTGGGATATATGGTGTAAAACAACACACTATTAACATATGGAGAAAATGCTAACCTTTGGAGCAAATTACTTAGATGATCCCCAATAATCTGTGCATAAATTCCGTTAGAAATGACAGGCCTTGGAATCTTGGTACAAAGCTGACAGCAAATCTAAAACAGCTTCTACTCTCATCCTGCCTTTTATTAAGTAACTAGAAAATCTGTATGAAATTAAATTCTCTCAGATTAAAGTAGCATGATATCTGAAAGAATTTCCATAAAAACAAAGACCTAATGGTTGCTAATAAATACAATGGTTGCTAAGTAAAGTGGTACCAGACATTTCTGTCATGTAGAATCAAGGCAAGGATTTCAACATTCAACAATTTTATAATATTTAGGCCACAGTTAGGAAATGAAGCAGAATGTGTCAAGAAGTTTCCCAACAATTTCTGTTTTTAGGAAGGAGGAAGACACACTATTAATTAAAAACCTAAGAAGTAATGTGTCTTCAAAATAAGAGGAATAAATTTAGGAGAAAATGGCCACATTTTGTGAATAACAAACATGTGAAAATGTCACAGTCCAAATCTAATCTTGAATACTTCTGGGAAAAAGAGGTTGGATTTATCTGTGACAGCAAAAATACAAATCCTGAGGCTATTAAACTGTGCAATACTATTATGCTTTCTGTCCATTGTTTGAATCTAATGAATGAAAATTCTTTCATTCCCAGACTTCACCTGAAACACATGCTAGTCTGCCAAGAAATAAATATAAGCAACCTCCAAGGGATCTCTTTTTCAAAAGTAGTTCATGCCCAGGTAGAATGCCACACTGGAGAGTTTTAATACTTAATACATGATGCATTACAACTTGAATTCTAATTGATTTCCAGTAAAAACCAAATTTTATAAAATTTACTGAGAACACTTCTTTTTGTTCTGAAGTCATAAAACAACTGAAGATTATTTATAATGTATACACCTCTCATTATCATTGAACAATTATCATGTTAAAGCACTGTGAGTTTCATCCAATGTGTTTCTTGTGAGTCCAAGACTGTTTTTAAAAAAATAGCCCTATTTATAAATATCCAAATTCAATAAGAAGCTTGCCCTTAAAAAAAAAGCAGTACTTCCCTGAAACAAACACAAATCAATGTTTAACTAAGTTACTGAACCAAATAAAATTTGTTCTCTTAAGTAAATTTAATTTTTGCCTATCTCTAGAAATAAAAGTATACTCCTAAAAACAGATTAATTTCTTGACTGAAGACACCACTTAGACTTACATTATTTCTTCAGGTCACATGAAGGTTTCAGGAACTACTAACTTCCAAAAGTAGACAGATGCATATGGATGGTTTTAAAAATGTTTTAACTATTACTTTTATTAAACAGTACTTACCTAAAATTTGGCATGATTTTCCAAACAACATAAAATAAAGATTCTGGGCTAAATGCAGTTTGGCTGCCTTGCCATAAAGCACACAATGTTTTTCTAAACTCCTCTACCAAGGAACTAGAAAAACAGGAAAGAAAAAGAAAAGATATCATTACCTCTAAAAAACAGTATTTTTAATCTAAATTTCTACAAAACAATAGGAAATAAATACAATAAAACCAAAACCCCAAATCCTACCTGCTTTCCTTTAACTAAACCAGACATGGGGTACTTTCTCATATCTCTACTTTTGGGTCAAGTTTGGTCATTAAAATTTCACAGCATTTAAGTTTTGATTTTTTAAAGCCATGAGCTTTCTATTTATTACAATTGCCAATTTTATAATTCACATATTGCCATAGCCTCTGCAGAGTGCTAAGTCCATTTTGCCTAAAAATAATGAAAGTATCACCCACTGAACAGTTGTTAAATATTGTAAAATATATGTGATTCCTTGCTATTTGAATACACTGAGCAGCGACACTGAAAATTTCAATTGTGCCTATTAGTTTACATACTACCCAGAAAGCATTACTACAAGTCATTTTTTCCTCTCTGTTATAAGCCAGAAAGAACATATTCCTATTAACTCACACATTGTTATCCCCTTGGCTCCTGGTGTGATAAGTCCGCCTTCCTGCTGTTTTCCCATTTCGTAATTCCACAGCTGGAAGTTCTTTGAAATAACAGCAAAACTGCTGAATATTACTGTTTTAAAAGCAAAGACAAGGAGAAAAAAAGGCATAAAAAAAGAAATAACATAAGCCTGGGTAAAAAAGCAAGTAGTGCACAATTTATACTCGATACTTGGAAATGTCTATTTTTTCCCCTTAGAATTACATATAATGCAACAATTTTTCAATAAGACGCTTTATGCTTCTTTTTTAATAGTACAAAACAAATGGGGGTAGTAGGAGTATTTTCCTGAGATGAATACAGAAATTAAAGGGAAACAATGTATTAAAGCACTTTTCTTCTATTTTTAAAATATCACCAACTATTCAGTCACTCTTTGGCTTTTCCATCATAGAAACAATCATATTTTATCTTCTATCAAGTGTTTTATCCCAGTTATTCTTATTAGAAGTCAGTGATTTCTACTTTACTTTAAAAAAAAAAGTTTCATAGTGGTACCTTTCAACCTCTGGAATAGATGCTTAATATTGTAATATAGAATGTCTTTAAGGTTCCTTCTATGAAACTACATTTTATGTGCAACTGAATTAAAAAAAGTAATTTCTAAAACACACCTCAGTGTCTGACTTCCCTTAGAGTAAGGGCTCTCCTAAAGCAAATCCAACTCAATGACAAACAGTGTTAAGAGTACTGTACTTGGGGTGGCTAGGTGGCGCAGTGAATAGAGCACCGGCCCTGGAGTCAGGAGTACCTGAGTTCAAATCCGGCCTCAGACACTTAACACAAAAAACTAGCCGTGTGACCTTGGGCAAGTCACTTAACCCCAACTGCCCTCCAAAAAGCAAAAATATATATATATATATATATATATATATATATATATATATATATATATATATATACACACACACACACACACACATACATACACACATATAAGAGTACTGTACTTAAATTTATGTTACACACCAGTCAGAGAGGGAAGCAGAGTGGTGAATACAATTTCTTCCCTGGTGGAATTATACACAGTGATGGGCAGTACTAAGTGAAGTTGAGATCATTTTTAAAGCTAGCAGTCTAAAATTCCTCAGACATAAATGATTTCTTCTCATACTCCCAGCATAACACTTACTTGTCATCTTCTTCTCACTATACTCTTTCTGATCTAGGATAGAAAGCATTTCTCTGGACAATTCTCTAAATATACATAAGACACATACAGGTCAACAAGATACTGAAATCTGACACTTGCACACAATTTCTCCAGTTTCCGTTGGACACAATGGGGAACTACAGAATCCTTATGGCACTGAGTTAGGCTATGATGGCAATGTTACCTGAGTGACTGAAGAATAGCATTCATAAAACATGTGTTCCCCAAATTCCGAAGGCCTGTAGCACAAAGGGCAGTGGTACTTCCCTACAAATTGGAAGTAAATGACACAGTCAGTAGGATATATCAATAACTGCAAGTAATAACCAATTGTTCCATACCACACTACTATCATTTAAAATAATGATGCTATATCAAATCAGGTAACAGCTTTCCTGTCCAGAGGACATCTGTCAAGACAAACTTTTTCCTCTCTTCTGTATAAGTAGTACTGTGTTTTTCCAAATCACCAATTCAAACCCTAGAAAAACACTTCCCACAATTTGGAGATTCTCTAAGATGAATTTGTTCAACTTTACAGATAAAAAGACCTTAATATTTAACTATTTACCGTCACTCTAAATTATCACCTATTCTTTGCTTTTGCACATACGTATGATTACATAGTTGTAAATCATGTTATACTACTACTGCATGTTGTTTTTTCCTAAACATTATTTCATACATACATATCTAGGTATTCACATACCTGTGAATTTTAATAACCACACAATATTCCACAGCTTTATTATATCATTGCCAGTTTAATCGGTCTCTATTGTTGGACAATGGTTTTTTTTACAATTTTAAGGAAACATTACAGACATCTCTGTACAAATCACCTGGCTTCCTTTTGAGATCACTCCCTTGAAACACAACCCAACCCAAAGTGGAATCGCAAGGTCTAAGGTTATGAACACTTTTTTAAAACAATCATTATATATCATGAAGTTTCTCTCCTGAAACAAGTATTTACTACCACTCATTATATGTGACTATTTTTTTTATATCATCAACACTTCGTTTTATTATTTTGACATATTCTCCTTCCATAATTCCAGCTCCAATGCTTCATCATGGTACTGGAGGTCACTGTGTTCTCAAAGCCTATACTGTGACATACAAGCTCTAGTAAATCTACTATACTGAAAAAACTTTGGGGATGGTCCCAGTGACTTTGTGTACTTTCTGAGAACCAGTCTAGGTAAGGTGAGGCTTATCAGCTGTAAGTGTAATGAATCTTTTGGCTATGCCCTTAAGTGACAACATAATCATACCCAAAAAGAAAACATTTCTCTGACATGACTTATTTTTTTTTTGTATCTTTAAACCTTTTTTTTAAACTTTTCATCACTCATTTCCATGAGATTTTTGAGTTACAAATTTTCTCCCCATCTCTTCCCTACCCACCACCCCAAAACAGCAATCCCACTGTATGCCCCCTCCCCCAATCTGCTCTCTCCTATGTCCTTCCCCATCACCCCTCTAACTTTCTGGCAGAGCAAGATGGATCTCCATACCCCAGTGCCTGTATATCTTATTTTCCAGTTGCATGTAAAGAATAATAATGATAATATATATGCATACATATTTTTGACATTTGATTTTAGAACTTTAAATTCTAGATTCTTTCCCTTCCTCCCTCATCACCCATCCCCACTGGAAAGACAAGCAATTCAATACAGGCCTCACATGTAGTTGAGCAGACCATTGCCACAATGGACATATTGTGAAAGACTGATTATATGTCCCTCCTTCCTATCCCACCCCCCCACTTGTTCTATTCCCTATTTTGTCCCTGTCCCTTTACAGAAGTGTGTGCTTCCAGCAACCCTCCCCCCAACCTGCCCTCTCCTGCATCATTCCCTCCTCTCATCCCTTCCCCCTACTCTCCTGTGTGGCAAGATACCCAGTTTAGAGTTTATGTCATTCTTTCCCTAAGCCAAATTCCGTGAGAGCAAGGCTGGCCCTTTCCCTTTTGCCTTCCTGTTCTTCCCCTCCATTGTAACAGTTATCCCTTGCCTCTTCTAGATGAGATGATTAACCCCATTCCGTCTCTCCTGTCTCCTCTCATTCTAGTCTTCTCCCACCTCAGAATTTCACCTTTTAAAGTATCATCCCTTCCTATTCAATTGATCCTGTGCCCTCTGTCTATGTACACATATGTACATACATTCACATATGTATTCATACACACATATACCCTCCTCTATAGACATATGTGTATGTATACACACACACATATATACACAGACATTTATATTCCCTTCAACTATCCTCATACTGAAAAAACTCTTAACAGTTACAATTATCATTTTTCCATGTAGGAATGTAAATAGCTCAACTTTGATAAGTTCCTTATTATTTCCCATGTTTACCTTCTCGTGCTTCTTGTATTTGAATGTCAAATTTTCTATTTAACTCTGTTTTTTTCTTTTTTTTTTAATTTTAATTTATTTTCTTGGTCATTTCCACAAGGTCTTGAGTTACAAATTTTCTCCCCCTCTTGACATGACTTATTCTTGAAAGAAAATGTCATACTTAATCTTAATGATCACCTCCTTCCCTTTATAAATGCTCACAAACTCTCTCTTAATAATATGTAACCAAAATGTCAAGTGGCATTCCTGAAACCCTCTATTCTTGGCAACAAAACCAGGTTTGACCTTGGGAAATGCTTGTCTAATAATAACACAGCTTGTGTTTTGTCCTCACTTAGATAAATATGGACACAACTGAATTTGTTTCATTTCTGTATTTGGAGCAGCTCATCTGCAAGCATATACAACTTAAAAATGCTTGAACATAATGAGAACAGAACTCACCTCTGAGCCACAAGCCAGGGACTAGAGTTACTTTGTTTCCTTAACCTAGCCTGTTTCCCATATATGACATTCTATCTCCCACCTGTTTTGGAATATTTCTCCTCTTTGCATTTGTGTCTTGGAATCTCCCTAGTCCTGTTCAAGGTTTAAGTCCTTTGCCACCTTTAATATGAGGATTTTCCAAATCACACCAGTTTTTAATGCTATTCTCCCTCCCTCTGCCTCCCCAAGTGACTCTGCATTTACTTATGAGTACATCTACTGCTTCTGGCCAGTAGAATGAAAGCTCCTCAATGGCTGAGGATTATTTAGTAATCTCAAGGCTGAACAGAGAATCTGGCACAAAGATGGTCTTTAATAAATGCTAATTTATATATATGTATATATATCAGAACTGGAACCCAGGTCTCAGAGACTTGAGGCTAGCTCTCCAGCCATTATACCATACAGCATCAAGCAATCACACAGAATAAGAAGAAAAATGGACTGGGAGTCAAAAGATGTGGTTTTGAAATCTGATTCTCTTATTTAGGATCACAGGATTTTAGAACTGAAAGTGCCCTAAAAGTCATCTGGGTCAGTCTCTTCACCCTAGAGAGAATCTTTTAAGTGCCAAAACAATGTTGATATCTTTATTATAAGTCAACTTTCCAGCAGGAACCAAAGCATATCTTTCTATTTAGTCATGTTCCCTTTATTTATTCTACTATGATTTTTAAACTGACTTTGAAAAAATTAAATTTATCCTAAGTTAACCAAATATTTAACATTTTTGCTACTATTATAAATAGAATTTTTTTTCACTCCACTTACAGGACTATACCATAGTAATATAATTGATTTTACGGGCTCTTCTCTAAAAATCTAAAATCTATGAAGGCAAAGACTATGTTTGATTTCTCTACTTATCTCTTGGCATTAGTGGGCACTCAATATATTTTGCTGAATGAATGAATTCAATCAAATCTCCTATCTTAAACACTGCTAAGATCACAAATCACTACTAGCTAATCTTCTCGTTGATTTCTAATGACAAAATAATACCTGAAAAAAGTTAATGGAAATATGATATTACGTAAGTGCATAAAGGTGATATAGCAAAGAGCTTTCTGAGGTCTGAGGGAAGGTCAAAGATCAAACAGGGATAGCTTCTTCATGTAGTACATGGTCTTTCAAATTAATGCTTTACAACCCAAAAGGGCAGGAAAGACATTATAAGCAAAGAGAAGAGCCTCCTTAGAGGCAGAGAGCTTAGGTTGCTCGAGAGACTGCCAACATGAGTGTTTCAGTCTCTAAGGATAAGTACTGAATAAAAGGTAGAGAAAATCTAGAACTAATTACTGAAGTCAGTGAACAAGTTAAGGGGAATTGCCAACAGCTGGTAAAAAGACAGCCACAAAGACAGTGAAGGAAGAATATAAAAGGAGTTATGGGGATAGAGAATAGACTTGGGGAATTTATAGAAACAAGAGTGGCCTCTAGTGAATAGGGTTACAAAGCACCTGATATCATAAGAAGAAAGCCCAATTTTCACTAAATGGAGGTAGGAGAATTTGTTCACAATAAGAGCAAGGGTTCTAAAAGCCACAATGGAATTGGCTGAGCTGGGTTAGAATAAAACTGGGAAGAGTAAGAGTGATGAGAATAGGTTGAGGATTTTAAAGGCTGTAATACAAGCATGCTGCTTAAAACAGTGAGACTATATGGACCAAAACTGGAGAATCAGTACAACAGAAACAGACTCTATTGCAAGAATACATTGATAAAAGCTTTGCAGAAATGTTCTGAGAATTGGTTGACTTTATTTCTGTAAAGAGTTTTTGGTGGTTGAATTCATATAGTTCCTGCATGGTAAATAGTTTTCCAAGTATTTCATACATTCCATAATCTTTTAAATAAAATTTCTCTATCTACTCCTGTTGAATTTTGCTGGCTAATGTGTGGGTTGGGTTTTATTTTATGTCCCGCAACTTATAATTGAGTTATGTAATTTTTAGTTGAGTCTCTAAGCAAACTATTATATAATCTGAAAAAGGCATTTTTATTCTTTGCCTATGCTTATTCCTCATTTTCTATTTATTGTCTTATTAATCTGGTTAGCATTTCTAGTCCTGTATCGAACAGCAGTGGTGACAAAAGACATTCTTATTTTATCCCTTGCTTTTACTGCAAAGGCCCACAGGTTTATCTTTATTACACATAAAAAGTCAACAGTCAATGGGCTCTGGATTTTATATATATATCTATGTTAAGGCAAAGGTCCATGTATTTCAGTGTTTTCTAGTTTCTTTTCTTAAAAAAAAAAAAACAAAAAAAACCAACTAGAAACGGTTGTTTTATTTTGTCAAAAGTTCATTGTATTTATTGATAACATCACGACTTTTGACCAGTCCTGAGTTTCTGGTATACATCCAACCTCATCAGAGTGAATCGTCTGTGATATTTTGCTAACGCCATTTCACTGTTATTTTATTTACAAGTTTTGCATCAATGTCAATTAGAGATATTGGTCCATAGTTTTCTTTATTTTGATTGTCCTTGTTCTGGGCAAAAAAGACCGTATTTGTTTCATAGGCTCTTTTCTTTGTCTATTTTTTCAAATAGTTTGTATAATACCGAAACCAGATTTTCTTCAAGTATTTGATAGAATTCACTTGTAAATCCATTTGATTTGGTGTTTTTTTCCCCCCTATTGGAGTTCATTCATGGCTTACTCAATTTATTTTCCCAAGATCAAAGTGCTTAGATTTGCTATTTCTTCTTCTGTTAATCTGGGTATTTTATGTCTTTGAAACTAATCATCAATTTCATTTAAGGTGTTGTTTTTATTGGCATGAAGTTGGGCAAATAATGTTCTTTCCATAAAACAAGTCTACATTTATTTTAGAGCATAAAACGAGAGGAAAATTATTGTTTATCTTAGTTTTCTGAAGAATTATAATACTTAAATTATTTTTCCACCATCAATGGAAGGTCTTAAATAATGAAGTTAAAGAACTACACTAAATTTTTTAAGACTTTTATCCAAACTCAAAATCTTATAAAAGTTAATGTTGAAAACTATCTTTACATGTAATTAGAAAAAAATAAAATACCATTAAGTGGGGGAAACTAAAATTATGTTATTTCCACCTTAAAAAAACAACAACCTTGTATCCAATAAGTATTTTTAATAGTATCTCATTTTTCTGAGTACCACTGTAAAGAGCATTGAAACAGGCCACCTGAACTTGAATTGACTGAGAAATACAAGAGAGGAGATGCTTAGAACACTTACAAACTGGAAGTGAATCTGAAACAGTATAATTTAAGTCTTTAACTCCAAATCAAATTCATTTCCCACTAAACTATAGCTTCTTGTTAGTCAGATCTCTGAAGATAAGTAATCAAGTTTTCATTTAAGTATGACTCAGTATTCCATAAATTTTGGAAATTGGTTATGTATAGGTATTGTATACAAACACGTACGTATGTATATACGTACATATGCATGCATGCATGCATGCATGCATGCATGCATGTATGGCCTTCCAGATCTAGACTTTGAGAGGTAAGGTAAAGAATAGGGAAAAAGGAGGCAATCAGTTTGTAATAACAATGCTACCATATGTTTGTGTAGCAATACACAACATACAAATGGTTTTCAAGCTTCTTCCAGTCTCAAACTTTCTACTGAGGGAGGTAGGGGAAATTTTATTATAAGAAAAGGAAACAGATTCAATGATGTTAAACGACTTTCCCAAAAGTTTTAGGTTATTAAATGGTGAAGTTACTACAACTAGATTTTGTGACTCAAATATTCTTCCCTTTCCTTGTCTTTATAATTTGGGTAGGTACATGGTTAGTGAGAACCTTGATTTGCAGATTCCACTCCGTCCATTTTAGTCTCTCCTATTAAGAGAGGCCCCAGGATCTCACTTCTAACTAGATAATCTCACTTCCTTAACCTCTCAACTTCTTACTCTTCTTCATTAGCAACTGTATAGCTCCTTAGGATCATTGTTGGAATGTACTTAAAAACCAGTCTTGGATTATAGGAATCTTCAAGAAGCAAATTGCAATTTTAGAAATGTATCAAGATAACAGGTAAATCAGAACAAAGTTTAATTACTTACATTTACTTTTAACAACTTGCTGTTTAGAGATGAGTTTTCCAAAAGCTTCCTTTTCCTATGTCTGTCCGCTGTAAAAGCTGAACTATAGAGAAATAAATTAAACATTATTATAAAACCTAAAAAAAACCAAAAACAGATTAAGGTTTTAAAGATAGCTGAGTGGCACTACAGAGTTGGAACTTTATTTACACACACACACACACACACACACACACACACACACACACACACACACACACACACGCGCGCGCGCGCACACATACACACAGTCTCTCTTTCTCTCTTCCTGCATTTAGCTGGAAAGTCTTCTCTCCTGGACCTCTCTCTTCCTCTTCCTCCTGCATGTCACAGACTTCCACGTCCCACAATATTCACCCTTCTTGCACTGGAGGCTTGAGGTGGGAAAGAATAAATGCTTCTGAACACAAAAAGGTTGGAGTACACTAGGCTAATATCCTTCAGGAGCCATGATTTTTAGTCCAGAATGTCTTACTCCTTGCTTTAACATATGGTTTTAAGATTTATAGTAAATATTTGCCTTAAAACCAATAATACTTTCGTAAAGAATTTATTCAAAATGAAGTGGGTTTCCTAAAGTAAATATAAATTAACATCAAAGTTCTTAACTAAGATAACTCAATCTTTTGCTAGATAAAAGGAATGCTTTGCATCGAATTTATCCGAGAGCAATCTGTCTACGAAAAGTCATTCAAATGTCAAAAAATCACTTTAAAGTTACTATATATACATGGCTTACCAATTTAAAAAAAAGAGCTATAATAAGTTGACACTAGCTATTGGTATACAATTAGAATAACTATATAAATAATAATATTACAGAATCTAATACTATTCAGTTGACTACTACAGGGCTTAAAAATATTGGCCAGAAAGGATTATATCTAAACTATGTGGATACTGTCTCTTTTTTTTCCTTTTAAAATATAAGTCAAACATATTTCCATTTTTTCTACTATACAGGACAAAGTGAATTATTATTGCCCACAATTTCTTTAAAAAATGTGGCTCAATGGAGAATAAGATAAAAGTAAGAATTCATTTTGTTTATGAACAAGCTACCTGTATCAGGAAAGCTATAATCTACAAGTGCATAAGAATCATGTGACTCTCAATGTTTAAAACAAGAGACATAATACCACCTCTCAAATAATCATTAATTATAATCATTGCCACAATTCTAACATACAAAAATGGCAGATCCAGTGGTCAAGGAGCATCAGCAACAGTTTTATTTTTAAAGACAAATAAAACGTATTAGTCTAAAATGTAAACGTAAGGTAAGAAAAAATGGCTGAATTTTGGGGCCTAAAACTAAGAAACAGAGAGCTTATTCCAAGTTTATATGTAAAAATATTTTGAAGTCAGGAGCTCAATCCATATAAAGAACAAAGGAAATACTATTTAATATACCTAAAAGCAGAATATAAATAATCTTTGAGGATAGGGTTTATTTCCTTCTGTTGTGGTAACCTCAGTCTTAATGTAGGAGGTGTTTAATAAAATGCTTGTTGATTGATTTTGTTTTATTTTGCTTATTTAAAATTACCTACACTCTTAATGCTAGCTAAAGTGATATCCTAAACTTGTTCAAAGACTTCTCTGAGTTCTAAGACTGTTTCTACAAGGAGGGAGCAAACAGTGAAGTTCTTCACTATGAAAATGAATGGCCAGTTCAGCTGAAGCGATCATACAATGGGCCTTTATGGATTACCTTATCAGACTGCAGACTGCCTGAGGTTTCTAAGGAAGCAATTCTAATATTTATGTGTATTTTTTTTTTGCCCCAGTTTCTTATAGACAAAGTTTTGGTGGTTTTTTTTTTTTGCTTTTATAGTATCACATAGGTTTTATTTGATTTTCTTTCCTCTCAAAAAGACCACCAAAGGAGTAAAAATTATCCAGCATTTCTTCACTTGGTAATACCAGAAATTTGATTTTCACAACAATCCTGTAAACTAGACAGTATAAGTATTATGTACAAATAGGATGGTAAGAGAGGCAGGGGTTTATACCTAGACCCCATCTGAATACAAGGTGAAAACTTTCCACTAAACTATACTACCTTTCTGAATTGTAGAACCAATCCAAAATTTCATTTTTAAAAATTCAGTTAAATTTTATTTTCTACTGAAGACTTGACTCTATCTTGATGAAGCTCAAGTACCATGGCACAGTAGAAAGAGTAATAAACTTAAGAGTCAGAATATCTAGATTTGAATTGTCTTTGCTACTTACTACTTGTGATTTCCCAGTCTCCCTGGGCTGCAGTTTCCTCATGTGTAGGGTTGTAGCCAGGAGTAGAGATGTCTAGATGATCTTTAGGGTCCCTTCTTAGATTAATACCCCCCTACCCTAAACCACAATAGAACATACCTACAATAATAGTTATTCACCCCTACAAAAAAGGCGCCCCAGGCTTTGTTCATTTTTTTAAATGGGGGACAATCCAATTCAACAAGCATTTATTAAACACTTGGAAGGTCCTCTTAGGCTCTAACAAGGGGTGTTGAGTAAGGCAGATAGTACCATGGGAATTTTCACTTGCCTAAATGATTCTGAAGTGAAAAGAAAAAGTGATTTTTCCAGACATTTTTAATACCTTCCTTAGGCAACATTTGTTTCACTTTTCTTTTTCTTTGAGAAAAATAAGAATAAGATAAAAGGATGTTATGATATAATAGCTACCCACTAACTTCAGAAAGAATAAAGACAAAACAAAATATTTATTGTGCCATCAATATTCCAGAAAATTATAAAACAAAAGAAGTAACACTACCTATTACTTAAGCCTCACAGTTAACTTGCACATGATACACTGTAGGAAAAGTCAATGATTTGGGTGTATGTATGTAGGATATGTAGGGTCCATGATCTTCAAAATAGCTTATTGCTAAATTTCATGAAAACTGAACCATCTAAAAAATGACAGTTGTGTCTATTATATCATCAACACTGATGTAATGTATTCCTTGGAAAAAAGGTTCCAAAGAGAACAAATCAATGAATATATTTTAATGCCAAAATTTTGAGTTTGAAGGTTTTGTTTTCGTTCATCTATTTTAGAAAACAAAAAATACTCATTCTTTCCTTTGATTCCAACTTCATCAAAACATAGTTGAGAGCAAATATAATCAGTGTTCCAAAAAAACTGAACAAAGTAACTGTTTAATTAAAATGCACGAATTACCACTAATAAGAACTAAAGCATCGTAGATCAAGGAGTTAGAGCTAGACGGGCCCTCAGAAGTCATCAAGTTCGACTACCTCATATTACAAATGAAGACACTGAGGCCCACAGAAGTGAAGTACCTTGCCCAGCATTATACAACCAGTAAGTGTCTGTGGCTCTCCCTCCTCTCTAATATGTAGCCTTTCTAGTCAGCTTCCCGTAAAATGGAGAATGCAGTTAGGGGAGCAATTGTAAAATGTTTGCTTAGCAATACACCAAGTTGTGTGAGTGCTTCTGGCATATTTTAAAAATCTTTTAGTGAATTAACTGCAATTAACTGTAGGTAGTTAGTTACTTAAGACAAAGAGTGACTAACATGGTAAAGACTTCAGTCACTGGGCTTGTAGGGGCACAATTCAGTACCATAGTGACCTTCAGTATTCCAAAGAACTGTCCATTGGATTTACACTCATAACTTGAAGCCTGGAAGATGGCAATTCATTTCTAATAAGTCACATGTGCTTGTCTATTCTAAAAATAGTATTTATCCGTATACAGATGTTTCAATACATTCTGATGGCTGAAGGCACCTACTAAAGTCAGGCTTTCTGGTCATGCAAAAACGGGAAACTGAAGAGTTTGCTATCCCAAATATTTATACATTTAAGATAACTAAGCACATAACAGTCAAAGCTCCATCTTTTAAGAAACAGTTTATGTATCTCTGCTGCAACTAAATTGGCCTTAAATTACTTTGAATTATAGAAACCATACTGAAAAGTATCAGCCTGACCCACACACAGATAATTCTAGTTTATATATTCTATATCAGTAGTTTTATAAAACCCTCTTCATGTGTTTCATTTCATCCACCTACACTCCCTGACCTGCTCTTTTGAAATAACTACCTGTAGTGGTTGCCCATAGCTGGATAAGCAAAATGACAATATGAACTAATAGATGTATAACTAACATACCAATGAACATTATTTATAGAGATGAGAAACCTGCTTCTAGAAATTTTCAGAGATTTATATATTTTAATTATACTGAAATATATTTGATATTCAAAAAGGGGAAAAAGCAATTTAAAATTAAATTCCTCTACATTCATGGATGTCAAACTCAAAAAGAAATGGGGGTCACTAAATCATACATATATATCCCTGCAGGTCACATACTGACGTTGAAAACTACATTTTAACATCTGTGTTCTATTGTACTTTTGTTAATTTTGTTCATTTTTTTTTTCCAATTAAATTTTAATCTCATTCAGGACCATTGGTGAGTGTCAGTTTTTTGCTATTCAGTATTTTTTCCCCATTTGTACATTACTTACTTTTCCAAGTTCTGTAAGTGTTCTCTGACTTTCTGTACCAGTCCCAGCTTGGTATCATTTACCACAAAATCATCACAGCGATAACTGCAAGGAAAATATTCATCAGGGTATGATAGAAAAGCATAATAATGAAATCATTCAAAAGTTTAGCTACTGCCAAGATGATCACATGTTTTGTGGGCACTTACTGTGGGTGG
This sequence comes from Pseudocheirus occidentalis, assembly GCA_028646575.1. Lineage (NCBI taxonomy): Eukaryota > Metazoa > Chordata > Mammalia > Diprotodontia > Pseudocheiridae > Pseudocheirus > Pseudocheirus occidentalis. The sequence continues at coordinate 118,031,155 of CM053598.1, read as the reverse complement.
TCAGTTTTAAAAGAACTATAATCTAATGAAATGCTTTATGAACTCTAAATAAACTGTCTTACAGAGGTCCCTTTCACATTTTTCTATGTATATAGATCATAGTTTTGTCAAAATCTCTACAATTCCTCTTTCTAAAATGATACATGGCATGTTTTTAGTTTGTTTTTAAAATTTGCTTAATATAAGAAAAATGTAGCAAAAAGTACAAGTCCTATTCAAGTTACTTCAAATCTAAAGTTACCAAATGTGATTATTATTGTATACAGTTTAAATCAAGGGACTGAGGGAGGAGTCTTTCAATGAACAGGGAAGGAACCACACATATTTAATAACCTCCAGAAAAGTTTAAATAGCAAAGTATAATTAAAACACATATTAATAAACAGTAAGTAAATAAATATAAATAATGAATAATAAATAAATAAATAATAAACATATAATTAAAGTTTTAAAATAAATTTTAACTAAAAAAATTAAGTTTACTTTATATGAGTTTCTGAAGGGAAAGAGGAGTTATACCAATAACAAGGAATAATTTTTCTCTCTGAAGTATTAAGTCTTAGAAGAAATGTGCAAAATATGTGAAAAAATGGCTGTCACTATAAGAAATAGGTAACTACCTCAATGGAAGGAAATGTTTTTGCACAGTCATCATGTAAGCAAATAATGTAAAAATCACATATAACAATTCCATTGCTATGCTACAATAATGAACAAATTTTTGTCTTGAGACAAAGCCAAAATGAACATCTATTGCCATGTACTCTACTAACTGCTAGAATCAACTATAATGGCATCTACCATGGGAAGTCTTCTCTAACTTCTTCCCCTCCTTTCCCTTTCATCAGTAATGACTTTTCCAACCATATCACTTTATTCGGACCTTTCTGATGCACTTATGTCTCATTTTGTATTAGTTATTTGTGTATGTGTAATATTTGCTATTAGACTGAAAATTCCATGAAAGTAGAATAAGATTTTGTCTTATCTACACTTTGTCTTTTCCAAGGCTGAACATAATGCTCTGCATATGTAGGTGTTTTAATAAGTAGCAGGGAATTCAAATGTATCTCATAGTCCTGAAATTGGTCAAAATAAAAGGAGACATACAATAGTAGGGCAGGGATAGGAAATGACCTGTGCTTTCATTGGTATAAGGAATTCCTGGAAAAGAAATCCCCCTAGAATTTCAAGTTGATGCTACTGGAAGAAATATCTAACATATGCCACTAATCTATTAATAAAGAATCACTAAATATTTTTTTTAAATATTCAAAGAATAAGGTAGTGTGGGGTGGTTTTTTGTTTTTGTTTACAAACTTCTGCGCTATGGGACTATAGTCCCAATTCAACCTATGTATTTACAAGCAATAATCTTAGGCAAGTTATTAGCTAGTTTAATTTCTAGACCTCTGAAATGGAAATGATAATATTTACCCTTTTAAAAATATTTATTTTTATTGATAATTATGCTTAGGTACAACTGATGCTATCCAACAACTTTTAAAAACCTTTTTTATATTTTCCTTTTTCTTCAATTAAGAGAATATTTTTCCAATTATATGTAAAAACAACATGTTTTTTAAATTCTGAATTCCAAATCCTTTCCCTCCCTTACACTTTAACCCTTCCCTGAGACAGCCAGCAATTTTATATAAGTTACACATGTGCAATTTTATAAAACACATTTTCATATTAGTCATGTTGTAAAAGAAAACACAGACCAAAAACCCCCAAAATCCACATACAAAAAAATAAAGTGAAAAATTGTATGCTTTGATCTGCAGTCAGATTCCACCAGCTCTTTCTCTGAATGTGCATACCATTTTTCATTATGAGTCCTTTGGAATTGTCTCTGATCACTATATTGCTGAGAATAGCTAAGACTAAGTCATTCACAGATGATCACTACATTATTGCTGTTACTATTTACAATGTTGTTACTGCTCACTTCACTTTGCACCAGTCAATCTAAGTCTTCCCACGTTTTTCTGAAACCATCCTGCCTCTTTACCTATCTCATAGGGAAAACAATAATTTTTCTTATTTTTTTTTTTTGCCATTTTGGGTATATGGTATCATCTTAGGTTTATCCTGATGTGCATTTCTCTAATCACTAAAGAATTTGAGAACTTTTTTTATGTGGTTATTAACAGTTTGCATTTTCTCCTTCAAATGCTAACTGTTCCTAATCCTTGATCACAACACCCGGGAGTATAGATTAGACACATAAATATGTATGAATTGCTGCTTAATTTTTGCTGATACATTTTGTTTCAACACAACAGATTTTTTTCCTATAATCACATAAATCTTCAAAGAAATTCCACCCAAGACAAATGAAGTAAAACCCATAACTGGACAATAAGGGCTAAGAGTACCTGTCATTCTCCAATATGTGGTGTGCTGGGGTGGCTAGGTGGCGCAGTGAGTAGAGCACCGGCCCTGGAGTCAGGAGTACCTGAGTTCAAATCCGGCCTCAGACACTTAACACAAAAAACTAGCCGTGTGACCTTGGGTAAGTCACTTAACCCCAACTGCCCTCCCCCCCAAAAAATATGTGGTGTGCTGACTGTTCAAATTTTAAAAGGCCATATGCTTTAACTTTTATAGTGCAATATAGTTTCCTTCTGTTCTACCTGAGTTTTGTTGCTTTTTGGCATTGTGTTTCTTTATACTACTCTAGTGATAGAAAAGATAGTGGTGCCCTCCACAAAAACAGACAAGTTCAGAAGGTGGGGATATGCGGAATTTAAGATACCTAATGGACTCTGGATTGAAACACCCAATAAGCAGTTGGTGATACGGGATTAGAATTTGAGAGACTAGGAAATGATACAGAGATAGATGAATGAATGAACATTTATTAAGCACTTACTGTGTGTCAAGTATTTGTTAACTTCTAGGGAAACAAATGCAAAAATCAGGAACTTCTGGCCAACATAATCTATCTCATTCAGAGGCAGTCATCATTCAGCTCCCACATACCTACTCTAGTAAAATTCTGGAGTTCATTTCAGACTATATAATGATAAAAAAATCCCATGAGAAAGTACAGTAAGTTACTTCTTCCAATCTAGAACTACTCTAAACGTCAGCCAGAAGCCCAAAGACAACAGGAAAAAGAGGCTGTATCAACAAAGCTAACGCACAGACAGACACGAGTAACCTAGAACACTTTATGTCCATACTGAACAAGGGAAAGGACTCTCCTGAGGAGGTCCTATGATGGTTAGAAAGTGTGGGAGCGCTGGAAGAGAGACTGAGGGGTGAGGAGAGCTTGGAAGGCTCAGGGATGAGCATATAATGAGCAGCACAACGCTACAGTGCTAAGAACAATATACAACAAGTCCAGGGGATCCGAGGATCTAAAACACTGTTCTCATAGGCCAAAAAAAGGCCCTAAAAATCTAGTGTTTTACAAACCATAAAGTGGCATATATAGATTAGTTATTATTGCATTCCTACTCTACTCTACCCTCCAACCAGACCATTCACCATCCCTTGTATATATGCCCAATGCTTTGTTTCCTCTATACCTATAATCTCCCACTAAAACCTGTTTTTGAATGTTACTCCCATCTTCCCCTTTGAAAGCCTAATTATCCTAGATAACCCCACTGCCATCTACAGGAAAATTATGATATCATATTTATCTTTACAACCCAAATGTGCAATTCTTTTTTTTTTTTTTTTTTTTTGCTTTTTGGAGGGCAGTTGGGGTTAAGTGATTTGCCCAAGGTCACACGGTTAGTTTTTTGTTAAGTGTCTGAGGCTGGATTTGAACTCAGGTCCTCCTGACTCCAGGGCCGGTGCTCTATTCACTGCGCCACCTAGCCGCCCCAAAATGTACAATTCTTCTATTTATATTCCACTCATACCCTCTGAGGTGGGAGTCCATAACACCCTTTCTATCTTTTCAAGTCCAGTCTCACCTGCAACAGGCTGCCTTTGCTACACATACATCTTCTCCTGAGGATTCCAAGTCATCTTTCTGGGATATTTGGTCATGAGGGATGCATATTTCTAGTAGTTTCTAGAAATTAATGAAAATGTCCATCCTTCATGATTGCAAAAAAATTTTTTAAAAAAAAGGGGGGAGAGGAGCATTTCCTTTGTGCTTCTCTATTTGTAATATCAGAGATGAAGAAACAACCAAATATGCCTAAGAAAGCCTGTCCCACTTTAGGAAACCACAGCTTTTGCCTTTCTCATTGAGTTGGCCTGGCTGGAAGCTTATAGGTAGGAGTAATGAGGGAGAGCTAAGCAAGTCTTAGCCTTTTTATAGAACCATCATGGAAATTGAGGTCTAATGTGTTCACTAGTTATGCACTGCTTCTCTGCCCCAAACTGGAGTGTTGGCACACTGCTTTGGTTGTATCCTCTTGCTGCCTCTGTCCCAGAATGTCAATTCAATTCAGCCAGCCTTAATTAAGCATCAATATTTGAAGTACCGCAGACACATGCATAAAATCAAAACAGTTCCTTTCCTCTATGAGCTTATATAAAGTAATTACGAGATCTGTAGTAGAGTGGACTAACAAGTCTTCCTTTTGGGGAATATAAGGTAGGGAAGGCCTACTGCTTTATAAAAGCATTTTATTGGCTATACTGATTTTTTTTTTTAATAAAACCTCTTTTTAGGTCCCAAAGCTAGAACACAGTGAAACATCTCCCAGCTGGAAAAATAAAAAAAAGCTCTTTGCTTTCAATATGAGCCCCTCTACTTCTCTTAAGCGATTATGTGCCAGTCTGTATTAGAATTACCATATCGCTATTTGTAGAATATTATACATTTCTTCTACCTGCCTTTTATCTCTCCTGTTGTAATGTCAACCTCATGAAGGCAGAGATATCTTAATTATTTTTTTAAGTGGGGAGGGCAAGGCAATTGGGGTTAAGTGACTTGCCCAACGTCACGCTGCTAGTAAGTGTGGCAAGTGTCTGAGGCCACATTTGAACTCAGATCCCCTTGATTCCAGGGCCGGTGCTCTATTCACTGCACCACCTAGCTGCCCCCATTTTAATTATTTTTGTGTTTCCTCCAGTACCTCAATGATAAACATAAAGTTAAGCACTTAAAAAGCGGTTGTTCAAAAGTCTACTCCTTGCTCCCTATTCCTAACTAATGTTATTCTATCTTTAGGTCACTTCCCATTAACCATTTCATTCTTTCTCCCCTTTAGTCCAACAGTCAAATTCCTTCCTTAATCACCCATTGCCACCTACAACAAAATTATGATGTAGTATTTTGTCTTTATAAATAGTGGGGCTAATACAATGCATAAACACTTAATTAATACTTGCTTTATTTATTTATTTTCCACTATTCTTTATTCTTTTATCCATATTAATAGCTACTTTCAGTTATATATATCTTCTTTGTTCTATTTCAGTGGTTCTCAACCTATGGGTTATGTTCAATTTGTAACAATGAAAATACATCCTGCATATCAGATATTTACATTACGATTCATAATAGTAACAAAATTAAAGTTATGAAGTAGCAACGAAAATAATTTTATGGTTGGGGGTCACCACAACATGAGTAGCTGTATTAAAGGGTCGTGGCATTAGGAAGGTTGAGAACCACTGTTCTATTTGTTCCTCTTATAGGCCTGGACTTTTTTCTAACATAGCCTACATACATTTCATAGAGCATATTGACACATAGCCAAATATACCACAAATCATATAACATTCTGATAAACCATTTTCCTACCCTTTGTTTCAGGTCCAGTTTTAACAATCTATTACATTAAAATTACCTAACCACATTAAAAAAAATCACTACAGCTTTACTAGTCTACATTATATGTCTTTCTTCTTGTAACAATTTTTCTATTTGCTATTTTTCATTATTTTGCTTAGATCTCATTTGCTTAGACTTATTCCTTAGACCTGCTATTTGTAGGTCAGTGGTCACCTATGGCCATTCTTAACTTTAAAAACACTAATAATAAGTTCTGTAAGACTGCCTACCTCTGAAACCTTTATCACTCACTTCTAATTTGGGTTATTAGATTTTATTTGTTCCATTTAAGTCACATCTCTACTCACAATTATTCAAACTAGTTTCAAGTAGATTTCACTAGACAATGTCTTTAGAATATTCTTTCCTATATGTTGCCCATCTCTGTCTCTGTCTCTGTCTCTGTCTCATTCTACTCCAGTTCTGGCTCTCTGTAATCATTACAGAACTTCTCCTTATAACAAGACTTATTCTCCCCCTCTTTAACTTCCACCCACCAGCTGCTCTTCATTCTGCCTTGTGGCAACCAAGGACAAGGCTGGCTCTTAGATACAAAGTGAATTAGACTGAGTCTCTGATTCCCATAAAAGCTTTAAAAATAAAATGAATTTTTTTTTATGACAGAAAAGTTTCTTTTAAATAAATTTTAACTATACCATGTCTGCTGGTTGACTTTTAATATGGTAAGGTGGTTTTGTTTACCTTTTCACAAGTAGATAAACTACATATACAGTATGTATAAGACAAATTATCTACATGTAGACAGATGTGTTATATATAACTCTGTTTAGCATTTGTAAGATGTAAGGGTATATAGGGATACTAAACAGAGGAAGCATACAGAATAGGAGACAAGGTTTTCTTTCTTCTTTTTTTGCTTTTTGGAGGGAGGAAGGTAGGGCAAGTGGGGTTAAGTGACTTGCCCAAGGTCACATGGCTAGTTTTTGTGTTAAAGTGTCTGAGGTCATATTTGAACTCTGGTCCTCCTGACTCCAGGGCTAGTGCTCTATTCATTGTGCCACCCAGCCGCCCCACAAGGTTTTTCTAAATCATCCTAAGACATGTTCAATTACTGCGTAATTCTCATTTAAAATAGAGTAAACTTCTGATGACTTTCCTGACTCTTCTCTGCTTCAGGGAACATCTGAGAGATACTGCTTTGGTGTTTTGTGATTCTCCTGATTTCTATATACTACAGTCTGTAGAAAATCTAGCTAACTCAAGCAGATGAAAGGGAATAATTTTTTGTTTTAAATTTTTATGGAATGAAAATTTGTTTCATTAAAAATACCATTAAACATAGAGGGGGGGGCAAAGGTCCTATTATTCTCTGATCAATCTAAAAACCTAAGAAATGAAAGAAATGTCTGACTTTATTGCTTGTCAATTCTGTTAGAACAAGAAACTTTCAAAGTAGAGAAATTCCATGTTCTAGGTCACACACAGTGAGAAGCTAAAAAGATATTCCCAAACAATTTATCAAAACTAAGGAATAATAATCACCCTTCACATGAAATTATAAACGTTACAATAAAGTTATTTTTCAAAAACATATTATCTATCAAATTCAGTTGGATCAGCTTTAGTCAGCAAGTTAGACAGAATTGTGTAGCACACCTCCAAAAGGAAGAAAATTGTGGGTAATGACTTTTATAATCTAATGGCTTTATAAAAGACCTGGAAATGTGAATGCATTAAGATAGGAAGGAAATTATTAGAGTGTAAAATGACCAAACAAATTCAAGAAAGTATTTTTTAATACCAGAAGACAAAATGTCCTGTTTGTATTTTAGATTGCAGGATACACAATGCTAGCAAAACAAACTGTTACTTTAGATTACTCCATATATAACAAATAGAGAAAAGTTTAAAATTTCAAAGTAGTATTTTTTCAGGCAGCAGAAGTCTTTAAAATTTAAATAAGAATGTCCTAGCTAAAAATCAAGCAACTAGGAAAAATTAGGAATATACCTGGGGGTGAGGAGAGAAGGAAAGAGGGAGAAACTATATCCCTTATTAAAGATGCCAAGAACTAGATTATTAGCTGAAAATAAAAGCTATTTTTATAATTGGACCACCTGTGTTGCAAAGTGTGCTTAAAAGAAACCCAAACAAACCAAAACTACTTACAAACTATTGTTTTATTTTTTAAATGAAAGGATTCTAGGTCTATAATGGTTTGCCTGTTGTATCACTGAAAATGTAGGTCAGGAATTGGTAAATAAAAATTTACTAATGTTGTTTTTAAACATTTTATTTCTCTCACCTTTTAAAATGGTCTCATAAAAATCACTATTTGGAACCCCAACCCCAACTTTATTCTTACTAAACTTAATAGAAAATGATCCCTTTACACAGATGTTGTAAACTCTAAAAAGGGGATTAAATTTTTTTACAGGGATAGCCTTTGAGAACTCTCTCAATTTAAGGATTCTATGATTCTAAAGGAATAAATTTACTCACATTCCAAAATTCTTCTCATTCTGTGAAGAAAAGACTGACTGAACTTGGGAGTCCAAAGACTTGATGTTTCAGTGACACACACTAAAGTTAAGTAATACAAAAATTTAATGACCTGAAATAACACCTGGTAGATGTATTAAACATCACTTGTGTTTTAAAACACCTGATCAGAAGACCAGATGATCATTTAACTATCTGTGTTTTTGAAGAAATAGCTAGACACTATATGAACAACGCAAGTGTTTACTGTAAGCTTCCTAAGGGCAGAAAACAAAAGTATTTAGTCTTAGCATCTTCAAGCACAAAAGACATTTAATAAATGCTTATCAATTCTGTTAGAACAGGAAACTTTCAAAGTAGAGAAATTCCATGTTCTAGGTCACACGCCCTTACTGGTTATGTATTCCTTAACAAAAATATTAGAGAGCACGATTTTGGCACCAGATGGTTTGATCTAGTATTAGTGGATACATACTTACTGGTTGAGAATCTTTGACATTTTATATGTATACACAGACACCTACATATTACACCTACAAAACACTGACTTACCAGTATGTACTGTAACTACTGCAATCCATGCACACAGTATGTTGAACTTTCTCTTGCTTTTCTGTTTTCTTATGGTTGGTTAAGGGAATCTGTGCATCTTCATAATGTTTTTTTGCATGACCATTCACATACCTTAAAAAAAACATAGTGATAAGAATCCACTTTAATCTAAATTTTCCCTTAAAAAGCTTAAGTATCTACCTCTAGTAATATAATTAGACCATACTAATCAAAACATCATGATAAAGAGAAATAAATGCTATAGCTTTATATATACTACATTTTGTATTTATCTGTTGCAAAAACAAATTCTTGATCATCTACAATTAAGGATAGGTTATTTAATAAGGCATTACTTGTAAGATAATTTAACTGTCACATATATCAATTATTCATCTTCTGACAATATTAGCATGATGACATTGCTGTTTATTAATTACTCTGAATTTTGACCTCTAAATCCAAGACACACTGTTACTAGGAAAGACTCTTTAAAATGAAATAACTTAATTATCTTACTAGGGAAAACATAAAACAAATAGCATTCAGGAAAGGAAAAGAGGAAAAGAACAGAAGAAACAAAGAAGGATAAAAGAAAAGAAGGAAGAAAGGGAGGAAAAAAGATACAACTCTAGGCTGGTCTTATGTTCAAGACAACAATCAACAGGATCAACAGACTGTGAGAAACTAAGAGCCAGACGTAGAAATAGGACAGCATTCCCAACTCTTCTTGATGGCTATTTACAATGCAGTTTCAATTCTTTAATTTGAGGGTTGTGAATTCTCAGAAATGCCTATATCCTTATGTATTTTTAAAAAGCATTACAAAACTAAATACAAATCATTTTAGGAAAAGCTTCAGTAACTTCAATGTCTTACATGAGTTAAGAGACAGGATAGTGTAATGGGAAGAGTAGCTGGATTTGAAGTTCAGAGAGGCATGGATTCTCATCCTGCCTCTGACACTTAATATCTGTGACCATAGGCAAGTCACAGCTTCTCTGAGCTTTAATTTTTCTCATCTCCAGAATGAAAAAATACCTATAATCATTATCTTACAATACTGTTTTGATGATCAAATGATATGCATTTAAAAACACCTGTAAACTTTGAAGTGCCACATAAATGTTAACTATTGTGGTATTACGATAACCATATATTAATTATATTCATAAAATATTTCAGTTCTTCAACATGGGTTTAAATGATTTTCAGTCTGTATAACTACTATAACAATTTTACCAGAATGGACACAGTTAAGATTTATATGTAAACAGCCAATAATAAATGACTAAGTTCACAATTTGAAACAACCAAAAAGTTCAATAAATTTACTAACATCAGTGGAATTATAGCAACCCTTAAAAAAGTGAATTTCTTGTGCCTAAAAACAAACTAGATCGTACAAAAATTATGCCTATTTGAAAAGTGAAGAGTTGAAACAAATGCTTTTCCAGGGACACACATTTCATGATGAGGATAGCCTCATATATACACATACATGTATGTATGCATATCTATACCTGTCTATAGCTATCTCAATAACCAAAAATCAGGCAGAGCTCTGGGTATTTTGAAAACCATCCTCAACAACCTGGCCTCCAGGAGAGGGAAGGAACAGTTTCTTCCCTGTTTTCAACCACCAAGATTTCCAAGGCTGCCAGAGAAAAAAGGGAAGAAGCAGCTCCTCTCTTCTTAGTGGTAAATGCAGACAATATATGAGGTTAAAAAAGACAATGTGAAGACATAATTTCTTTTGTTCACATAACCTGAGAAATGCATTAAACTATTTGCCTTCCCATGTATAATTCATTTACCCAAAATCTAACAGACAGTAATTTTTTTTGGAGGGGGGGGAGTGTACACACATACTTACACATGTATATCCTATACTCTATAAAAAAGAAACTAATGATTATTACATAATTACTCAACATTCAACTTTATTTGTGATCTCATCAATTTAGGAGTTCCCTCCAAAAACCTGCAGTGCAGATTGCAATCCATCCATGAATATCCATCTTTTATGACTTTCATCCACGACCTCCTAAAGGTTCACTAAAGTCCTCAGCCCATGTGCTGAAAAGCTTCCTTGTTCATAGACATTATTATGAGAGTAAATATTCTTTTTTTTTTTTTTTTTTTTTGCTTTTTGGAGGGCAATTGGGGTTAAGTGACTTGCCCAAAGTCACACGACTAGTTTTTGAGACCGGATTTGAACTCAGGTCTTCCTGACTCCAGGGCCGGTGCTCTATTCACTGTGCCACCTAGCCGCCCCGAGAGTAAGTATTCTTGCTGTCTACCTTTGTCACACCACTACTTTGTCCTCTCTTTCTGCCATCCAATTCTTTGATGACATTCATTCATCTATGTTTTGTTCAGTTACTCACTGATAACATGCTGTAGCCTGCTCACACCCATAAAGCACCTTTCCACTGCCCTCTGTAAGACACTCATCTTTAGTTCTTCAGAGGCAGAGTGTTACAAGTCTTGCTCCCATATGGCAAAAATGTTTATACCAAAAAGGTGGGCCTTTGCTCTTACTGGAACCTTGAGGTAAGTAAAAATGTTTTGCAATGGAAAAAAAAAAGTTTTGCAATGTCCATAAAGTAATTCTTCCCACGGTCCTCCTCCTATTCTATTGATTCCCCAAATCTACATAATATTGGACAAAGTCTATAAGGTGTCTATTCAGATGAATATTAAAATCTGGGCAACAGACATTCTTCTGTTGTCTGTCTTTCCTGGGTGTAGAGATAAGTTGAAATCCTTTCAACGAATGCAGATCTCTTCTAAAAAGCTTGAGGCATAGTCAGAAGATCTCATCATCTATAAGGAATCCCTCCTTGAGCTGAATTCTGAACTAAATCTTGCATATCACAGAAGCAAACATTTTTTGGCAAGTATACATCTCGTTTTCTGCCTTATCTGATGTTTATTATCTATCAGTCATTACAGAGCATTATTTCTACTGTTAAATCTTCCATGGAATCTTAAATTATCTAGATACATGGAAGGAAGACAACTTGCTGTAAAAGATGGCTTAATCTCAAAAAAGAGTGTAAGGAGGCATTTTCTACGGAGTTGAATTTTTAAAAAAATAATCAAATAAGACTGGGATCTTATATTCTCTACAATTCAATCAATTGTGAAATGGCAAATAAGTAACCTATTGCTGAATGTCATTTTTAAAAGTTTGATTGTTTGCTGCTAATACCCTATGCAAGGATGCCCTCAATTCATGCACATTTGAGAGAGGTATACAGGTTAGTATCTGATGTTTCCTAGATCACCTTTTCTTAGAATCAGCAAGAACCAAAAAGGTCTGAGAAATTTTGTAGATGAGAGAATATTCTAAACTGAAGCTGTTTTGACAATCACTTCTGCATTTGGCAAGTCAAATGATTACTGAATATGATACCTGATGGGTTCTTTTGTTTTCTTTGGCCCAATTTCTGCATGTATTTTGGATCAGTGTCATTTCTGTTGTCCACTTCTATATTTTATTTTCGTAAACTTGCTTAAATAATTCAGGGTTAAGTCTTTTTAACCATATGGAATACTTTTTTCATAACATTCTACTGTCTTATTTATTATAAATCCTAATCTTAGTTCTCAGTACAGACAGCTATCTCAGAGCTAATTCCAACAACCTTTAAGTCTTTTCTTTTCTGTTAAAATGTAGATGATTTCATACTTTGTGGTGTCTTATGCTCACAAATGTTCACTGTCTACCAATTATTTTTCCTTTTTCAATAAATTTATTTTTATCTTAAATATTTATTAAAAAAAACTTTTGAGTTCTTAATTTTCTCCCTCCTTCGCTTCCCCTAGCCACTGAGAAGGCAAGCAATGTGATATCAGTTATATATGTGAAATCATGCAAAACATATTTCCATAAGAGCCATGATGCAAAAAAGAAAAAAAGCAAAAAAATAAAGTGAAAAAAATAATGCTTCAATTTGCACTCAGACTTCATCAGTTCTCTCTGGAGACAGGAGACATTTTTCACTGTAGATCCTTTGGAATTACCAAATCTTACTGAGGAGTGGTTCAACGTATAGAGGCATGTGACCCCTATATAATCTGTAGGTCCTTGCCTTTCTCATTTCTTTCCTGTGAACTATATACTTGCCCATATATATATATATTTCTCCCAATATTCAACTTTTCCCAACTTTGCTTGGAAGTTGCCAAGTACCAGAGTGAAAGTTGATTTGATTTGGAGGGTCTAAAGTAGTTCTTTGTAAAATTATATTACATTTCATCTCCAGCAGTTGCTGATGGTGTATCAATTGTAATTAATATCACGTTTGCCCTTTTGCAAATACTGTTATTAAGGTGATATGTTCCAAAAGAACATATCAAATGTTCCAGGAAATAATATTTCTTGCAGCTTTGGGCATTCAATAAAACCCACTCCATCAGCTCATTTATATTTTCCAAGGAGTACCTGTGAGATATCCTTTCTTGCGGTTTCTTTTATAACAAGAATGTAAAGACCAATATAATAGTAAAAAATAATAGCTACTACTTAGATATCACTTAAGTCCTTTATAAATACTGTCTTATTCTATCCTCATGAAAACCCCAGGAGACAGGTCCTATAATTTACCCCTATTTTATAGAAGACAACCTTAAGGCAGACAGTGATCAAGTGACTTGAGCAGGGTGACATAACTGGGGTTTCCCTAAGTTTAGGTCCAATACTCTATATACTGAGCCACTTAGCTGCCTCATATGATAATTATATGATTCAGTTTCCCCAGTAGTATATAAACACATTATAAGACAAGGAACTCAGAGTACCAAGAGTCAAACTGAAGCTTGTTGGCCAACCAAAAACTGATTCTTAGCACCTGATGCCTCATTTCCCATTCTCTGTCACCAAGGAATAAACAGAAAGGCACAGACTAAAGGTTATTTAAAAATTTTTTTCCTTGTTTCATAGGTTGCCATGAAAGCCAAAAAACTTTCATTAATCAGGTGACTAACGTACTGGTAATGTACTTCTGTGTGTGACAAGTTAGGCTGGTCCTCAGAAAACAGATAAGTCTGTTCCTGGGACCATATTATATAAACTTTGGCATAAATAATCCAGAGATTCATTCCAGAAAGCAACTTCCAAAGCATTATAGAGCTGGTATTGGATTTGGCCTAATCTCTTATATTTACTATATTTCACAGTATAGTAATATAATGAAAACTGATAATCACAATAATGGATCTTACGCATTACAAGATGCTGAAGTTACCTCTTGAACTGAAAGAGGAAAATGTGTTCAGTGTTGTTTTATAAACATTTTTAAATATTCTTATATTTGAGAAAATGAATTGTTCATTCATTTGTGTATGTAGTTCAATTAAATAGCATACCCCACTCCCCAACAATTCTGAATAGAAAATTAGTCAAAATAATAACTTAATATGAGCTTGATAGAAGCTCCATTCTTGCTTCAACAACAAAACATGTTTAGAAAGTCAGGTGAGTTTAAAATGAGCAAATACTTGGAAAATATCTTTTCTAACTATTTTCCCCAAATTACAGAATAAATCACCCACTGCAATTTTTAAATTTACACATGCATAAATCAAGACCTAGAAAGGTCAAGTGACTTGCTCAATACATAAAGTTGCAGGGATGGGAACTAAACTTCATCTTGGGAATCCAAATCCAATATTCTTTCTACTACACCATGCTACCCTAACCCACTGTTTCAATTATTAATAACTTTTTATTTTGAACCATAGCATGAAGCCAGATTCCTTTCCATGTAATAAGCACAATAACTAAAAAACCCTCAACACTAATTCTCCTATTAAATCAATAAATGTTGTTTCTTATGGATAATATCACACAAATACACTAACCAAAATCTGCAAATGATTTCCAGCTGAAAGCATGTTCTGAGTCTACTGGTTTTTTTTAATATATTAGCTTAATGAAAATCCTTTATACTTAAACAACTTACAAGCATAAAAAGCACAGTATGTGGGCTTGTATGTTGAAAAACAATGAACCAATCAGTTGCTTAAAATGATGATTGTGAAGAGTCATTTTACAAAAATAGAATAACCTTATTAATTTAATTAACCAAGCTTCTTTGTAATAATATAGCGTTTCTAAATTGTTAAGCTGTGTATAAACTGAAGAAGCCCACCTGCAGAGACCAGAAGTTTTCAAATTTATTCTTCCATATCTTACTTATGGAATGTGTTGCCACTTGCTTTAAGTACTTTAATCTCTCCGATTTGGGATCCAAATGTCTGGCTTTTCACTGGAATATGAATTCCATGATTCAAGATTTTAGGTTGTTGAGCACTGTGAGACAACTGGTGAACAGAACTTTATAAATTTTATAGTATTATAATTCTCACCTCTCAAAATCTAGGAAAGAGAGGAATCTGTCTCTTCAAGTGCAGAAATTAAATGCTTCTACTTTTCTTCTTTTTTGTATTAAATGTTATCTGTACAAAGTATTTGCAGATTTCCCAAATCCTAAAGATTTCAAAACCACAACAGCCAGTTAAGAGATGCATTAATATTTTCAAATGTACTTCAAATGTACATTTTTAAAATGTTTATTTCCAGGTTGACATTTTTAAAAGCAAAAACAAACACAACAAACTACTGCTTGTGTTTTATAAGGATTTTATGACAACAGTACGCCTATTATTGACAGTATAATAATATGATTTATCATCTCCTGAAGCAATCAGCTTCCCAAATATTTACTTAAAGTTGATTTTCCAAGCAATGACATTACATGCAAAAACAGCAGTACTACATTGTTACAATGCTAAAGAAAAATAGCATTTAATAGAGACTGACAGGAAAAATTCTGTTTAAGTAGTTGCCATATTTACAGCTGAAATCTAAGGCCAAAAAACATTTGAAAAATTCAGGGAGAATGGCTGTGATTAGGGCTTGAAATTTTTTAAACTAGAAACAATCCATATAATAATATTTGGGTAATTTCTAACAAGGATTCATTATGTACTTCATAGAAAGATACTATGCTCTAGTAAGAATATGTTATGAAAATATTTTGTAAATTTAAATGGACCATCTATAGAAAAGTCCACCATAATTATTACCAGATTTCTTCCTGAAATGACTAATATAAAGCAATTTTAGACATCTAAATTTCTCAATCTTTTTTCTACTTTTCCACAGTAAGATATTAGATCTAAAGAAAAAATGTTATGAGCTTCAAAAACAAAAAAATACATCTAAGTGTATGCTATGATTATTATTACATTGTTTCTTCAGATGACATAACATAAAGCAAATTTTAAACCTTCAAATTTCTCCCACATTTTTTCTAGTTTTTTAAAATATCAACTACTGCTAATTAGCCTTTATGATCAAAGAATATCTTAGAATGAGGCCATATTCTCTCACCTAGATTTTCTCACAATAATTATTTTGGGAAAAAATTTGAAGGTTATTATACATTGAGACTGAACTGTACAAAATATGCACGATACAAATAAAACCTTGACAAAAAGAAGAAAATACAGAATAGTACTAACAACTTAGTACCTACCTTCCACAATGAACACTTGAACAAGTCAAACAGACCCATGGGCTTTTGTTGGACCGGCACACTATTAAAAGACAAAAAAGAAAAACATACAAATATACCAGCTGAAACATGTAATTTTCAAATTCCTGTCTTATTTACAAAAGTATATTCTATGACCGTGGGCAGCTACATGGTACAGCGGATAGAGGAGCAGTCCCGCAGTCAGGAGGACCTGAGATCAAATCCAATCTCAGACACTTAACTATGTGACACTGGACAAGTCACTTAACCCTGTATGCCTCAGTTCCTCATCTGTAAAATGAACTAAAGAAGGAAATGGCAAACCACTCAAAATCTTTGTGAAAACCCCAAATGTGGTCACAAAGAGTTGGACACAACTGGTTGACTAAACAACAAATTCGATGACTGAATTATAAATATAGAAGTTGCTTAGGCAAACTGAAATTTCAAATGGCCACTTAATTTTACAGTAACATAAAATGGTCACTTAAATTAAGACACTTATTAGCTTTATGACCCTGGGCAAGTCACTTAACCTGTTTGCCTCAGTTCCTTCAGCTATAAAATGAGGATAATAATAGCACCTCCCTCCCAGGACTGTGATGAGGATCAAATAAGATGATGTGTATTAGGTGCTTAAGAGATGCTTCTTTCACCCCTTCTTTGCAGAGACAGAGGTGCATTTTAAGGCCAAAAGGAGACTCATCCTATTCCTCTTTAAACAAGACTGGCCATGACCATTCTAGTCGAGTTCTTCTATGACCAGCATTTCTCTTTGCTCATTCTTATAGGAACATATTCACAGACAGAAACAACCGTCACACACTTATTTTTAATTGTTATCTTCTACTTTGTCTGCAAATATCTAAATTTCCTCAACACATACTAGAATAATGAAATTTTATAAGACAATGTTGCCAAAGTCACCACAAAAAATACCTGAAAATGAAGAGGGTGCCCATCAATTTCAGAATATCTAAACAAATAAGGGTATAATGTAATGTAAGAAGTAATGAAAGGGAGGGGTTCAGATAAACCCAAGAGAACTTATGAACTAATGTAGAGTATAGTGAACAGAACCAGAAGAACAATTTATATAATGAATACCACACTATAAAGTAAAACAGCTCTAATGAATGCAATAAACAACTACTCACAACTTTACGAAACTTGCTTCCTACCTCTTGACAGAGGTGAAAAGCTAAAAGAATGAGAAATACATGTCATGTCTGGACAGATTTCATGTGTGAATCTGCTTTGCTTGAACTAAAGCTTATTATTGGGGGTAGGGGAGAGCAATGACAGTGAAAAAGATACCAAAGAAAAGAGACAAGCATGTCAATGAAACATTAGAAAAATGCTGACTTCCAGCCAAGATGGCTTCATGATCAGATAGATGGCAGATCAACCAACTCTCACCTATCTAGTCCAACAAAAGCTTGAATTTTTCACCAGAGCACAGCAAAAGAGATCAGTCAGAAGCCTGAAGACAACTGGTAAAGGGAGACTGACTGAAAAGCAAGCACCAAAGCAAGGCAGCCTCTCAGCGTAACCAAGGCCTGGACAGAGACACCTGAAGGCTTCAAGACACTGTCTCCAGAATCAGTGAGAGCAGAGTGCTCTCCCAGGAAAGCCTCCAGGCAAGGAGACCTTCAAAGTTTAAGGAAGTAGGCAACCAAAGCAATGGCAGCAGCAGGGATCAATGTACTATCTTAGGACATAAAAGAAATTCTCTAGACCTAGGGGCTCTGAAGTCCTTAACAGGTGGTTAAGATGAGATTCCAGAGAGGCTTTAAAGAGGTAACACTCTAAACCTCAAAGATCCAGAAGGACCCAACCCCAGGAGGTATAGAGTAGCAGGAGGTGGAGTCCAATCCTGGCATAAAGCCCCAATTCACAAAGTAAAGCTCCAGAGATGAGTAAATTAAAGAAAGCATTATGTCAAAAATATTCCCAAGTTAAAGAGGCCCCCAAAGAAGGAGAGGGTAAAAATGTAATAACTGCAAAGAGTCAAAGAAAAAAATGGATTTTCCACAAAAACTATATGAATACCTAAAGAAAGAAAGCAAGAGATGTTTAAAATGACATAAAAGCACTGGAGGAAAGAATTAGGAGAATAAATAGCTTAGAAGAAAAAGTGGCAAACCTTATCCAAGTAACAGACTCCTTAAACATCAAGAGACTAAACATAAATCTGTAATTCCATGGGACTACAAGAAATAGTAGAATAAATTTAAAAGATTGAAAAAAAATAAGATATGCTATATAAAAAAGCTGACCTGAAAAACAGATACAGGAAAGATAATTTAAGAATCACTGGATTCCATGAAAACTATATTTTTTTAAAATCCTGAATATAATATTTCAAGACATCAAAAATGAAACTGTCCAGATCTATTAGATCCTAAACATCTGCTCAGAAGAATAGAAATCTTCCATTCACTTCCAGAGATAAGCCCAAAGAGAAGTCTCAGAAATGTCACAGTCTAAAATGAAAGTTCTCACATTAAACAAACAAAAAAATGCAACAAACATCAAGAAGAGTTCCCCAAAGACTCATGACTGAAGGAGATATCCATATCCAGAGAAAGAGATGGAGAGTCTGAGTGCAGATTGAAACAAACTACTTGTTCTGTTTCTTTTTCTTGTTTTGTTTCCTCTTTCCCACTGAATATTCCATTGGTTATAATCCTTCTTTAGAAACTGACTAATGAATAGGTTTACAACAAAGAATAACTTTTCCAATGTAAAAGCTAAGTATAATGTTAAAGAAAAGTGAGCCTTGAACGGAATAAAAGCCTTTCAAATGTTTCTAATAAAAATGCAAGAGCTGAACTGGAATTTTAAAATGCAAGCACTAGAATCCAGAGAAACTTCGAAAAGTGACTTTATGTGAACAATTAAAAAGAGGTGCATGATGTTGTAGTGCTAACATTCTAATGGGAGAGAAGAAATATGCGTCCCTTCAGAACCTTAATGTCTTCAAAGGGTGTTGAAGCAGTTAAATAAAAACAGGCTAGATGTATGGAATGGTTCCATTTTGAGGCTTGGAGAAAAGAGAATAGAAAAAGAAAGGAATACACTAGTGTTGAAAGGAGGAAAGGATATAATTTGCTGTTTCTCACAATTGGAGAGCATATGAATACATGAACATGAAGGATGGGAGGAGTGATAAGGAATCTCATTACTAAGAATGTGAAGGGCAACTGAATGAACAAGAACACACACACACATAAAATTTGGTGTAGAAATATGCCAGACTCAACAAGGAAACAATCATGGATATGGAGGTTAAAAGGGAGATATAAGCAAAACAAACTTTCTGATCCTAAAGGAGGGATTAAGAAGGAGAAAAAGAAACTGAGAATCTAAAAAGGTGGGTAAGGGGTTGCCTCTTAGACAAATTAAGGAATGACTGGGAAAATCTTGATATATGAATGTAATGAAACATTACTGGGCTAACAGAAATAGCAAAAGATGACTTCCAAGAATCTTGGATAGCATGACCTGACATAGAATGAAGGTGCATAACCAGGTGAGCAATACAAAGACAGCAATATTGTAAAGAAAAACAACTTTGAAAGACTGAAGAGTTTTGATCAATGCAAATACCAACCCTTATCTCCCCAGAACCTATGATGAGTCATGTCTCCCATTTCCTAATAAGTAATGGATACAAGTTACAGAAAGAGAAATAAATTTTTGGACATGGCCACCATCAGATGATTCATGCCACGTATTTCTTTTTTTTTGGAGGGAGGAAGGAAGGGAATGGAGGTTAAGTGTCTTGTCCAAGGTCACATGGCTAGTATGTCAAGTGTCTGAGGCGAAATTTGAACCCAGGTCCTCCTGACTCCAAGGCTGGTACTCTATTCACTGCACCGCCTAGACACTCCCCATGCCACGTATTTCTTACAAGGGGCTTTTCCCCCCTTCCTTCTCTTAGTTTTTATGAGGGGGGGTGCTTTTAGGAGGAATCTGGTTTGCAGTAAGAATGCCCCCCGAAAAAGGGTTATTGAAATTTTTTTAATGCAAAGAAGAGAACAGATGAACATAAATTCAAAAGGAAGCAAAGACACAAGCAGAATGGTTTTGAAAGTAATATGCAGGGGCAGCTAGGTGGCGCAGTGAATAGAGCACCGGCCCTGGAGTCAGGAGTACCTGAGTTCAAATCCGGCCTCAGACACTTAAAACGAAAAACTAGCCATGTGACCTTGGGCAAGTCACTTAACCCCAACCTGCCCTCCAAAAAGCAAAAAATAATAATAATAATAATAAAAAAAGAAAGTAATATGCATAAATTATTATGTATCTCTATATTTTAAAGCAAGCAGCATGAAACCGATATTCAGTTTCATAAAGAATCCTTTTTTAGTGTTCTATTATATGCATGGAAATGTTCTTTTTTGTTGTTTTTAAGTTTAAAAAGAAAAACAACAACTATAAACCACCCACTAAACACAAAAATAGAGACAGTCCCTACTCTCAAGGAGCTTTCTTTCTAATAAGGGATACACACCCATAGGGGAATAGTGGACAGGGAAGGCTGCTTTGATCTGGGAAGTCACAAAGATGGTAATAATCACTTAATATTTCAGTAAATACCCTTTATTTGGGGTGTTTAAGTTTAGAATTAAAAAAACTTAATGCATAGCCAAGACCAGAAAGTTCAGAGGTAGATACAGACAAGCAGGTCAGTTCTGTAATTACCATTCTGAATTTGTGATGTAATTTCTAAAAAACCTGTAAGATATGAGGAACTTGTATTTTCAAAAGCTATCCTATTTTCATTTCTCTTTTAATATGGAAAGAGAATGTTTATTAATTTTTGTCAAGATTGCAAAAATAAATGTCTAAGGTCACTGCAACTCTCAAACTTATGGTTATTGAGAATAGAAAGTGAAGATTTAGGAAAAATAAGCCAGCAGAACTAGGAGGAATCTGAGAAAATTTACTAGAGCTTTCCATATTCTTGAAAGTATTTAAATTAGAAAACATCAGAAAACCTGCTCTTTTGAATGACAGATTAATGATGTCACAATTTCCATGTTGATAAAACCATAAATACAAAAAGAAATTCAATATATTAGGAGTCAATACAACTCTAGGCAAAACTACAGACAACTTGTCTTTGTTAACTTCTTCCCCTTTCACCAGTCATATTCCTTCTATCACATTTCCCATTTCAGGAACTAGGTATTCTTATGCTCCCTCCTTATCAAAACTTGCTCTAATAAGTACATATTCACCTTATCCTGCTCTACCTCAGGCCTACTGTAGCACTTCTAGACATCTCTCTGCCATACCACGTCTGCAAGGCCACATCCAATCCTTGTGATCCTTGCTCTAAAGTCTACCACACTACTTCTCAGCCATCTCTTTGCTACGTGGAAGCGTGTATACCCTCTTTCTTCCCCTCCCTTCCAACTCAAGCTTCAAGAATAGTATTCAAATAAATATCACCACAATTCCAAAAAAGCACAACCACCCTATAAAACTCCACTCACCATTCACTATGACTTCCCTGTTAAAAACTCATCACTCTCATATATGTGTCTCCATAAGCCCTCATGACTTGGTCAGGCCTTGGTCACATGTATAAACATTGTGTACAGACCTCTGTTTTGCTCCTGGCATTTTTCTTGGAGTTGTCAGGCAGCAAGCACCATATCATCCATTCCCTGGCCCTTTCTGAAGCCATACTGACTCTCAGGTAGATGATCATCTTCCAGGTGAAGGAACAGCCTATTAAGGAGGACTCTGGCAAGAATCTTGCCAGCAATTGACTAAGAGAGGCGCTGCCCTGTGATTGTCACAGGACAATCTATTTCCTCTACCTTTATAGAGATGGACAATGGAGGTATGCTTGAATTCCTAAAAGATAACCTCCTCTAGCCATATAACCTAGAAAATTTCATTCAGCTTTTGTATGAGTAATGAACCTTATAAATCTCAGGTGGAATAGAATTAGCAGCAGGTGCTTTGCCACAGGGAAGGAGTCTAATGACATTCAAAACTTTTTCTTCAATTGGAACTTTGGCCAAGGAGTGACTGATTTCTACCTGAGGTCAACGGTCAATGGCCTCAGCATTGACGGATAATGGTCTGTTGAGAACACTTCTTGAAGTGTCCAGCCCATCCCTCTAGGATCATATTCCTTATCACTAGTCAATGCGGCTCTGTCAGCACTGAGTAGCTGAGATGTACCAGAGGTCTTTCTCCTATAAATAACCTCCAATACCTGTAAAAAAAATGACTCTAAACAAATTTTAGAGCTACAGAACCCATAAAAGGACAGAGTGAAATACATCTCCGGCTGAAGACAGCCTGGTAGGCTAACAGGAAGGGTCTATCACACCGGACTAGGAGTGTGGTGCAGTCTGCTGGGGGCTAGGCTGGCACACATCCAGCTGAAGCAGGCCTCAGGAGATTGAATCACTGGCTACTATGGTGTTTTCCAAACATCTCAACCCACAAATGCCAAATACAAAGTAAAACGTCAGTGGGGAAACTTTGCTTGACCTGGGTGAGAGGAGAGCGTGGTCTGGCCCTAGTCCCCGGGGCAGCAGAAGGGGCTATTGTGGTGGCAGCAGTAATGGCTGATTCTGGAGCTTCAGGCACACAGATCAAGGGAGGGATCAAGCAGCTGATCAGAGAGCAATTGCAGGAATCTCTTTGCTGGCACTGAGGCAGGATTCTCCTGCTTTGCCCTCCTGTATCAATAATGAGATATTCACAACACCCATGATGGTTATGAATATGCTGGTATAGTTTTGGATCACAAAATGTAGCAAACTCTCCACATGGAAGGCAGAACCAAGGTCTTTATTCAGAAACAATAACACTGAGTCCCAAAACC
The DNA here is from genome assembly GCA_028646575.1 of Pseudocheirus occidentalis. Taxonomy (NCBI): domain Eukaryota; kingdom Metazoa; phylum Chordata; class Mammalia; order Diprotodontia; family Pseudocheiridae; genus Pseudocheirus; species Pseudocheirus occidentalis. Next base: position 118,007,979 of record CM053598.1, on the reverse strand, counting down.
AGAAGGACAAGTCCCAAAACCAGAAAGCCAAAGTCATTATAATGGTCACAAAGTTGATACACATAGTTAATGCAGTGGACACCCACATTCCCAAGCCT
>CM053598.1:117988328-118007381 GCA_028646575.1 Pseudocheirus occidentalis | reverse complement strand
CACTCCATTGGATATAACTCCTATACAACCAGACAATTGTACAATGTGAAGGAGTTTGCAGATCCTATACATGATTGTATGCCACCATGGGGGAGTTGGGTGGGGGATGGGGAGGAAGGGGAGAAAAATCTATAACTGAAGTGACTATGGAACAGAATCTTGTAACCTAAAAGTGAACAAACAAGTTAACTTTAAAAAATAATAATAATAAAATAAAATTAAAAAAAAAAAAAAAGAAATTCCTTACTATCTTCAAGATCCAATGAAAGTATCACATCCTCCATGATCCCTCCCCCTCCCCCAAGTTAAATATGAACTCTCCCTTCTCAAATTTCTCTTTAGCACATTGCCTAGACATCTCTGTACTTATCACAATCTTCCTTGTACCAAAGTTCTTTGTATTACTAGCTCTTCTCTGCTACTAGACTGTAAACCCCTTGAGAACAGGGTAACTGCAATATTAAGAATCAAAAAGACCTGGATTCAAATTCCACACTTATCACTTAACTTGCTTAAATTTTAGTTTCCTCACTCTATAAAATGAGGGGTCGGTAATGACTATGACGTGATATTAAAGGATATTAATAAAGTATATTAAAAAAAAAACCAAAATGGTATAATAATGCCTATAGCACCCAGGACAGAGGTGGGAGATTCACTTGAGATAATCTATGTAAAGCATTTTGCAAAATTTGAATAGACTCTCTGGTAGTTGCAGTAGTAACATCAAGAGTAATATGAAGAGGGGCAGCAGCAACAACAGTAGCAGCACTTGGTCCCAAGAGCTAATCACAACAGAGTGGAGAAGAACGTTGCTGATAAGTCACAAGGGAGCAGCGGCCCTGGTTAAAGTTTCAAAACAAAAAGGAATACCAGCACTTGCAGCTGCATGGGGCCATTCTACTTTTGAAGAGCTCTAAATGTTAGCCAGTTTTCCCTGATATCAGGCCTAAATTTGCCTCCTTGCAATTTTTACTCATTTGCTCCTGTTTTTCTCCTCTAGCGTGGGGGGCAAGGAGAAGAGATCAATGGAGCATTCCATCTGGTTAATCATAATTATGTCTACTCTCTTCTACACATAAAAGTACTTCAATTACTTGAAAACAGCTATCACATCCCTCTAGCATCTTCTTCTCTACAGGCTAAATGCTCCCAGTTCCTTTAACAGCTATGACACAATCTCAAGGCTCTTCACCATCATGCCTACCCACCTCCAGATACGCTCCAGCTTATCAATGTATGTCTTAAGTTGTGACACCTAGTACATTATACTCCAAATGAATGCTCATGAGGGCAGAGTATAGTAAAACTACAACTTCAGTATTCTTAGAAGCTATTCCTCTCCTTAATGCATCCCATTACAAAATCACATTAGCTTTTTTGGTTACCACAGAACTATGCTGATTCATAGCTCCTTGTTGTTTAGTCATGTTTAGTTGTGTCCAATTCTTTGTAACCCCTTTTTTGGAATTTTCTTAGCAAAGATACTGGTATGGTTTGCCATTTCCTTCTCCAGTTCATTTTACTGATAAGGAAATTGAGGCAAACAGGATCAGGATTAAGTGATTTGCGCAGGGTCACACAGCTAGTAAGTCTCTAATGACAGATCTGAACCCAGATCTTCCAGGCCCAATTCTATCCACTGATTTAAGCACAGAGGATGATTCAGTTTGCAGTCCATTAAAAACGACTCGGATCTTTTTCAAATAAACTGCTAACCATGCCTCCCTCAACCTGTACTTGTGAAGTTGACTTTTTTTGCTTCCAAGTGCTTATAACACATCTATAAATTTGACATACTTTGTAGGCCTTTATTCAAGTCATTGGACGAATGTTAAACAGCACAAGCCAAACACAGATTATTCCACTGGACCTCTCAAGCCTAACTGGCACTAAACCATTAGTGACTACACTCACATTCTGTAATCCAACCAATTACGTCCACCTAATCTACCTAAATTCTTACCTAATCTCTATCTCTCCATCTTTTCCACATGAATAGTTTGAGATATATTATCAAAAACTTTACTAAAATCTAGGGTAAACCTTATCTAAAGCATCACCACTCACCTAGACTAGTAATCCAGTGGGGGAAAAAACAGTCACGCATTAGTAGGCAGGAGCATTAACTCAAATTAGAAAACTGTTTTAGTTACACCTGACACTAACTGAAATAGCTCCCAAACTTCTTTGGGTTTCAGGTTCCCTCTCTCACCTCTAAAATGAGGCCTTTAGACTAAAAGAGTAAGATGAAGTGAACCTTCTAGGCCTAAAATTCTATGACTTAGTATAGATTCAAGAGAGAAGGGCAAAACTTGAACAAAAAAAATCACGTAAACCATTCTCCCCAAACATGAAATTCTTCAGAGAATACCAAAACTGTTTTTTAAGGGGGGAAGGGAATCATTATCCAGTTAGAATGAAAAATTTTTCATAAATTCTAACTTGGACTACAAATCCTTACATAACAAGAAATCTTACATTTTAAGATATCAAATAATATGTAAATAAGAAAAGATGCTACAATAATAAAACAAGAACAGCGAGAAAGAGAACTTAAAAAGTAGGATATTCATTAAATTACTGGATAAGCTCAACGACATTAACAAAAAAGTACTAACATCTTATTTGAGATGACATCATAAATGGTGGTATAAATCAACATTAAATATTATAGCTCCATGGTTTGAAAAAGGCAGGATTAATAACAAAGTTGTTTTATAAAAGGGTTATTCAAGTGGCGCTTCAAATGAGAGAAGTTTTAAAATTACTTTTCATCATGAAATCTTCACTATTCTAAAACAGTAACATGAACCTAAGAAGGGATATCAAGATTTCAAAAACAATTAAATGTCTTCATCCTCTAAATTGCTTATAAGAATTCATAAGTTTCACAGCCAAATCTACACATGAATTATAATTGTCGTTCTCAATTTCCCATTCACCGCCACCTTTTTTGCTATTCAAACTCCTTAAGTCTCATGTCTGAGATTGGGGCAAGAAGCTGATAAAGCCAGGAAATGGGCCAGGGAGTACAAAAGAGAAAGTGCATAGACTAATAGGGCTTCACCTAAATAACATAGACCACCAAAAGTGGCATGAGGAATGACTATGTGGTACAGACATGGACAACTTCTCTCCAGCAAATCCTCTTATTTTCTAGGTTTTTCTCATTCTATTCCTGTTCTTAGCAGTCTATCAATTAATCCTTCTCTGACAGAGTACTAATCAATAATTAAGCTGTTTAATGATAACAAATATGGAAACATATCCTTACTGGTGTCTCCCACCAATACCTCTAACAAAGGATTGTTCAGACAGCCTCATATCATAGTAGCTTGTGGATAAAGAATGTTGAGAGGCCAAGTCAGAAGTGAAAGCTGTCTATTCACTTCCCCCACCCCCAAAAGACCCTCAATCCCACTTTTACTATAGGTAGTCAATAAACAAAGATTTGGCATGTCACTTTGTAACTGCTAATAATCTTTGGATTAGAGATTTCTCTACTTCCATCCATAATGGCTAAACTAAAAACTAGGACTAGGACCTAGCTTTATAACATCAATACCATAATGGATGAAAGACATAACGGATGCTTCTCAAATTGTATTTACCAGAATCTTAGGGGTTCCAGCAAAAAGTAACATCGGTAAGCAGATGAACAAGCATCTGTAACACTTTCTGTATTCCACGGAGAAGAATAGTAATGTGTGCATTCAACTGATAGAAAGAACCACTAGTTTGATTTAGGGTGATATAAGTGAAACCTGGTTTCTTACTGACCTAGAATCAGTCACTGAAAGTGACCAATAAAACAGAGCATACAGCCAAGTGACTGTCCTTCTGGGTAATTTATTTGTGTTTATGCTCTGTATTTTTTTTGTACCAATGTTCATTATAATTAGGTGGAAAAGAGAGACAAGAGGATAGAATGCCAAATATATATTTAATATCAAATACCAAATAATCTCCAATTTCTTATTCTTCTTATTTTTCCATCCAGTTAAATTCAGTATGAACAAAAACAGTCACTGACTATCCCCCTAAACCTGTTCACTCTTTTAACTTCACAATTTACCAATTGTACCAATGTTTTTGACTGTTCAAGTCAAACACTTATTAGGCACCTACTCTATGCAAAACAATTGTACTGATAACAATGATATGAGAGCTCTTGCCTGGGAGACCTCATAGTTCCATTGGGTGAAACAGGAGAATACACACACACACACACACACACACACACACATACACACAAGCACATGTGAGCACACACGTAGGGACAGATGACAGCAAAGGAACAATCCAGAAGAGGTGGCAACCTGAGGTCGACCTCAAACAAAAATGAGGACTCTGAAAGGCAGAATGATTAGCAAGCACATTTTCACCAATCTGACAAATACAATGACCAATTGTAAACTGCGGTAGTAAAGCCTGTCTCAAATCTAAAGCAAGGTAACAGGTATAAAATGAAGCATATACTTGCAGACATGACTAATGTGTTGATGTTTTACTTGACAAATTATCTGTCAAAAGGCACAGTTTTTTATTGAGAAGATGGTAAGTTATATGCTGAGGTTGAAAAAAATGCATCAGTAAAATTTTGAAAAAGCTTTTTAAAGAGTGAAAAGTATAAAAAGAAAAAAAAATTGGGGGACCAGTGAGTTGGCTTGTGTTAATGTAAGAGACCGGAGTCAGGAAGTCTTGTTCAAAGTTAGTAGTACAGTTTGCCTGGAACACAAAGTACAAGAATGGGAATAATGTGAAATGAGGTTGGGAAGATAGGTTAGAGACAGAGAAATAGCATCATTTCTGAATTCTCATTCAGATGTCAAAATATTAGAGACAAATGGAGGAAAATATAAACTGAATTAGGTATAATTATCATAATTTAAATGTGAATGGATTAAACAAATTAACAAAAACATTGGATAAAAAACCCCCCAAAACTCTATAATCTGTTGCTTATAAGAAACACACCTAAAACATATATATACACAGAAAAAAAAATATGTTAGAACAAAATTTACAATGCATCAGGTAAATTAAAAAAACAAAACACCAGGAAAAACAATCATGATATCAAATAGACAAGATCAAAACACAGATTCAGAAGAAGACAACAAATTCAAAATTGCTCCATCCAAAACCTCAAATAAAAATATGAATTAATCTCAGTTCCAAAAAAAAAATCCTATTAGAACTCAAAAAGGATTTTGAAAGTCAAATAAGAGAGGGAGAGAAAAAACTGGGGAAAGAAATGAAAGTGATGCAAGAAAATTGTGAAAAAAAGAATCAACAACTTGGTCAAGGAGGCACACACATACAAAAGTACTGAAGAATTTAACAGCTTAAAGAACAGAATAGGCCAAATGGTAAAAGAGGGACAAAAATCCACTGAGAAAAAGAAGTCCTTAAAAATCAGAATTGGTCAAATAGAAAAGGAGATACAAAAATTCAATGAAGTAAATAATTCCTTAAAAATCAGAATTGGGCAAGTAGAAGCTAATGACTCCTTGAAACATCAAGAAACAATAAAACAAAATCAAAAGAATGAAAAAAAATAAAAGAAAATGTGAAACATCTCATTGGAAAAACAACTAACCTGGAAAACAAATTGAGAGATAGTTTAAGAATAACTGACCAACTGAAGGCCATGATCAAAAAAAGTACCTAATCATCTTTCAAGAAATTATCAAGGAAAACTGCCCTGATATCCTAGAATCTGAGGGTAAAATATGAACAGAAAGAATCCAATGATCACCTCCTGCAAGAAATCCCCAAATGAAAACTTCCAGGAATATTATAGCCAAATTCCAGAGCTCCCAGGTAGAAGAAAAAATTCTTCAAGTAGCCAAACAATTCAAATATTGTGCAGCCAAAGTCATGATAACCCAAGATATAGGAGCTTCCACATCAAAGTAGTAGAGATACATGTGATCTCAAAGAACGTTATCATTATTATCCCAGCAAAAGGAGTTTACGTGGACAGAGGGCATGAGTATGAGCTGATTATGCTGAACTGATCTCCAAAAAACTGAAGGGGGGAAAAAGTGGGATGTACTAGGAGGAGTTAAGGGAAAGGTAAAATAGGGAAAATTATTCTGGATAAAAGAGGCATGAAAAGAGCTTTTACAGTGGAGGGGAAGATGGGGGAGGTGTGTGTGTGGGGAAACACTTAAACCTTACTCTAATCAAAATTAGCTCAAAGAGAGAAAGAGAATAACATACACACTCGGCTGGATTACAGAAGTCTATCTTACCCTACTGGAAAGTAGGAGAGGAAGGATATAAGAGAAGGGGGTTGGGGGGGGAGAAATAGAAGGGAGGGTGAATTGAGGGAAAAAAAATAAAACACCTATGTCCATCTAATCTACCTAAATTCTTACCTAATCTATAACTCTCCATCTTTTCCACATGAATGGTTTGAGATATATTATCAAAAACTTTACTAAAGTCTAGGGTAGGTAGGCAAAGAAGCAAAACACTTTTGAATAAAAGGAGTGAGAGAAATAGAAAGGGGCAGAGAGGCAGAAAGATAAATAGGTGAAAATAGGATGGAGGGAAACATACAGTAATCATAACTGAAAAAAATTTTCTACAGCAAGTTTTTCTGATAAAGGCCTCATTTGTCAACTATATAGAGAACTCAGTCAAATTTATAAGAATACAACTAATTTCCTAATTGATAAATGGTCAAAGATATGAACATGTAGTTTTCAGACAGAGAAATTAAGGCTATCTACAATCATATGAAAAAAACGCTGTAAATCACTATTGATTAGAGAAATGCAAATTTAAACAACTCTGAGTATCAGTACCACTCCCCACCTATCAAATTGGCTAATATGACAAAAAATGAATAAATGACAAATGTAGGGAAAGTGGGAAAACTGGGACACTAATGGACTACTGGTGGAGTTTTTAACTGATTCAATCATTCTGGAAGGCAATTTGGAACTACGCCCAAAGGATTTTAAAACTATGCATATACCCTTTGTCCCAGCAATAAGTTTATATCCCCAAAGAGATTTAAAAAAAAAAACCCAAAATGAAAAGGACCTATATATGTACAAAAATATTTAAAGCAGTTCTTTTTGTGGTGATAAAGAACTGGAAATTGAGGGGATGCCCATCAACTGGGGGAATGGCTGGACAAGTTGTGATTTATGATGCTATAAGAAATGATAAGCAAAATGTTCTCAGAAAAACATGGAAAGACTTACATGAACTCATGCTAAGTGAAAAGAGCAGAACCAGGAGAGCACTATACACAGGAACAGCAATATTACGCAATGATCAACTGTGAATGACTTAGCTATTCTCAGTAATACAATGATTCAAGTCAAAATGCTATCCACCTCCACGGGAAAGAACGTATGGCCATCTGAAGGCATATCAATGCATGCTTTTCAAAACTTTATTTTTCTCAGGGTCTTTTTTTGGTCTGGTTTTTTTTCAATTTTTAAAAATTTTTAATTAAAAAACTTTTTTATTGGTTCTTTATTTTAAACCAATAACTTTAATTAATTTTCTTGTTCACATCACTCATTTCCACGAGGTTTTGAGTTACAAATTTTTTTTCCATCTTTCTCCTACGCAGCAAATCCCACTGTATAGCCCCTCCCCCAGTCTGCTCTCTCCTATGTCCTCCCCCATCACTCCTCTGACTTTCTGGTAGAGCAGGATGGGTCTCCCTACCCCAGTGCCTGGTCTGTGTTTTCTTTTACAATGTGATTAATACAGAGATATGTTTTGTATGACTGTGCACACTGATCAAATCGCTTGCCTTCTTAAAGTGGGGAGGAAAAGAATTTATAACTCAAAATTTTTAAAAACAAATGTTAAAATTGTTTTTACACATAACTGGAGAAAAATATTAAAAATAAAAAGAATATGTATGTTTCTCAATACCATATGGATTTTTTTTTTAAACTGACCCTCTGTTAGGACACAGAGATCTTGCAGACAAATGTGAAAAGGCAAAAATTTAAAGAAAGACCTAAGTTAGATATGATGATCTCTGGTGAATAAGGAATGGAAAGGCAAAGGTATCCCATTCTCAGCCATATATGGGACCTTTATAAAACCTGATCATAGGCAAGGACATTTGAAAAAAAAACCCTCTAAAAATGCAGAAAAGCAGAAATAGTAAATATATATGTATATACGTACACATATACACAAATATATCCTTTACTGTCGTCCACAGCAATAAAAATTATAATTTAAAAAGTGCTTTGAAGAAAGGATTCAAAGTTAAATGGAGATTAAATAATTTAATCCTAAAAGACTGGTCAACAAAGAAATTACAGAAACAAAAGACAATCTGATCAAAGGAAACAAAAATACAACAACATTACAAAACTTTTGGGACATAACCGAAGTATTCCTAAGGGGAAATTACATATCTCTTAAGACTTTCATCATCAAAAGAGATCATAAATTATGTAAGAAACTAAAAACTAGAAAAGCAATAAATTTTTAAAAATCCTAATGAAATTCCCAATTAGAAATTCAAAAGATTTTTTAAATTAAATTTTATTTATTTAGTTTTAGTTTTCAACTTTATCAAAAGATTTTTTTAAAAAGATTAAAAATTTTAAAGCAAAAGAGCCATTGAAGCAACAAATACAGGAGCTAGTTTCTTGGGGGAAAAAACAGTAAAACTGATAAATCATTAGCAGATCTGATCTTTTTTAAAAGGGAGAGGAAAACCAAATAATCAATACTGAAATGATAAAGATGAAGAGAGAGCATTCCAAACATGGGGAATGGCCAGTAAAAAAAAACAAAACAAAAACCCAACAAACAAAAAAATAAAACCTCTGAGTAGGGAGAATGACATCCAAGGAACAGCAAGTATGTTACTGCGGTTAGATCAAACAAAAGGCAACAAAGGATAAGACTAGGAAGACAAAAAAGGGAAAAACTGTGAAGTGTTTTAAATGACAAATACAGGATTTCATACTTGATCTTGGAGGTTAAAGGTAGTTTTCTGAGTAGGAAGAAAACTTCTTTTTAAAAAATCACCCTGGAGGTGGCTAGGCGGCACAGTGAGTAGAGCACTGGTCCTGGGGTAAGGAGGACCTGAGCTCAAATCTGACCTCAGATGCTCGACACACTTACTAGCTGTATGATCTTGGGCAAGTCACTTAACCCCAATTGCCCTGCCCTTCCCCCCCTCCAAAAAGCTGGAAAAAAAAATTACTCTGAAAGTTAAACAGAGAATGAGTTGGAATGGGGAGAAATTTGAGGTAGGAAGACCAACCAGAAGGCTACTGCAATAGTCCAGGCAAGAGGCTTTCACCAGGGTGGCAGCTGTGTCAAGAGTAGAGAAAGGAACACACATGGGAAATGTTATAAAGGTAGAAATAGCAAGACTTGACAATAGATTGGATGTACGGGGTGATTATAAATGGTATAAAAAATGACAGTAAAGTTACAAACCTGGTTGACTTGTCAAAAATGAGAAAGTTGGGAAAAGGAGAGAGGATTAATTAGGTATCTACTACGTGTTGGCTACTGTGCTAAGTACTTTACAAACATAATCCCATTTGATCTTCATAATAACCCAGCAAGACAGATGCTATTATTTCCCCATTTTATGGCTGAGGAAACAGAGGCAAACAGAGTAACTTCTCTAAGGTCACACAGGTAATAAACATCTGAGGTCACGTTTTAATTCAAGTCTTCCTGCTTCCAGGTTCAGTGCTTCAGCCACTACGCCGCCTAGCTGCCTACTGGAAAAAGGAGAGGAGCTGGTGCGAAGGCTACTAAGTTTTGCTTCTGACATTTTAAGTTTGTGTACATCTGATGTGAGATATCTGAAAGGTAGTGACTAATATGGGAGTGGAATTCAGGAGATAATGGAATTAGATATATAGACATTGGAATCATCTCTATAGAGATAACTGAGTCACACCAACTGATGAAATCCCCAAGTGAGATAGTAATCCCAGGGCAGTATTTTGGTAAACCCACAGTCAGTGAACCTGACCTGAATGAAAATACAGCAAAGGAGATTGAAAAGGACTGCTCAGAGAGGCAGGAAAAGCCACAGGCAAGTGGTCAAATAATATGAACAACCAGTTCTCAAAAAAAGAATTGCAAACTATTAACAAACACATGAAACGATGTTCCAAGTCACCATTAATAAGAGAAATGCAAATCAAAACAAATCTGAGGTTTCACCTCACCTCAAGCAAATTGGCATAGACAACAAAACATAAAAATAATAAATGTTGGAGGGATTATGCAAAGATAGACACACTAACACATTGCTGATGCAGCTCTGAACTGGTCCAAACAATCTAGAAAGTAATTTGGAATTATGCAAATAAAGTGACTAAAATGTCTATACCCTTTGACCCAGAAATTCCACTGCTGAGTATATTCCAAAGAAGTCACTAACAAAACAGAAGGCTCCCTATACACCTACTGACTTTTACAGATCCCTCTACAACTCTCAATCCACTAGTCTTATATACTTCTCAGTGAGCATTAACTGTTGTTTCTAAGCCACTGTTACTAGATGGTCTGTTACCCTGATTATAAACTTAAAATTTCTTTTTTTTAAAAATTAAATTGGTTTATTTACTTTTAGTCTACAACATTCAGTTCCACAGTCCCTTGAGTTTCAGATTTTCTCCCTCTCTCTCCTCCTCCCCCCCATCATGGCAGCACTCAAATAAAGGATCTATAAATATCTTCACATTAATCATTGATCAGGTTGTAAAGAAGGATTATAACTGCTGGAATTATCAGTGGGAAAGAGGAAACAAAACAAGAAAAATACAGCAAGTAGTTTGTTTCAATCTGCATTTAGACTCTGCATCTCTTTCTCTGGACGTGGACATCTCTTTCAATCATGAGTTTTTTGGAGTTGCCTTATAACCTTACATTGCTGAGAGGAGTCCAGTCTACTGAGGTTAGTTGTCACACATACATTGTGTCTGTGATTGCGTACAAATTTCTCCTGGTTCTGTTCTTCTCGCTCAGCAATCAGTTTATAGAAGTATCTCCAAAACATAAAATATCTAGGAAAGGTTCATGTACCTCACACATCTGAATGAGATAAGTGAAAGCATTCTCATAAAATGAAAGGGACAGTTACCAAACTTGAGCTAGGTCCTAGATCTCTTTAGGCCTAAGTTTCATGTTCCCGTAAATCACCTGACTTTGGTGAAACCAGATGGCGTGCCCCTACTTCCCCTCCCTTTTTCCTGTAAGGGGCTTTTTGTGATGGCCCCCTTTTGCTACATCAGGGGCTTTCCAGTGTTCTGCATAGACATTACCAATGGGGTAATGATCCAGCATTAGGAGATTTTTGGTGGGAGGGGGTTTTGGGTTTATCTGGAAATTTGGAGGTTTTTCATAGAATTGTTTGTACAAGGGTATATAACTGCTTGCTTGCCTCTTGTTGGATGCCTCCCTCCCTATACCAGGCCTATCTGAGATGGTGATGCTCAATTCTTGCAAGACTTGTCTTTAGAATAAAGAGCTTCTGTTTCTACCTGGAGAAACCTCTGAATTTATTTGGGTAACGGGTGTCCACACAGAGCTTCTCTTTGATTGAAGAGGGGTCTTTCTTTCCAAAGCTTGGGACCAAGCACGCGCCAGGGATTTCCTGGAGGTCTTAGGCTTTGGGGGAGAACTGTTGCCTAGTCATAGAGAAAGAACTCTACAGAGGTACTCTGAAGGAACAGAAAGCTCATTAGGGCTCCAACAGTAAAAACAGGAAAAGAAACTGAAAGGAAAAAAGTCCGGCTGGTGGATATGAGCAGTCCAAGAAGTATGTGCACACAGCCTGGCCGTAAGCACTCATGGGTCTGGGAGTAATTAACACAAAGGTGAACTCTTAAGGAGGTTCCCTAACTGATACTCCAATGGAAGGATGCTGTTAAGCAAGGCTTCACAGGTGACTGAGGAGAAGGGGAGACCCTTCTTGGATAATTCGTCTAAGTCTCTTTGACTTGGGGAGTTTAGTGACACTGCCTGTAAATTCATCAAGGATGGGAAAGGGACCATCTAAACGTTTGCAGTTGGAGCACATATGTCAGGTACCAGTCAGTTTCAATCTCTGTGATCTTTTCACTATGTCTTTGTGGTGTTTTTTTTTCTAACACCTTTCTGTGACTCTGTGATTAAAATTGAATCTCTTGTTTCTCTCCCCTCTTGGGATGGGGAGTGAGGGAAAGGAAAAAGAAAAGAAAAATGTTTTACTGTTTAAAATTAGTAACGCAGAAAATCTCTTTCTCCCTTTTCGTGTCCCAGGTCTTGGCCAGGCTTGGGGCTTGGAAAAGAGGGAAGGAGAAAGGAAAAGAGGGAATTTCCCCCTCCTTGAATCAAAAATGGGCGGAGACTAACACCTCCTGGCTCACCCAAAAGTAAAACAATGAAGGGTAGCTAGACAGATCAGGCAGTTTTTAAGACCAGAGTAAATTCTGCTGAAAAAAACACTAATGAAGAGGGAGGTAAGGAAAACCTCTAAATCAAGAGAATCTGAGATATATTGAGGGTTGGTTTCTAATGGGAAAGTGGGACCCAAAGTGAACATTTTAAAGACAGGGAAATGCTTGAAGGGGGTGGGGGGAGCATAAGTTTCAGGATGGTACATAAACTCTGTAGTTTGATACTTTTTGTAAGCTTCTCAGGAAAGGAGGGGCAAAGAGGGGAGAGAGAGATGTGGCTCTCTGGGTGAAAACTGTTAGGCATTAATTCCCTGTAGTTCTAAGGTGCATAAAAGCATGAAACTTTGGGTATGATTATTAGGAATGTAAAAGAATGCAGGCAGTCTGAGTAATGGGTTTTGAAAGATTGGGAAAGAGAAAATAATGACTTGAGTGAAAATATGAAAGTTAGGAAAAGTCTCTGGGAATAGAGAGGGGTGAGTGGGGGAGTATCCTCCCCACCCTGGGGTGTCCTTGTGCTAGCATCAGATAGTGTAAGCATGTTGAGAGGGTTTGAGGAAGTTTTGGGATTTTTTTTAGAGAGGCTGAAATCGGGTGATAATTGTTACTGAATTTGAGAATGGCACCAATTATAGTAGAAAATATAGATTAACATAATTTGCTAGAATTAAAAGAAAGCAGGTAGAGTTTTAGCCCAGTATAGTTTTTAATTGATCTGATTATAGTAAGGGAAAGCAAATTTCTTGTAAACTTCCTTAGGAAGATATGAATGTGAATGGGAAATTAAAATAATGAGAATATATTTGTGGCATTTGAAGGGCTAAGAGTTATAGGACCTAGAAATGTATGGCAATATGGTTAATTATTAATTATTAATATGATTGAGTTCTGTATTATTTGGTATTAGGGAATGGATTCATTGTATGAACCCCCCCTCTCCCCCCCCCACTCCTAGAATGATTTTGTAAGGACTGTGGTGAAATCTACATCCTAGGAATTTGTTTAGAATTAATATAATTGTAAAAGTGTTTTTGGCTTTGGCTTGCACAGGGTTCACACAGACCACAATTATTAAACCAGGTACATGTCTGGATGAGAACTGGGAGGCTAAAGGCATTTTCTTGGTAATTTTATGTGAAATGTTCTTTTGGGTTTGATGGTTATGAGATGAATAGTTTTTTTTCTGTGTAAAAGTAATTTTGAAATAGTTAAGGTTATCAAGCTGCAGCTATTTGATTAGGGGTTTAAAGTTTAAATTTAGATACTGAATGCGTGTTGTAATATTCCTGGGATTTGTGAAATTTGGTAAATAGGTGTATTATCTGTGTTATAGGAGAAGCAGTTTCTCTTATAGATGCTGCTATATTCTAAATGTTGCTATCTTAAGGATATTGTTCTAAAAGTTATGAGAATAATTAGGTATATATAATTCACCAGTTTGTAAGATTAGACCATGGACCTCCGCAAACACTCCACTCTCTTTGCAGAGTCCAACATAAAATTATATATATAAAATATATATTAAATATATATCATAATTAAATTATATTATAAATTAAAATATATATTGTTGTTAATAGAATGGGGAAGATGGATGAAAAGAGATGTGAAAAGAAAAGAGGAGAGTCCTCCAGATTCTTCTGTCTCTAGGTAGTTGCTTGGAACACTCTAAGTGTGAGGAAGTGTTTTAAGAAGATAGATATTAATTAATAAGTCAAATAAAGCTAAGGAAATATAATGATGAAACATTATCCCATAAATTAAGGCTGGGATTTTAAAGTGGCAGTAGTGAGGTATATTTGTGTATTTGTGTGGAATAAAGTCACTGGGCATTTCAAAGTGATGAAAGAGCAATTGGGTATTGACTGACTGAATTAATTGTTGGGATTAAATCAGAGATATTTTTAGTTGAAAGAAAAGAGGTCTTAGTGTAAGTTCAGATTGAGCATAGTCATAAAAGGGTAAAGAGAAATTTTGGAAAGTAAATGTAAATCTGTTAGAGCAAGATTTGCTTCCTTCATGAATAGGAACAAATATAAAGATGAAAACAGGTTATTTAAGACTCATTTTAAGGATGTTCCTCAATCAATGCAAGACTATAATCATGTTTTAGGTTGTTTGAGATTATTACCTAAGTTTTTGATGTGACTATTAATTGGCTATTCCTCTGAGTCCAGCTCTAGGTACGAATATTAAGAAAAGCTATCCTGGCCACCAGAGCCACTGACCCATGGTTCCAGAAGACACAGGTATGAGGTACAGAGAGGTCAGGAGAACAACTATTCCTCATGAACTGAGGTAGGATTCTCCTGATTCGTATTACCCTCAAACACCTAGTAGATTTCAAGCTTGGCTTAGTGAGATTTATATGTATTCTGCCTGGATTTAACACCTTGAAATTAGGGAATTATGGTTCCCATATTATAATTTTGTCCCCATTCTTGGTGACAAGCTTCAATAATCACAATGTAATAGTTAATATATTAAACAGTTGAGTCTGGAACATCTAAAGTTAATAAGAGATTAGTGCTATTAAACTAAAGATTTTATAGAAATTCTTGCTTAAGTAAAGACCCTCTAGTTTGTGGGGATATCAGTTGCTATCTAGCTTCAGCTCTGTCCTAATTAGCTAATATTCATAGTAGAATAACTTGTGCCAGTGCATGAACAGAAGGAAAGTCTCTCAGAAATTATGTGAATCCTTTTGTTAAATGTAAACATGTTAATATCTGAGGCTACATCAATAATACAGGTGGGTGGTCATCAGACCAGACAGATGTTGAAGCAAGGGGAAATTGCTTTGCAGATGAGGAAGCAAAAAGAGCTGGGATGGCAGAATCAGAACCTTCTGAAAAATTATTGTTCTTGGTCCCCTCTTTTCCCCTGAGTCTCCTTCCCCCTTCTTTTACCGAGGAAGAAAAGCAGAGATTACTGGCCTTGGGAGCATGAAAGCAGGGTGGACGGTGGGACCTCTCGGATGGGAGAGAAGTATTGACTAAGTCAGGTATGAGGCAGATCCTTCAGTATTTACATCAGGGCAGTCATTGGGATGTCCAGAACCTGTGTGGAGTCCTGGCTCGGTATGTAATACCTGGCCTCTATACTATGATGTGGTAGTTGGTGGACAGCTGCCTTGTGTGTTGAAAAGACAAACAAGTCAGCATTGCGCTGAACTCCAGTCAGAGGTAGGCCTTTGGGCCTCAGGCCTTTCCAGAGCATACAGGCGGACTTCACCAAATTACCTCCCATAGGACACCTCAAGTACTTGCTGGGTGGACCACCTGACCTCCTGGGTGGAGGCCTTTCCTCTGCCCCTCACAACAACTCCAGCTGCTGGCAAAATTCTGCTAGAACAAATTATCCCAAAGTATGGGGTGGTGGAATGGATTGACTTAGACAAAGGGGCTCATTTTACGGCCAAGATCCTACAGTCCCTAGCCTAGGCCCTAGATATCACTTGGGAGCTTCACACTCCCTGGCCCCCCACCCCCCAATCTGACACAGCTGAAAGAATGAATCAAGAAATTAAGAGGCAACTCACTAAATAGGCTTTGGAAACATAGCTGGTCTGGACCAAGTGTCTACCCTTGGCCCTCCTTAGAATTAGGAAATTAGGACCAAACCTAGAAGAGATACAGGGCTCTCCCTATGATGTTCTCTTTGGACACCCCTACCCTGGCAAAGGTGGAGAGAGCCTAGATCCATTGTTTGACCAGAAGGACACATTTTTGAGGGAATAAGTAGCTTCCCTGGCAAAGTACCTACAAAAAGGCTGATCGCTCAGACTCCTTATTTGAGATTCACAGTTCACAGATACCAACAGGGAGACTGGGTTCTGATCAGAACCTAGAAGGAGGAGAAGCTCAATCCAGCCTGGGAAGGTCCGTTCCAGACTCTACTGATTTCCAATACTTCGGTCTGGGCAAAGGAAAGAAGTTGGACTCATTATACTTGTGTGAAGGGAAACCCCCCACTTCCTGAACTGTCGAAAGATCCCAACCAGAGAATTTGAAGCTCCTCCTATGGCACAGCTATGTGGAGTGAGCAATCAAGACTCTGGATTCCTCTCCCTGTGTATGTTTGTTGATGAGAGGAGAAGGGGAAATCATTTATCTGCTCCACTTTCTCTGCATTAGCTTAATCATAATTATATATTACTTTTTATCAAGCAACTGTCTACTCTCCCCTTTTGGAATAATTTTCTTTGCACTGAGAATGCTACTAATATTCTCTTTATATCCGAAACAGATAAGGTAGTTGAGGAGGCTTGCTGGAATTGGTGTGAGAAGCTTTCACACCTAAAGAAAGAGGGGAGACTTAATGAGATAAGTGAAAGCATTCTCATAAAATGAAAGGGACAGTCATCAAACTTGAGCTAGGTCCTAGATATTTTTAGGCCTAAGTTTCATGTTCCTGTAAATTACCTGATTTCGGGGAAATCAGATGATGTGCCCCTACTCCCCCTTCCTTTTTCCTATAAGGGGCTTTTTGTGATAGCCCCCTTTTGCTGCATATGGATAATCATAGCTATATGTCTTTGTATTGGGCAAGAGGAGCTTTCCAGGGTCCTGCATAGACTGTGAGGTCATGTCACCCCGCCAATGGGGTAATGATCCAGTACTAGGGGATTTTTGGTGGGAGGTTTATCTGGAAATTTGGGGTTTTTCACAGAATTGTTTGTACAAAGGCATATAACTGTTGGCTTGCCTCTTGCTGGGTGCCTCCCTATACCAGGCCTATCTGGGATAGTGATGCCCAGTTCTCGTGAGACTTGTCTTTACAATAAAGAGCTTCTGTTTCTACCTGGGAAAACCTCCAAATTTATTTGGGTAAGGGTATTTGGGGTCTTTATCGCACTCACGTCCTTAAAAAACCTCTCTATAGCAGGTCTTCGGTCAAAAGGAGGTTCAAAACTGTTCCAGAGTTTTGGCACAAGGGTGAGTTTGGTGACTAGGCTTGAGAGCAACCCTAAAGAAGCCAAAGCCTAGGATATTCCATATAATTGCTCCCAACTCCTTACGCTTTTTTTTCCTCAAAAAACAATAGTTTATATTTAGGTTTGCCTTCCTCAAATGAGAAAAAAAAGGGGGCAGAGCCAAGATGGAGGCATAGAAGCAGGAAAACTTCATGAGCTCCCCCCATAACCACCTCAAAAACCTATAAAATATGACTCTAAAATTTTTAGAATTACAGAACCCACAAAGTGACAGAGAAACAAACCTCCTGCTGTAGGCAGCCTGGCAGGCAGACAAGAAGGGTCCACTGCAGCGGGCTGGGAGCCGAGCCCAGCCCTGCCTGTGGGCCCACAGTTTTAGCCCCAGGGTGGTCCCAACCAACACTGGCAGAAGCAGACTTTGGGAGAGTGGATCACCAGCAGCTGTGATGGTTTCCAGAAATATCAACCCATAAATGCCAAAGACAAATTAAAACATCAGTGTAGATCTCTGTTAGAACTGGGGGGAACAGAGTGTGGTCCAGCCTCTGCCCCTGGAGTGAGAAGCAGCAAAGACACAGAGGCTGCGGAGCCACCTCCACATGGCTGCTTCAGAGCTCTTGGCCTGCAGATTGTAGAGGGGGCCAAGTGAACCATTCAGACAGTTAACTGCCCTTCCTTTAACCTGCCTGGATCTGGATAGTGGTCTTGGATAGTGGTCCTGAGGTGTGACCAGTGAACCAGAGCTTGTGGGGGCAGCAGAGAGGGCACCCAAATAATAGCTCTGGGAGCTGTGAAAACCCCAGCAGTTTGAGACAAAGCTCTCCTCTCTGGAGGCAGAGTTGTACTACGGCAAAGAGCTTAAAAGTCAAACAATTAAGTAGCAATATGAGCAAGCAAAGGAAGCAAAGCAAGCACAGCAATCCAACTTTAGATACCGTTTTGGGGGACAAAAAGGATCAAAGCATGAACAGGGAGAAAGACAACAAAGTCAGAACTCCTGCACCAAAAGCTTCCAAGAAAAATAGGAACTGGTTACAGGCCATGAAAGTGCTCAAGAGGGGGGTGGAGCCAAGATGGCAGCGTAGAAGCAGCAAGGTCCTGCAGCTCCCACACCTCCACCCTAAACACCCAGAAAATATGAGCCCAGACAAAGTCTAGGAAAGTCTAGGAGCTGAGCTGAGCGGAGCTGCGCAGCAGCCAGTCTTCATAGGAGAGGAGCTACAGCCTCCAGCACCTCCACATCTGCCAAGGTGTAAGGAATGGGTACGGGAGAGGGGCAGCTCACACTGAAATAGAGACCAGCCCAGCCCAAAACCCCAGCTGCGGCCAGGAGGAGTGAGCCTCCCAAGGAGCAGTTTAAGTCTACTTCAGAGATCCATTGCACCTGAGGGAATCTTCACATATGCAAACCAGGATTAGAAGGTCAGTGAAAGTGAAAGTGAAATTTGAAAATTAATTCGGGGAAAAAAGCAGTTCGGCCAATCTACCCCCAGGGCAAGGAAGCAGTGGGGGAGGGGAACTACTGGAACCAGCGGCAGTGGCCCCCACCAAGCTGCTTCAGGGCCCCTGGCCTGCAGATAGCAGGGGGGCTGAATCAACTGATCAGGGTCAAGTGCTCTTGCATTAAGCGGCCTGGATCCGGATCGTGGCCTTGGGTGGTGGTCCTGGGGTGCGCTTTCAGCAAGCCAAAGCTGGGGGGACTTG
>CM053598.1:117963499-117987828 GCA_028646575.1 Pseudocheirus occidentalis | reverse complement strand
TCATACCACACAGGAGCATAGGGGGCATGGAGATGAGAGGGGGGATGAGGGAGGGGAGGGCAGGGTCTGGGGGAGGGATGCTGGAAGCATACACTTCAGTAAAGGGACAGGGACAGGGTGGAGAACAGAGCAAGGGAGGGGGAGGGATAGGAAGGAGAGACAGATGATCACTGTCACAATATGTCCACTATGAAGATGTCCTGTATAATCACACATCCACAGCTTGTATTGAATTGATTGTCCTTCCAGTGGGGGTGGGTGACAAGGGAGGAATCGAAAGCACCTAGAGTTTGAAGTTCTGCAATACCTGCAACTAGGAATTAAGATATACAGGGGGCTGGGACAGGGAGACCCTCCCTGCCCTACCAGAAAGTAAGAGAGCAGAGCAGGGCAGAGGCTTTACAGTGGGATTGCTGTTTTCGGATTGGGGTGGGGGCAAGACAGGGAGAAAATTTGTAATTCAAAAATGTAATAAAAACAAAAAAAGAAAGTGCTCAAGAAGGATTTTGAAATCAAGCAAGAGAAGTGGAGGAAAAATTGGGAAGAGAAATGAGAATGATGTAAGAAAATCAGGAAAAGAGAGTCAACAACCTGACTAAAGAAAATAATACCTTAAAAAACAGATTAACTCAAATGGCAAAAGAGGCCCAAAAAGTCAATGAGGAGAAGAATGCCTTAAAAAGCCAAATTTGCCAGATGGAAAAAGAATCTCAAAAGCTCACTGAAGAGAATAATTTCTTCAGAATTAGACTGGAGCAAATGGAAGCTAATGACTTTAGGAGAAATCAAGATACTATTAAACAGATTCAAACAAATGAAAAAATAAAAGGCAATATGAAATATCTCACTGGAAAAATCAGTGACCTGGAAAATAGATCCAGGAGAGAGAATCTGAAAATTATTAGACTACGTGAAAGCCATGATAAAAAAAACAAACAAACAAACAAAACAAACCTTGAGGTGGCTAGGTGGCACAGTGAATAGAGCACCAGCCTTGGAGTCAGGAGGACCTGAGTTCAAATCCAGACTCAGACACTTCACACACACACACACACACACACACACACACACACACACAGCCGTGTGACCTTGGGCAAAACTTAACCCCAATTGTCCTCCTCCCCTCCTCCCCAAAAAAGAAAAAAACAACAACCTAGAAATCATCCTTCAAGAAATTTTCAAGGAAAATTGCCCTTATATTTTAGAACCAGAGGGCAAAAACAGAAATAGAAAGAATTCACCAATCACCTCTTGAAAAAGATCCCAAAAAGAAAACTCCTAGGAATATTATAGCCAGGTTCCAGAGTTCCCAAATCAAGGAGAAAGTATTACAAGCAGCCAAGAAGAAACAATTTGAATATTGTGAAACACAATCAGGGTAACACAGGATCTAGCAACTTCTACATTAAGGGATCGAAGAGCTTGGAATATGATATTCCTGAGATCTAAGGAGATAGGATTAAAACCAAGATTCATCTACCCAGCAAAATTAGTATAATGTTTCAGGGGAAAATATGGTCATTCAATGAGGAAGACTTTTCAAGCATTCTTGAAGAAAAAAACAGAGCTGAATAGAAAATCTGACATTCAAATACAAGAAGCAAGGGAAGCATGAGAAGGTAAATAGGTAAAAGAAATCATAAGGAACTTACTGAAGTTGAACAATTTACATGGCTACCTGGAAATATGATAATTATAACTTATGAAACTTTTCTCAGTATGAGGATAGTTGAAGGGAATATAAATGTATGTGTGTGTATATAGATATATATGTATGTACGTATATATATATCTATATGGGAGGGTATATGTATATGAATATATGTGAGTGTGTATATATATATCTGTACAGGTATACACAGAGGGCACAGATCAAATGAATAGGAAGGGATGATATTTAAGGAGTAAAATTGAAAGGTGAGAGAGGAATATAATGAGAGGAGACAGGGAGAGATAAAATAAGATAAATTATCTCATATAAAAGAGGTAAGGGAAAACTGTTACAATGGAGGGGAAGAACAGGAAGGCAAAAGGGAATAGGTCAACCTTACTCACTGAATTTTGCTTAAGGAGGAAATAATGTACACACTAAATTGGGTATCTTACCCTACAGGAAAGTAGGGGGAAAGGGGTTAAGAGGGGGGATAATAGAAGAGAGTGGATATTGGGGGGGAAGGGTAGTTAAAAGCACACATTTTTGAAAAGGTACAGGGTCAAAGTAGAAAATAGAACAAGCGAAGTGTGGGACAGGAGGGAGGAAATATAGTTAGCCTTTCACAATATATCCACTACGGAAATATTTTGTGTAACTACATATGTACAACCTATATTGAATTGCTTATCTTTCCAGTAAAGGTGGGTGACAAGGGAAGAAGGGAAAGAATCTGGAATTCAAAGTTTTAAAATCAAATGTTAAAAAAAACACATCATTATTATTATTTTTACATGCAACTGGGAAATAAGATATACATGCATTGGGGAATGGAGATCCATCTTACCCTACCAGAAAATTGGAGGAGGGTTAGGGGAGGATACAGGGGAAAGAAGATTGGAGGAGAGGGTATTCGATGGGACCACTGTTTTGGGGTGGTACGTAGGGGAAAGACAGGGAAAAAATTTGTAACTTCAAATCTTACGAAAATGAATGTTGTAAACTAAAAATAAACATAAAATTCAAATATAAAAATAAAATAAAAAAAAGAAGAAAAGCATCTATGCCTCAGTCTGGCATAGAAAGCATACTTAAGAGTCAGGAAGATCTGAGTTTGAATCTTGTTTCAGATATTTACTAGCATCATAGGCAAGGCCCTCAACCTTTCATTGACTCGGTTTCCTCACCTATCACCTATTGTACCTAGTAGGTACAATAGAAATAACAGTACTACCTCAGGTGTGTTGCCAAGAGCAAACAAGATAACATATAAAGCATTCTGCTAACTTTAAAGTGTTATATAAATGCAATCATTATTATAATAGGACTAGACCGTTAGAATTTTAAATGCACATATATAAACAAAAAAGCAAATCAGTTCAGTGGACTTATCTGTCTTTACATGCTCAGTGTTTTTATCATAATGATTTGTACAGAGTAAGTGCCCATTAATGTTTACCGAATTATATATGCCACCAAAAAAAACAACTGCTAATTTATAGTACTCTGGTTTTTCTTCTTATATTTGTTTTTTCTCTTTTTTTCTTTATTTTTTGGAGGGGGGGGCAAAGCAAGGAAATTGGGGTTAAGTGGTTTGCCCAAGGTCACACAGCTTGTGTCTGAGGCTAGATTTGAACTCAGGATCCCATGCCTCCACAGTCGGTGCTCTATTCACTCACTGTACCACCTTGCTGCCTCACTTGTATTTCTTTTCAAAAGAATTTATAACTATTCCACATTATTATCTTTAAAGCACTCTTGGTTCTAACTGAACTGGTCTTGATGTTCCTAAACATAATATTCAATTTTCCATCTCTGTCCCTTTATGTTGATTGTCCCCCCAATCCTGGAATACATTCTCATCTCCACCTTCAAAAATCAAGCACCAGCTTCTACATGATATCTTTTCTAAACTCCTCTAGATGTCAGTTTCTCCCATTTCCTCCACCCATACTGAAAAATCTTTAATCTACTTTGTATATGCTTTGTGTATTCTTCACATGTACATGTTTACTTTCTTCAATATGAGTTTCTTCTGAGCAAGGACTATTTTCACTTTTGCTTTGTAACCAAAAAGCCTAGCCTGGTGCCCAGCATGTGAAATGTATTTAATAAATGCCTGACCAATTTTCACTGTAAAAGAAACAAATACACCTAAAAATATACAATCAAACAAAATGTGGCAAAATGTCATATATTTTTAAAATCAGCCTAAATGAGTTAAGAAAACAAGATGTTGGAGTGGCTAGGTGGTGCAGTGAATAGAGTACCCTCCCTGGAGTCAGAAGGATCTGAGTTCAAACCCGCCCCTCCCCCCATACCCTGTGTGACCTTGGGCAAGTCACTTAACCCCAAATGCCCAACTTTCCCCCCTCCAAAAAGAAAAAAAAGAAAAAAGAAAACAAGATGTTTAATTCTAGCAACTTTAAATTAAAATATGTAAAAATAAGTATTTTAAAGACATACTGTAGTATATCTAATGGAAAAGACATTTCAGAAAGAAAAAAGTGCTTTAGAAGCATATTTGAAACAGTACTGAGAAGATTTTCAGCAACCTGGTTGCTACTGAGTTAAAATACTGAAAAGCTAAAAACTAAGCATCAACACGGCACGTAAATAATCTCTAAACATCAGGAGGTAGTTTATAACAAAGGTGGAATCTTACTACTGTTGGCCAATTTTAGGTCTCAAAATATACCATTGTAGTACATCTTGTCCCTTTGGTACTCTATTGTGATTTTATAGCTATTTTTCAGTATGTATATACAAAATAACCCAAAAGTCTTAGTGTGCCTTTAAGGAATAAAGCTTAGAAGTTATATAGCTGAAAGCCACACTAAGACTACTGGGACTTCATGGCACCTCAGGTCTTCCTTACCTATGGACTATCACTTACTTCCCCTCTCCCTCCCCAGCACCCTCAGAAAGTTCTTCGATATTCTAGGAACTTTATGGGTTAGAACCCTCTCCAAATCATAGCTCATGAGTTGCCAAGGATGTGTTTACTTTTCACAAATCTGCCAGAGGACACACAGATTCAAAATAAAGGTATTTAATGAAATAGCATAAAAAACAAAACAGGACACACATACACATATACACATAAACACATGGAGAATACACATAAGACGAATATATTTGTGAAGGAACCCACATATGGGCTTACACAAAGAGAAAAACATGAGTGAACAGAGTAGTGAAGGGCAACTCACACCTCTGATGTTACTAATATTCTGGATGTCCTCATACTACTTGCAGCTAAGCCTGCTTCATGCCCATATAGCATGATTCAGACGGTCCTCAGCTAGGCAACCAAGAAATCAACAAGCATTTATTAAGTGATCACTGGTTACAGGTACTGTGCTAATCATTGAGACACAAACACAAAAGTAAAAGCTTCTGTCTTCAAAATGCTTACAGTCCACTTAATGAGAGACACTAAGTACATATACATGTCTGTACATGACACAGATGAAATGAATACAAGTTGGGGAGACAGTGCACTTGCATTTGGGGAGAAAAGGGGCAGGAAGAATCAGGAAAAGTTTTAAAATAGCATGCCCAACATGCTAAGTCTTGAAGGAAATCGATTTCAAAAAGTGTAAGTAAGGAGTACATAGCTCTTGCTGGAATGCTGACATGTTATTTAGGGGTAGTAGGTCAAAGGGGGAGACAGAGAACAAGGCCATCACAATTCTTTAGAGACTTTATTTTTCTTCAGGAAATCATGCTGTGCAAGCTCTTTGTAATATTTTTGAATGTACTTGGTAGTCTGCTCAGATTCCAAACTCTTTTCTTTCAGTCACAGAGTTTTGCAGGAAAGTTCTTCTGGGTCAACTTTCCTGACTTTCCTGGTATTGGGGTCCTGAGATGTCTGAGCTTTTGTCTTTTACAGGACGATAGCAGCATCTAAATTTAGCAGCAGAACTAACTCTTCATCCAAATAGTCCATAGCTGGCTGTAGTGATGATTTTCTGACAAACCTCCAAAGAGCACAGCCTGAGTCCATTTTTACCTGAAAGGCAAAGGACAACTGGCAGGACCAGAGATCACAAGGAAGGGCCGTCTCAGTTCATACCCTTGCCATCTTCCATTTTCTTTAGTTTTAATTATGGAAACTCTAAAAGGGGCATAGCCTAAATTGACTCAGCAACCACCTTTATCTAGAACAATGTTCTCAACCTGTAGGTTATGTTCAATTTGTAACAATGAAAATACATCCTGCATATCAGATATTTACATTATGATTCATAACAGTAGCAAAATTATAGTTATGAAATAGCAACGAAAATAATTTTACGGTTGGGGGTCACCACAACATGAGGAACTGTATTAAAGGGTTGTGGCATTAGGAAGGTTGAGAATCACTGATCTAGAATGAGAGAGGCAGTTCTTGAAATGTTCAGACAATGATTGAAGTCCACATTTAGGTCAGGCATTAGAGACTCCAACATCATTGACTGGATCCTGAGTAACCAAGACCAGTTGTCTTGACTTTTGTCCTGCCCCTGGACTTTGAGGACTCAGAATGAGAGAATAAGGCTAACTAATTAGTGAAACTCTGCCTCACTTAAATCCAATTCACATACAAGAAATCACCTGTGATGTCATCAGTCCTCTTTGAGAATAAAGGACAAACCACAACAGATTAGTGGGGTCAATCAAACACAAATGGAAACCAGAGCCACTAATTCATACATAAGTTTTATATTGTTGCAAAATGTAAAATTATTGTTTAAAAAGTTGTAAAATGAAATGCTATCTTAAATGATATCAAATCACTGTATTTTTATTTACTTTGTTAAATATTTCCCAATTAAATTTTTAATCTGATTTAGCCCTACTAACACTTAGTGTGTTTGACAACTACGGTTTAGAAGCTTCATTACCTTCACTTGTTTTCCTCTTCACAAAAAACTGTGTAGTCACCTACAGAGTTAAGCAGGATGATTTCACTCCACTGATTTTCCACCTTCAGTTTCTGTCTTTGTCCATATCTTGATATTCATCCATCACAGTTGGAGATGATCTTTCTAAGCCTCAGTTTCCTCATCTTTAAAATGAGATGGTTAGAGTATAGAATTTCTAAGGTACCTTCCAGGTCTAAATTTATGATACTAGGATCTTACTCTTATAGTCCCTTTCCCAGGCATTATAGTCTTCATAGGTTTCTGAATCACTGTCTTCTTCTACTTAGCATTTAAAGCCTTTCACAAAAGTGGTGCCAATCTACTTATGCATTTTTACACATTACTTCCTTTCACATACTCTTCCCTCCAGTCCAGTTAAACTTCTTACTCTTCCTCATATATTATATTCCATCCTCCTTCTCTAGGCCTTTACAATGGCTATTCCTTATGTCCAGAACCAATTTTCTTACCTCTTAGAATCACTAGTTTCTGCCAAACTCCCGTACAAGCCTTTTTTTTTTACATGACGCCTATCCTGAGCTTTCTAGCTGCTACTAGCTCACAGTCAAATTATCTGCCATCTACTTTGTATAAAGCAGACGTACATGACCTCCCCCTTAAAAGAATATAAATTCCTTGAAGGTATGGAATGTGTAATTTCTTTTACATGTCTTTGTATTTGCAGCACCTGGCACAAAGCTAATAAATATTTGCTTATTGATTCTTCTCCTCATGGTTAACTATTTTTCAAGTGCTTATTCCGTAAAGTGGGTTCAATTTTTAGCTCTTTGCTTAGCACTGCTAGCTCTTTAATTCAGTCATTAAAATTATTTTTCATCTGTTGATTCAAATTTTACTCTATTTTATAAAGAGACTGATTATTCCTCTCCAGGGACTTCTCCACGTGCCAACAACAAACATCTTGTTGGCTGTCGCTGTGCCATCACTCTACATTTAACCCAGACACCTTTCCCACCCATCTTATACCAGGCCAAGATAGCCAAGTGCAACCCCTGGTTGCCTCTGGAAGTTCCTCCAATTTCTCAGTCACTACAGCAGCTGAGTTCTCAAGAGCAAGCAGAGAGAAGGATGTTCCTGGTTGCTCAATGGGCTCCATGCATCCCATCTCCATAGCTCCCATGGTGGTTTGGCTTTGCTTACCCCGTGTTCTTGCTAGATGCTGCCCCAATCCTTAGTTCATCTGTCCCTGCTGCCAGTAGCGCCAGGCTTTTGAAGGGAGAGAGGGAAAATGAACTAGCAGTATCTGCTGTTGTAACAGAGCTACCATCAGCAGCAACCTATTGTGTTCAAAGTAGGGATTATTTTCTTCCCATACCCCCACAGATGCCAAGTCCCCATGATAGAGACTAGTTCTGCACAAAGCCAGCCAATCTAATATGTTGTTATCAAGAAATACAGAGCTCTTCGCGTTCTCATGCTCCCTTAATAGCAAATGCCCAGAAGTCACCCATCATCTAATGAGGTCTACAGAAGGGAGATCCGAAATTCTGACCCTACGGTGGAGTGGAGAATATCACCAAAACAACAGATGTGCCTTAAAGCGCCCAACAGTGTTATGGGACCTACAGAGTGCTCCAAAATGGTTTTGGGGTTTTTTTTGGTCCTATTAATAATCATCCATTCCTAATGCAACTCTAAATTCAATTTCTACTGTAGAAAGAATCATTAGTATTCACTGAAGGTGTTTAATCACACTAGAACTAAAGGAAAATTAGAAAGCAGTATCAGTAACAGCTGTGTCTGATGTAAGAAACTGGGAGGTATGCTTAGGTTGCTAAGAATGCCTCTCAGTTTGAGATGCTTAGACATTCACCTTCCTGAAATAAGCCTTAATCTGAGAACACATGATCAAGTGTTCCTTGGTAATCCTCAACTAAATGAGCTCTTAAGGACACACACACAGCCACACTCATGGTGGACTCCTTCAAGAATTACTCCTTCAAGAATTCAAGTAGTAACTTTCAGCAGTCCTGAAGAGATTTATGTAGAACTAGGCAGAAGGGGAAATAGGGTAAATAGGCAAAGAGACTAAAATACTAACTACTGCTATAATGATTATTCAGATATTTATGATTCTAAACAGAATTTAAGTTTTTACCCAATAAAATTGAGACTGTTCAATTTTTAAAAAATAAATTACCTCAGCATTGAGTCAAGCAGTTCAATAAACCTAGCATTAGGTTAGCTATGTTGATGGAAGATGAACTAAAGAGGAACCAAGCCAGTTTAAAAAAAAAAAAGTTACAACACATTAATTGCAGCAATCCAAATGACCTTATAACTATGTTTCTTTCACATGCATACAAATCCAATTCAATTGCCCACTTGTGGTTTGGCTCACAGAGCTGAGTCAGACCCCCTTGGCTTGCTTCCTTTCTGTTTACTCTGATAACAGTAACAATATTTTGCTCTGTTCATCAGAGAAGCTGAATCTGAGTAAGAATTTTTATTCAAGTAGTTTGATGCAAACAAGGCTCCACTGATGGTGAATCAAATCTTTCAATACAAGCAATAAAGTCCATTTTGGAGGGCATGGATATTCTACTGAAAAACATGGTGTTCTAAGATGTAGTACAGAGCTAAATTTTTAGGATTTAAATGCTAATCTATTTAAACTATTATGATTTTTTTATAAGAAAAAAACAGCTAAAAGATTTGTTCATGATTTATTAACAAAGTTAATTCAATTAAACATTTTAAAATCTAAATTTTATTATATGTATCCCCCCATAATATTCTGAGCCAAGTACCCACCCACTCTTCAATCTCTATATGCAAAGAAATTAATTCTATAGAATGACTCACATTTCTTTTTGGCAAACAAACTTTAGAAGCTAGTCATTTTAAAATAAACCAAAAAGCTTGAATGGCTTATGGCCCAAAATGTGTCATAGCAAGTTCAAATGCCTACAGAGCAAGAAAGAGGGGGCATCTGGCCCCGCTGGCTTCCCACATGGTCATAGATTTCAGTCCACAAGGTCTCCTATTGGGATATGTTATTTTATTTTAAAATGTGAATAAACCAGTTTTTTCCCTCACCCCCTAAAAAATAAAAAAGTCCATCTGTCAATATCAAGAAATCTGACTCTTTAGTTACAGCTCAAGTATCATGTAAGAGCTTGGTAGATAGGACAAGAGGAAGTTATTGGTATCAATATTCCACTGCTTCTACCAAACAAATTGTGCTTAAGAGCTAGGCTCACAAAAGAACTCAGATTACAAATATATAAGGGAACTATACTTACAAATCTAATTTTGCTCATTTCCCTACTTTAGTGCTAGAATAATATCCCTATTCCTTTAGCATTAATGTGATTAAAAACCTATAAATAATAAATATAATAAATCTTAATGATTTTTTTTCAACTCTAGAAATTGGGCATGGAGTCGCAGTAGAAATGATTATTAGTAAGATAAAAAAGATTTTGGAGCACCTTACTCTAAAGGTCCCATATCATTGCTGGGCATTATAGAAGGCACAATGACTATTTTGGCAGTGTTCTCCATTTAAGTAAGACTCAGCTTAGAATTAAGATAAGGTTATTTCTGCTAACTTCTTCCCTTTAGGATACTAATCAAAGAGTAACAAATAACTGGAAAAATGGTCAGAAGTTTTAATAATTCTCAAGATTTCAAAAATTGTCCCTTTACAGCTCATAACATTGCGTTTCCTATCTCCATGCCTTTTCCCAGACCATCCTCCATACCTGAAATGTACTCCCTCCTCACCTCCAACCCTTACACTTCTTAATTACCTCTTTATATATGAAGCCTCTCCTGATCTCCCAAGATGGTACTACCCCTCCCCCCACAAATAATCTTAGATTCCTTCTGTGTATACTTAACATGTTTTCTTCCTAAAAGAATTTAAGTTCCTTAAGAACAGGCCTATTTCCTTCTTGTATCCCCAGCACATAACACAGTATCTGACACACAGTAGGTACTTAATAAAATTCTTGCTGATCAACCCATTATAAATAAAACGAATAAAGGAGTAAAGGTCTAATTGTACTCACAGACAGAAAAAGGAAGGTGGAAGATATAGAGTGGGGGAAAATGGATCACTTTTAAAATGTATTTTCTTTGCAATATTGCCATATCAACTATGATGGACTCCCTGCTGAGGCAGTACATGACATAAAGACAAAATATACCTTATCTTTAACATTTCAAAGTAATAACAGAACACAGCAAATAAAAAATATAGTATTAAAGTACTCCTCCTAAATAACAAAGTTAAAGGTTTTAAAGATAATCCTGCTAATATAAGAAAATAATAGATTAATTTCTATCTACAATTAAATTATTAAGTAACTTATGGTATAATAAAAGTATATGTAAGGAAACAAAATCAGACACTGCAGTATATTTATTACATTTGTTGGTTTACTGGGAAATCTCAACCCTTTATAACCAGAAGTATTATTTCTTGAAGAAACAGAATTGAGTTACATATTTAAAATCTACCCATAAAAGTCAGTATGTTCAACATTCCAGTGAAAATAGGTTTGTTGCTGTTGTTTTAATAAAATACTGAAATATGATTTATCATCATCAAAAATTACTTTCAAATGTTACAAATATATAATGAATATTACATAAGACAAAAGTCATAAACCTGAAGACATGTTGAAAAATAATAGTTCAGCAAAAAACAAAAAATAACTAAAATGAAACTGGTGGCACTTAAGCCCTCAGGGCTCAATGTTCATGAATCCTGTCCTTTCATAGATGCTGAAGAATTATAGTATGATGTTCAAGTTCTTCAGTGTTTGTAGGATAATTTCACCAACATATTTGCCAAAAGATTTCATTATTAACATATAGAGTAATTTAAACAAAGTCAATACACATTTATTAAGCCAAAGGATATTTTACTGTATAAAATAAAAATGAAAATAGGTCAAACAACTAAGAAAAATGACCAGTTTCTTCTTTACATGTATTTTTATAATGTCACTACAAATAGTAATCAACTATTATAAAACTAAACTTTTAAAAAAGAGATTAATACATGATAATGAGTATTTTTAAAACCAAGGAATACCTTAATGCATGATAACCAGTGAAATCTAAGGTAGAATTTCTAAATTCTTAGAAATTCCTTTATAAATATTAAGACCCAAAGACTCTCCAACCCAAATACAAAGAAAAGAAACAAGTGTGTATGATGAAAAAAGATACAATCTCAGCTATAAATAGATTATGAAAAATAATGAAGAAAGCTAAAAACGACATAAAAAGAGTTCATATTTACATCCAGACTTTTAGTTTTACAGTCCACCATTTTCCTCACAAGAGCCCTGTGAGGATGGTTGTTTAAATATCATATTCATTTTGGAAATAAGTTCAGTGAGCCTTATTCCTCAACTTAGCTGTCATAGCCATACAACTATTAACTTGCAGAGCCAAGATTCAAATCCAAGGCTGCTAAAAAGTTACTGTAGTTTCCACTAAATGATGCTGCCTCTCAAATACAGGTATCATGCATCTTGGAACTACTTTCAAGTACAGATCTTACCCTTTTCTCACTGTCTTTAGTACTTACCTAGCACTAATTGTCAAACAAATATCTACAAAAACATCCTAAGAGACAAAACAAAAACCCTACACAAAATTTATTAGGCAATAGCATTTAAAAAAACCTATACATACCAATCCATCTTAAAAATTAACTTTTAATTACCCACCTCAAAAGGATCTTGTAAAGTTTAACTAAAATCCAGGAAGTCTGTGTCTAGTTCAAAGAATTAAGACACAGCTCAAATGAATTTTTCAATGACTAATTTTCAGCTGAATATTTTCCAAATTCTAAAATAAGCATTCATACTCTAAATGGTAGTGTAAATAATACATTACAAAACATCATTTTTATTGCATAATATAAAAATTGTTTTATACTTTACTATCTACGTACTACAATGAACTATTACAGGAAATACAATTGGAATAACTACACAGAAGCAGAGTGTCTTCTAAAAGGCAAGGATTCAAAAGAGATGCTGAATTGCTATAGGCAAAAGCCAAATTTCTTCCTTTTTAGTGTTAGGACTCATTTAAGAGGAGAATCCTAACTATGAGGAAGAAATTACCAGATGAAAGACTTCATAGCACAAAGAAAGAATTCAACTTTTTAAACTGAAGCCAAAGGGAAAAAAAAGCTGACTAAATTCTATGCACTTAGGTGTAGTAAGGAGCCCAGTGTATCTTGTATAAACTATATTTGCCTACAAGTCAGCAAATACAAACAAAATATATCTAAGATGATCGGGTATTTAAAAAACATTATATAACATTTCTACATCACCTATGTTTCATAATATATTTTGTCTCTTACCCCTCTCAGACAGCCATGTCTTATAAAAAACACAAAAGAGTAGGAGCCAAAAACAGTTCGGAAAACCTAAACAACACAAAAGCCAAGTCTTATATTATATGCAATGTTCAATACTGATGGGTCCCCCAGCCCTGCAAAAGAGGGAGGAGGAGCATTTTCATCTCTCTTCTTTGAAGCCAAAGCTTGGTCACTAACTCCATAGCAGTAAGTTTTCATTTTATTGTTTTGTTGTTCTTTCCATTTACGATTTTGTTGTCCTTGTATATATTGTTTACCTGGCTCAATCTGTTTCATTTTGTATCAGTTTACAGAAAGTTCCTTATGCTTTTCTGTATCCATCATATTCATCTTTCATTACAATAAAAAACCAACAAATATTTAAGTGATTCCTATGTGCTAAGCGAAAATAGTATCTGCTCTCAAAGCGTTTACATTCTAATAGATAAATTGCTTATATCTAATGAAAAAGATAACATATTAAAAAGTAAGAATATGTAAGATTCATATACAGTTAACATAAGGAAAGCTTAGAAGAGAGGTCACTATCAGCTAGAAGGGAAGGAGATGAATAAAGGCATCCTGTAGAAAAAGGTGCTGCTTAAATTAAATCCTGAAAGAAGCTTGGAAATTTCAAGAGGTAAGAAGAGTGGATTTGAGGCATAGAAAATCACATATACAAAAGCACAGAGACAGGAGATAGAAAATCATATGTAAGAAACAGCAAGTAAGATTATAGCTAGAGAGCTGGAAGGTACCTCGGAGGCCATCTGTACTTCAAACCCCTCATTTTACAGAAGAGGTAAAGGTAACTGAGGCAGGCCAACATAGCTTGACCACAGAGTATACTGGAGAAGTAATATGGAAGAAAACTGGAAATGCAGGAAGAAACTAGGTTATGAAGAGTTTTAAATACCAGAGGGTTTTATATTTAATCCCAGAGGGAGGAGGAGCCAACAGAGTTTCCCTAGTCAAGGAGTGACTAGGGTAGAACTCTACTTAGGAAAATCCCTTTGGAAGATGTGTGGAGAGTGGAATGGGGAAAGCTTAGAGAGAGGAAGTATAAGAAAAACACTGGCTAAAGTCAAGAGGAGAAATGATGAGGACCTGAACTATATGGTGACTATATTAATGGAGAGAAATGGACTATAGGAAAGGTGTGAAGGTAGAACTGACAAAATTTGGTGACTGCAGACATATAAAGAGTGAGTGGGAGTGAGAAATCAATGGACACAGACTGCAAATATGGATAACTATAAGAATGATGATGTCATAGGCAGTAACAGGAAAGATCTAAAGAGGGATTGGTTTGGGAAAGATGAGTTGTTTTGGTCATGTTAAGTTTAAGATTCCTATGAAACAGCCTGTTTGAAATGTCCATTATACACAGTTGGTAATGCAGGACAATATTTATGTGCCACGATTTGCTCAGCCATATCCAATGAAATGGAGCATTCTACTCTGTTTCCGTTTCCAATTCTTTACTATTACACAGTGGTGCTGAAAATAATTTGGTGCACTGTATATGGGATCTTATTTTTATCAATGACTTTCATTGAGATATTATGACAAGTAGTAAAATCTCTGAGTCAAAGGCTATGGTTATTTGTGATTTTCTTAGCAGGATTCCAAACTGCTTTCCAAAATGGCCGGACATCATCACAAAGCTCTACCAACAGACAATGAGTGCCTGTCTTTCTACAGCTCCTCCAAAGATGAACTATTTCCATCTTTTATCAAATTTGGCAGTTTGCTGGGTGTGAGGTTAAAGATCTCAGAATTGTTTTGATTTGCATGTCTGATTTGTGATTTGGAAAAAAAACCACTTTCATATGGTCGCTAACAATATCCAATTCATTTGAGAACTACTTATTCACATCCTTTTGACCCCTTATCTATTTGAATAGTTTAATTATCTACATTATCTTGGTTATCAGAAGCTCAGTAGCTAGCATTTATATAGAGTAAGGTTGGCAAAGCTTTATATGTTATCTCACTTATCAAAGAGATAAAATACAAAGATTTTTCCCCCCAGATAACTGTTACCTTTTTTTACAGCATTTTGTTTGTACAAGTCTTTTCATTTCACATGACCATAGTTATCTATTTAATCTTTTGTGATGATGTCTATTCCTTCTCTGGTTAAGGATTTATCTCCAGAGCTGTAAAAGTTATGTGATCTGATTATTTACTAATTTGTAAATGGTATGACTTTTAATATCCAGGGCACATATGCATCTGGAGTTTATTGTAGTATAAGTCAGCGTAACCTTTTTTTTGTGCGCGTTGGACTCCTCTAGAAGTCTGATGAAGCTTACAGATCCCTTCTAAGACTAATGTTCTGTAGAGGTTATTGAAAATAAAGATGTAATTATTTCTTTCCATTCAAATTCACATAAACTCCCCTCCCCCCAAAATCCATCAGACCTCAGATTAAGAGCCCATGGCTTAAGCTTAACTTTTTCCCAAATGATTTCCAGTTTTTCCAGCAACTCCTGTCAAATAGAAGGTTCTGTTGTGAGACAAATATAGTCTA
The DNA here is from genome assembly GCA_028646575.1 of Pseudocheirus occidentalis. Classification (NCBI taxonomy): domain Eukaryota; kingdom Metazoa; phylum Chordata; class Mammalia; order Diprotodontia; family Pseudocheiridae; genus Pseudocheirus; species Pseudocheirus occidentalis. Next base: position 117,972,376 of record CM053598.1, on the reverse strand, counting down.
TTAGTGAAAATCAACTTTAAAATTTAAAACAAAACCTTGGCAAAAACACTATATGCAGTATATAAAAAAATAGACTGCCTATAAAATAAATTTATACCAGAGATTCAAGTATTATTCAACATTAGGATGAAAGTTAACAATTAATCATTTTAAAAACAAAACATTCAAAACTGTATGGTTGTAACAGATACAGAAAAAGCTCTTACCAAAGTACAATACTCAATTATACTAAAAACTTTACAAACACAGGAACAGGACTGTTTAATAAATATAATAAAATATATTATCTAAAAAAAGTTACCTACAATATACTATTTGGAAACACAAGTTTTCCTAATAACATGAGAGTAGAAGCAAAAATGCCTCCTTTCCTCAATGTTATCTAACACAATGCTAGAATAGTAGCAGGAGCAATCAAGACAAGAGAGGAAAGAACAGGCAAAAAGAAGAGAAAACTATGCCTATTTGCTGATGCCATGATGAATTAACTTAGAAAATCCTAAAGAATTAGAAAATAATTGAGATGACATCTTCAGTAAAGTTAACAGGATAAAGAAAAAAATCAAATTGCATTCCTATACATCAATAACAAAACCTAGGAAGAAGCAAAAGAAAGTCTCATTCAAAACAGTCTTGTATTTATATGCCAAAACTATCTGAGAGTCAAACATAACAAAACATACTCAAAACTTGTATAAATGCAACTACAAAACTCTTTAAAGAAATAAAAAACAAATTAGCTAGAGGAAAACATAGGGCTCATATCTGGATTGCACCAATACAATAAAAATGAAAACATTACCTAAATTTAGAGATTTAATGCTATTTCAAATTATCAAGAATTATGGAGTTAAACAACATTAACAAAATCCAGCTGAAGGAATGAGAGATCTAAACTATCAAGGAAAATGATAGGAATAAAGCAGAAACAATGAAGAGAGTTTATAGGGATCCAATATGTAAAACAGTAATGATTAAAAAAATAGGTAGTGATTGAATGTTACACAAATAAATTAGAAAGCCAAACTTGAAGCCAGTAAGACTTAGCTGTGTGATCCTGGGCCAAGTTACTTATCTTTTTAATGTTCTAGAGACAATCAGATACTATAAATTGCAGAGAACGTGCTGACTTCTAATGGTAAAGGAAGTTTTCTCACCTGAGAATTCCCTACCAATGAAAACACTAGGTCTAGTCTATTTAAAAATAGAAAAGTGTATCAGTGAAACAGAATGGGTGAGAAATCAGAAACAAGTGAACCGAATAAACTGGAAAGTGAAGTATTTTTAAATGAATTACTTTTTGCAGCAGTGGTGTCAAACACAAATAGAAGGAAATCTACATATCAACTTAGAAAATCACAAATTAACTTTGTTGTGCTGTATTTTTATTTATTTTGTTAAATATTATCCAATTACATTCTAATCTGATTTGGGCTGCATTCCTGAGTTCTGCAGATGCTTGCTGCAGAAACCTCCGGGTCTGATCCTGTTTTAAAGGGTTAAAAGTTCAGAGTTTGATATAAATCATTTGCATTAGGTTCTTTTTATTCATCACCACATTACCTGAACCACACAATCCCTGACTGTAGCTTGCACTATCTTGACCTACTTTGAAAGCAGGAACTGGCTTTTGCCTTTCTTTGTATTCCCAGCACTTAGCACAGTGTCTAACACATAGCAGGTGCTTAATACATGCTTTCTGACTTAACTATAACTTGCCCATTGTAGCCTGTATAACACATCCATATTAAAAATTAACAGCTAGGCAGTGCGGTAAATAGAGTACACACCCTGGAGTCATGAGGGCCTGATTTCAAATCTGGCCTCAGACACTTGACACTAGTTGTATGACCTTGGGCAAGTCACTTAACCCCAACTGCCTTGCCTTCCCCCTTCCAAAAACAAAAAAATTAACTGCTAGTGTTATTAATCAATAAAATAGGAAAGGGAATACAAAAATGAGAAAATTTTAAAGCTCTTTACAATAACTGACTTCATTTTTTTCATACTTTTTTCTGTATGTCCAAATACAGTATTTTAAATTCATAAAAAGGATAAACATTGTTATTAAATAGATTATTTTCCTTAAAATCTCACAAAACTATGATTAAAATGAAATTACAAGTTAAGACTAAGGAGTTTTAAACCTTTAATTACTTTCACTGCCTAGGAAGGTTAGATAAATTATTTGACCTTTGTCTCAGTTTCACAATCTATAAAACAGGAAAAACTACAAGGGCAACAGTTAATTACATTACAATGCTTTTAAGTTTTATGTTTTCCTCATTTCTCCTCCTAACCTGTAAAACACCTTAACCTGAATGAGAAAAGCAATAAATATTGTAGATATCTGTATGTTCAGAATCTTATCAGTTGAACAGTAGATGGTCTTCATCTTTAAATTTTTGTTAGTAAGTCAAAGTTCATGCAATGTCCCAGAATTAAAAGATTTCAGAATTCAAATGAAATAGATAATTTAATTGTTCTGGGCTAAAATGACATTTAAAACGAACACAAATGTTGTCAAATGGCACTGTTTATTACATGTCAGAACATCCTGAATGATTTGAACATTCGTCAACCTATAGGTACGATGAACAAACTGCTACTACTTGTTTTTAAATACAGTTTCAGCATTCTAAAGCATAAATCAAAAGTACATGTCACTAATCTAAGAGAAACTCCAAAGCTATCAGGCCCTGCTTGAGAGCCTATCAAAGTACTTCCTTCTAAGTTATCAAAAATGTATTTATTACAAGCCAAGCTTTTTCTGCCTCAAACAGCTACCTGATTCCAAAGCCTATCCTACCGTCAAAATGGAGTACAATACCTCATAAGAAAGCAATAAATTTATCAAAGGGGGCTAATAAAAATAAGAAGAATGTAAACATAAAAGCTAAAAAAATAAGAGGATTGGAAAATGACTATGTATTTCAAATAAATGGAAATTTCTGACATTTGCTCTTCCTCAATGATATAAACATTATGAAAAAAGAAAAATCTCTCTCAAGTCAATTAACCCCTCTCTCTAAGTTCCCTGAGCAAGTCAGTTTTTCATCTATAAAATGATGGGTCTAAAGAGGAGGATTTCAAACATTCCTTTCTGCTCCCAATATTATGATTCTAATATTACTTATCAAGATCCATGTATAATATCCTTATAATAACTTATGTAACAGCAGAATATGACAGTTTGTTAATTTTATTCTCATTCATGCAGCAATGGCTAAATAAATTACACGGAATAGGAACATAATAGATTATTACTATGCTATAAGAAAGAATGAAGAGAAGCATGTGAAAATTTACATGTACTCATCCAAAATAAACTAAACAGAAACACTGAAGCAATCAGAAAGAACAAAACAAAACAAAAGGAAGCAACACTGTATAAATATGATGATCAAGTCTGGCCCCCCAAAACAGGAAACCCAAATCCCTCCCTTCTTTGGGAAAAGGAATGGAAGAGAATAGGCATGATAGTTCCCACTACGTGCCAGCACTGTGCTAAGTGGTTCTTACAAATATTATCTCATTTCATTCTTACAACAACCCTTACAGGTAGGAGCTATTATCATCTCCATTTTACAGCAGAAGAAAACTGAAGCAGAGGTTAAGTGACTTGCCCAGGGTCACACAGCTAATAAATGTCTGAGGACACATTTGACCTCAGGTCTTAACTGATTCTAGGCCCATCTCTCTATTCACTGCATCTCCTAGCTGCCTCTTTGCTGAGGCAACTGTCAGTCCATAGGTATGGAAAACTGCCTATAACATCAGATTTTTTTTAATGTATTGATTGATTTTGTTTATTTTTGTTCTCTTCCTCTTTAAATATTTTTTTGTTGTTGCTAAAAAGGATGGCTCTCTGGGAAAGGGATGGTAAGGGATACAGGAAGATATCTAGATAACTTTTTTAAAAATCAACTGAAAATCTTCCTAATTAGCGTCCTAATCTGTAAAATGGGGCTAATAATACTTGTAACTACTTACCTCACAAGGATGTTAAAAGGAAAAAGCTTCCTGAAGCTTAACATGTTATATATAAATGTATATTACTACTATTCCTCTGGAGAACTTAAAACACACACACAGAGAAAATAAATTCAGTGACTAAAAAAAAGTTATTAGCTTTCTGGTATTTTTTCTGCTTAGACCATTTAGAAAATAATTTCTAACCAGCTTTCAACAGTTTTTTTTAAAGCAACAGACACAGAGGCCAGATACCTATTGTTGAGGCATTACAGTTGTGTCCTACTCTTTGTGGCCCATTTGGGATTTTCCTGGCAGATACTATAGTGGTTTACCATTTCCTTCTCCAGTTCTTTTTATATAGTGAGGAACCAAGGCAAACAAGGTAAAGTGACTTGCCACAGGTCACTTGGCTAGTTACAGAGCTAGTATGTGTCTAAGGCCAGATTTGAACTCACAAAGAGGAGTCTTCCTGATTCAGAGAGCAGTGCTCTACTCACTAAGCTACCTATGTTTTCTTCAAAGAAGAAATGGGGCATTTTAAGGTAAGTTGGATGAGGCTATTTAAAATAAAAACAAAAAACACAAATAGTTTTAATATAAAGCTAAAAAGAAACTACTTAAGTTTTATTTTTAAAAAATTTATATAAAAAGTAGGTCTCCAGAAATGACCACCCATCTAGTTTTTGTCTCCCTTCACACTGCTGCATATAATAATGCATCAAATAAAAATAAAACATATAACTTCACCAGGTTCAAAAGGAATATATTTTGTGCAAATGCCACTAATAGGTAAAAGGAACAATATATTAAATTCCTTTTATACTCATTACAATATCCTTTCAGCTCTAGACATGTGTGATTTGACTGGTGTTAACAGCTTTGCAGATGGTCACTTGCTCACTGGCAAGTCAAAGAGTTCTAATTTACTCTACCCTTTATAGTATACCCCCAGTGTCACCCTGGGGGAAAGACAGGTGAAATATTTTGCAAGGAATTAATGCTTTTGCAATTACTTGCAAGATAATGTTAATGTCAGTTCCAGAGGCAATGATTCCAAACAACAGATTTGGAATGCATCAATATCACAACCAACTGGGTGACCTCAAACAAGTCATTTAACTTCTATAAAATCCAGTTTTCTCATTAGTAAAAGTGTGACAATTACCTGAAGTGGAAAGACTTGGACCTATGTTCTGATTCCTGTACAACTCTATACTGCCTGGGGAATCTTGGGCAAGTCACTTCCTCTCATCTTGCCTGGATCAGAAGATTTCTCAATATCTCTTCTAAATCCCATGACGCTATTATGTAAGGTATTATTATTATTCCACCCAAAGTCTAGAGTCCTCAACATAAATACGATTGGTTTAAAATTAGAGCAAGATAGTGACATTTCATCTAAGATGCATAAATAATTAATCCTACCACTTAGGATAGCAAAAAGGAAAAAAAAATTCTGCTCTGTCTTCTGGAAGATTGGAAAACACGCTTTTCAACAGATTTGAGTACTAAAATCTGAGGGGCAAATATAACACAAAATAATCCATTATTCCTTCTAGGTGATTTCTCATCTTTGTAATATAAACTTATAGTACCAAAAAAGCAATAGTTGGCACTGTTTCTTCATATGAATTTCTATTTTCAATACTGGCCACCAAAAAATTTTTTACAGAATCTAAAGAATATACCTAATCAAAAGATAGCACCCAAAACTAAAATTCAAGGAGAATAAGTGTAATGTCACATCTTCTAACAGTCTTCTTAAAAGTTACCTCTGTCAGGATACTTTAAAGTTCCTGTAATATAAAAAGTCATCTCAATTTTAGCTGTTTTCATGACTTACACATTTCAAAAGCTTTGCAAATTTCTAAAAAGATACTATTGATACTAGCTACCAGTCTCTGAACCCTGAACATTTCTCTGGGTCAGATGTCTGATAAAAGGCAATTAAGTGTCCTTCAAATGATGAAAAGTACTGCATAATTACAATCTAGCTCAGTGTTTTACAGAGTGTGGCAAAATGAATAATCCTTTATTTTGAAGTATATACCATAAAGATAATTACTATTTATATCATTCAACCCTGAAGAATTCAACATAATGTAGGTCTTGGGCCCTATTTAAACTCTAAGAGGACATTTCTGAAAGATAGTTTCCTTTATGAGACACTTCTGCTGCGTGAACTCCAAGGATAATTTAATAGTAAGGCTCTGGTATAATATTACCTCTTATTGTTCCCATTCTAAAAAAGGATTTTTCTTTCAATAAAGGCATAATTAGATACTCATTTAGCAATGGTACCTCAAGATATGAGGTAACCATGCACTCTACTCCCTCACCCTAAAAGCTTACAAATCAGAGAAATCCAAGATTTCTTATGCACACAGTATCAAGATCTATCTTAAAAGAGTGAGATGGCTAAGAATCCTATGATTCTATGACTCAAAGATTTCCTGAATTATTAATTTAACTGTTAATCACTGAAACAGGCAGGATCTTGTTAAAAACAACCAGATCAAGCTACAGGACCACTCTAGAACGAATAGAATGTTTTAATTGGAAGCCTAAATTCATTATTATAAAGTATAATCGTCCTTATCAAGCATGAAGAGACTTTTTTTTAGGACAAAACATTTCATGGATCCCCATACAATATTCACTGTTTATATACTTTTTCTCAATGACAAAAAACTATGATGATTTCAATTAATTTGTTTTTAAACATAACAGCTAAATACACATTTGGAAATGAATATATATATATATATATATATATATATATATATATATATATATATATATTTTTTTTTTTTTTACAATCTTCCTGTGTAGTCTAGAGATGATGTGTTTATTTTACAGCTTTTCATACCCCTTGTAATAAGTCCAGGGGCCTAATGGCTAAGAAACATTCAAATAGGAAAAAAAAAATCCCGAAGTTCCAACTTGCCATGTTACCTTTCCAGATTCAAGTAAATAGCAACACCATCAATAGTTTTTAAAGCAGATGGAAGCAAATCCTGATGCAAGATGTAAAGATGCTGTCCGACCTAGTGGCTAGAAATTACCCTTACTGCTAAATGTCTGCCACATATTACAAATTTTTTCTTGTTTCAGTAAAAGAACACTCCAGTTGAAAAACTCTCTAAAATTACACAACTTAAATACAGTACTTTATTTTGATTTTGCTAATTTCTCAAGAGAGGCTGTATTTTCTGTACCTCTTTTCTATTAATGAATTGAAATTTGATTGGTTGAGATGAAACTAACTCACTATGGCATTATCTGTTCACTTCTATAGTTCCCTTTTTCAGACTGAATATGTATTAAAATGTATTATTTATCCTAACATTTGGGGAGATTTTCTTTGAAAAAAAAAAGATAACAAGTATGAAAATTCCATCACTTTAAATTAAAATTAGTTTAGTAAAGATTAGTGTTTGCAATTTTACTATTCCTCAGGTTTGAATTCCTATAGGCAGTGGGATGTAGTGAAGAGAGTGCTGGATTTGGTGGCAGGAAGACCTGGGTCTGAATTCTGCCACACTTACTCACCGTGTGCCCCCGGCAAACAAGTCACTTAATCTCCCTTGGCCTCAATTTCCTCATTTGTAAAACGAAAGGGCAAGACTCAGGAACCTCAGAGGTCCCTTCTAGCTTTAATGTAAGATTCTATGAGCCCATAGATTTTAAGGCTAAATTTACACGTAGAAAGTAATTTATTTACATTTGTTCCCTTTTGCAAAAGAACTGCAACACCCCACCGTAAAAAAAAAAAAAAAACTAACCTGTAATCTTTAAGGAGAAAAAAAAAAATCTGGTTTAACAGAAGCAAGCATAATCGCACACCTCTGCGCCAACAAACTTCAGATTTCAGTCAAACAATAGGTTTCCTTAGACTATGATAGATTTCTCTTTGTGCGACGTGAATTTTTTTTAAAGCAAGTCAACATTTTAAAAAGTGTTTTGACAAGGAAAAAAACTTTATAAAGGATTCTGTATCCTCTATTACTGTCTCCAGTCTGAAATAAGAAAATAACTCAATTTAAGCTTTATAGTTTTTCCTGTAACATACAACTTTCCTATAACCCAAGATTTTCCCATAACACACTACTTAGTATTTTTATTTTAAATTCATGTTCTTTTTTTAAAAATTCAACTACAGATAATCTCCAAGATGACACACAAAGGCTGGAGCTGCATCACCAGTGCCCTCTACCAGGAAGTAATCAAGGCAGCTCCGATGGTGCAAACTATAGACAATAAGGAGGTACTACCGTCGACCCAAGTGGGCCTAATTCTTGAGCTCCACGATTTTAAGAAACCTAGAAACAAACGTTCTGGCATTTCTTTAACACCTGTACTAAAGAATTCATTAATACGGTGTTCCTTCTTGGGTTCCCCATATGTTATATAAGATCCCCTTCCTTAGAATGAGAAAATTCGTATGACCTTACCACCCCTCCAAAAAAAGAAAAAAAAGCATTTTTGTTTTCTCTTTCAAAAGCAGCCCACTTGTTTTTTAAAACTTCATGAACCGTGGCTCGGGGAAAGAAACCAATCCCCCACCGCCCTGAACTTTATTAATAATGACTCAAAGGCTCCCTGGGCTGCCCCCCTCAACTTGGAGAGGGGGCAAGGGACGCCTGAGATTCACGGGCGAGGGCTAGAAGGAGTCGACTCGGGGCACAAGGGGGTACGGGGGCACTGGCGAGACTCCCCCCCCACCCCCCCCGCCAAGTGCTCGACTACAAGAACCTTCCTAGGGGCTACCGCCAGAAGGGCCGAGACAAAGCTGGGCTAGGGGGAAGGGAAGAGGAGAGAGGCGCTGGCTCTTCCTGCCCCGGGTCCGAGGAGAGGATGACCAACGACGGGAAGCGGCGCACGTGTGGTCCTCCACCGGGA
>CM053598.1:117934407-117962999 GCA_028646575.1 Pseudocheirus occidentalis | reverse complement strand
GATCCTGACGGCCGGGGGGGGGGGGGGAGGACGCAGGAAGGGCTTTGTACAAACTCTGCAAACCGGGAGCAGGGAGGGGGGCCCAGATACAAAGGGAAGGGGGGGGTCTTAGATCCACACACAAACGCGCGCACACACACGCCCCGACAGTCGTCTCCCCAGTCCAAGGGAGCGCCCCAAAGACGAGTCAGGGTGCCTCCTCCCCCGAGTCGGACCGAAACAAAGGAGGCTCGGCCCCGGCCTCGGCCTGGCCGAGCTCCCCGCACCCATGCACCCACGCACCCACTTCCTCCCGCCCCCAGCGCGGACCAGGCCCGGCGGAGCCGCGGCCTCGGGTGAAGGGAGAGCGAGCGGCTAGGGGCCGGCGGGGCGGCACTCACCGCTGCAGCACCAGGACGACGGGGAGCCGTTGGGGAACTTGGCCGAGTCCGGGACGATGCAGACGCTGGAGCTGAGGTGAGGGCACTCCATGGCCGGGGGAGGGGGTTAGGGGAAGGAAGCAGAGGCTCCGGGAGCTGAAGGGCTGGGGGCGGGGGAGGGGGCAGCGGCAGCGGTTCGGTCTCCGTTGCCTCTTCGCCCGGCGCTCTGGAGGCGGTGGCGGTTGCGTCCCACAGCTCTTCGCGTCAAAGACAACTGCGCGATCCGGCGCCGGGTTTTCCCACGCGCCCCGCTTGTCTTTCCGACAGCCCGTTCCTGAATACGGGAAATCCGAGCTCCGGGTTCTGTGAACCGCTCCCACGGGGGCGGGGGCGGACGCGGACAGCCGGGCGGGCGAGAAGGCCTCCACCCACTCGGCCCCGCCCTCCCTCCACCCCACCCAGCTCCGCCCCTGCCCTGGCGTGAGCCCCCAGCGTACGCCAGAGCGCGGGAGGGAGGGGCTTGAGAGTGCTGCGGAAAAGTTACCGTACAAGTGCTTGATTTCCCAAGTACAGGTCATCCGGCCCAGAGGGGTCTTGGGGCACAATGTGACCCCTTAATAATTCGTGAACTTCTCCTTCTTCCGCTTGCCCAGGAAGCTGGAAGTCCTGGCTTTGCAGCGATCTCTGCATCGAGGGAAATCAATGAATCAGGGCATCACCACCCTCACAGTCATGTCATGACAATATTAGGATAAAATATCAAAAATCCTCTGATGTTCAAAGCCCTTTATGATTTGTCCCCTTCCTACTTTCCAAAGCTTCTTATTCCATATAGCTCACCTTGGACTCTGAACCAGTGACACTGTCATCCTTGCCTTTCTTTGAACAAGACATTCTGTGGCATTTTCACTGGCTTGTCCCCTCTATATCTGGAATGCTCTCCCTCCTCTTCACCTCCTAGCTACTTTTAGATCCAGGCTAAAATGCTACCTTCTACAGAAAGCTTTCCTGGTCCCCCTTAATTCTAGTGCCTTCCCTTTGTCGTTTATTTTCAAATTCATCCTGTATCTTTTTTTTGTACATATTTGTTTTCATGTTATCTCTTCCTTTAGACAGCAAGCCTCCAGAGAATAGGAACTGTCTTGTCCTTTTTTGCATCCCCCACAGTATATAGCAGGCACTAAACAAAAGTTTAGTGGTTGAATGAAGCTCAGGACTTGAAAGGACCTTAAGGATCATCTTTCTTGTTTCACAGATGATAGGACATCTGCCAGAGATGGTGCTTGCAAACCACAGCCTTATCTGGAAATCTTACCATTTGAACATCTATCTGATCATAAAAGTAGGTGACAGATTGATGATATATTGAGATGCATATTATGATGATAGCTCATTATAACCCATCAATGCACTGGAAAAATACATGCTTGAATCTGTCAAGGCCAACACCTTTCTGCAAATATGTGACCCAAAACATTAGTCCTGAAGAAGCAGCACTGTATGTGTTATCTGGGCAAACTTCACTTAGAAATGCTCAGGACCCTTCAAAAGGAGAAGGGGATAAACAAGGCATTTTACACATTGTCTGGCTCTACTGGATGAGATTTGCCACAATACTTAGGTCCACCAAGTTAGTTTGTCCCAGGATCTATTAGCTATCTACTTAGATACAAAGAAAGAACACTATTAAATGATTATCTTTAAATATAAGCAGTTGCTGAAGTCTTTGGTAGACTCTGGTAACAGAGACCCAAAAAATACCTGGACTTGAAGTTCTTAAAATCTAGCAAGTGCTAAGCTACCACAATGAGTAGAAGAGATTGAATTCCAACTCTGCTTCTTATGATCTCTAGGATGTTGGATAACTCTTTCTGGTCTTGTGTCCTCATCTCTCGGCCATTCCAGATACAAAGCTGTAAGAGTAAGTTCACTATAAGTTGACAGGACAAATTCCACAGAGCTGGAATGACTTGTGCTATGATGGATGGAAGTAGAATGTGGGTAGACAGAAAAGAAGGAGTAGAGTAGGATTTGGAGGGGGGGGGAGAATGAATGAGAGTAATCCAGTGACTGTAGCTTCTGTTAAAATAATAATGATGATGGTACTTTTACATAGATCTGTGGTTTACAGAATGCTTTCTTTACAGAATTTCCTAGGGTAGGTTAGGCAGCTATGAGTACTCATATATGCAAGTGAAAAGCTGAGGCCCAGAGACATGACTTGCTTATAGTCAGATGGCCCATTGGAAAACATTTATTAATCATTTACCATGTTCCAAGCCCTGTAATAGATGGGAATGGCATTGGAGCTAAGATTTGTTGTTAACTGAGAATTCTCTCTGGCAGAGTATGTATTTCACACATGAGGGGAAAGCCTGTGCAGAGATAGAGAAAAGGAACATCCTGTGAAGAACAGTAGGAAGGCTGGTTTAGCTGGGCAGTAGAATGCATGAAGAAGAGTGATACATAATAAGTTTGGAAAAAGTATGTTGGAGAAAGGTAAGGAAAGGCTTGAAATGCCCAATAAAAGAGGTTGGATTTGAGTGCCAGGACAATGTGGAAACTGCCAGTGGAACTTATGGGACGGGGGAGTGATAACGATTAGAATGGAGCTTTAGGAATATGCACATGGACTGAGGTGGAGAGGACAGATTGAAAAGAGAGAACCTCGAGACACGGAAACCAACTAAAAAGTGGTGGAAAAAAGCTTTGTGTGCTGATTCCAAGTCTCGTTAGTGCACTTTTTGCAAAGTGGCGGCGTTCAAATTCTAGGCCAAGTCAAATCCTGCGAGAGTATATCATCGTACACAATGAGGCTGGGCCCTCTGGGAATGGTTATAAAAGGAGGAAGTTAATCCCATGAGGGCTTCTTGGACAGTGACAGAAATGTAGTTCCTTTGAGTAAGTGGTACATTTTTTTTAAAAATATGATCATTTTTCAACTTAAAGACATGGCTCATTGTAAAAATAAGATTGACATATGAAGCTAGAGAGAGGAGGAAGCAGATCAGGTGAAGAGAGAGAGGGTGAGAGGGTGCGGGACTGGGTTGGCTGATTTACTGACTGGTGTTGCAATCCTTTGGGTAAAAGGAGAAGAAGAAGAAAGGACAGGAAATGATTAACTAGAAGGGGGCTGTATAGTAGTTAAGAGTTGGGAATCTCCTTGGGGCCACTGTTCCTGACTGCTCTTGACCTCTGAGCTGTGACTTCACTCTGTCCCCACCCAGCTATGACTTGCTTTATGCCCCTTTCCTTCATTCCCACCCTCTGATGAACATAATGTGTGGCCTTGATCCCTTCTCACATTTTTATGACCGTTATTTGCCCCCTCTCTCCTCTGTGCCCTGCCAAATTCTTGGATTCTAAAAGTTAACCATATCTACTCAATAGCTTGCCAGATTTTATCTGCCTGTTAGAGGAAGTCGTGGTTCTGTAGTAATAATGACAAAAAGTGAATGACCCAGTAAAGAGGGGAGAAGGGAGAGGGGAAGAAAGTAATACAATATTTGGCCTTTGCTGTCAGTTTAGCATTCCCAAACCAACCTCCCTCACCGTGATCTCATATACTCTGAATTCCTATTGCATGTTTTTCCTCCCAAAGATTAACAGAATTTCAGAGTTGGAAGGGACCTCAGAGGACACAAAGCCTAAACTATACTTGAATTCTAAAATGTACTCCAACAAGGGATCATTTAGTTTTTGCATGAAGATTTCCAATGAGAAGGAACCCACTACTTCCAGAATTAGCTCATCCGACTCCTGGATAGCACTAATTTTTAGGGAAAAAAATTCACATCTTTACAGCTTCTACTTCTTTTACCCTATGGGACCAAGCAGACCAAGATTAGTGCAAGTCTAATCTTTCCATATAACAGCCCTTCAGATACTGGGATATTATTTCCCCACCCCCACTCCATGTCTTTTCTAGGTAAATAACCCCAGTTTCTTCAAGTGTTTCTCATATGGCGAGAACTCCAGCCTCCTTTCCATCCTCCTTGCCCTCTCTTTTTGATCCTTTCCAGTTTATCAATAAAGCTGGTGCCTGAGACCCACATCTTCTACAAAAAGATTCTCTTTGCTGTAATGGCTCTGGACCCACAGTCAGTATTCATAAAGTAGAAATTCTGAAAAGATGAACCATTTTCAGGACAAAGCAACTTCCAGGGAGGTGGCAGAAAAGAGGAAGGTGAGTCAGCTGCAGAAGTTGGAGGCCACTCAAGACTCCTGGCCAGAAGTGCCTGAAGCAAGCTGGAAGCAATAGAATGGCTTAAACCCCAGGGAGGGGACAACGGCAGCTCCCAAGGCATGGGGTGACCCAGGAGCAGTGACTGCTTGGGTTACTGAAGCTTCCTTTGTTGGTGTTGTGAGTCCTGTGAAGGCACTCTGACCCAAACCACAGAGGAAGTGGTGGGAATGATGGGATACTCCACATAAGAGGTATTACTTGTAGTCATTCCCTTTTGTCTATTCTCTCATACCTTGTAATAAAATTGCTTTAAGTTTGGATGCCTTGGTAGTCCCTATTGTTTGCAGACATTGGATTGAAAAATCCTAGAGGAGAGCTAAAATGAGCCCAATTCAGAAGTTCCTACAAATGACTGATGGGTTGGTGGCTAGGGGTGCCATAGAGAGTAATAATTATTGAGAAATTCCCAAGATCGAACTCAGAATCCAGACCTGCTTTTACAATGATTTTGGCCATCGGTGCCTCTATATATTGTCCTGCAAGAGTGGAAGTTCCATGAGGAGACAGGGAATATGTCTTAATAATTATTTTTAATCTCCTTTAACATTTAGCACAATGATTTATCTGTATCAGGATCCCATTTGTTGAGGATATTGAATGAATGTTACTTTCCACACCATTCATTTGATAGTTAATCCTGGGTATTGCTTTGTGACATCTCTTTAATTGAATTGTTATTTAACTTTTTTATGTTCGCAGAATCATCTGTTTGAAACCAGAAGGGACCTCAAGACTAAACTAGTACATCCCCTTCATTTTATACATGAAGAAAATGAGACCCCATGGGCTGAAGTGACTTCTTTAAATCACATTGCTATTTAAATAGAAGAGCCAAAAGTTGAATCCATAGCCTCAGACTTTAGATCCAGCACACTTTCTCTTTTTGTTGTCTTGTTTTACCAAATGGGTTAGAAAATCCTGGAAGTAGGAGCCAGATTTATACATTTTGGTATCCCCATAATACTAGAGCAGTGCTTTATATTAATAGATCATATGTCTGTTTCTTCTGAAAAGTAGTTGAGCAGGTAGAAAAGAGACTCATGCCTTTCCTCCCCTATTCATCACCCTCACCCCCCTTAAAAAAAAAGACTTTACAGATAGATTACACATTGTCATAAGAAAGGTTTAGGGCTGCATTAAGAGAAGAATTCATTAGAACAATGGGTGAGCAAATGTGTAAAACAAGAGGTAGACCAGGCAAGAGGACTCTGGGAAATCCTTTTTTCAGCAAGTAGTTTCTTCGGCCTAGAGTTTAATCCAATGTTCAGTTTGTTGTTCTAAGTCCAAATCCCTTTGGCCCTGAGAATTGCTAGCAAACGTTGCAGTGCTCTCTGGTGGTGAGGAGTCAACCTCAAACTAAGTATAATGAAACTTCATAGCAGAAATGATTGACTCATCATGCCTGGGGGAAGAGTCTTGGGACACATAGTCTATCATTTACAACGGTAGGGGGGGAGGAGAGGAGGAATGGTTCTGGGATACAGACCTTGGCAAGGGTTGTTGGGCTTCGTCTGTTTGTTTTAGTGGTTGGGTTGCACTGGTTGAGAGGGAAGGAATATGCATTTTAAACAAACAAACAAAAAAAGGACTTTCCTAAAGCATTTTAAGAATTTGGGGTGAGCCCTGTGTAATGGGTGGGGGGGGTGGAGAGAACGGTAATGATGAAAAAGGGAGGTCTGGAGTTTTCTGTTTCATCTCTGCACTCCTTGGCTGGCAGGTGTACAGTCTCAAACTCTAGGGGTTTGACCTTGTTCGGGCTGAAGGGGAAACTGAGTCACAGCAGCCTAAACTCGTACAAGATTGATTGGTGCTGCAAGCCAATGAAATCATTCACAGTGAGAAATCTCTCTTCCCAACAGAGAAGCCAATTGGGAAAACAACATTCAGTTTTGGCACTTAACTCAGTGCCTGGCACAAAATAATCAATCAATAATCTCCATTGTGCCAGGCTCTGTCCTGGGTGGGGATGCAAAGACAACAAATAAAATTATCCTTACCAGAAAGAAACTTACATTCTAGCAGGGGAAACAACAAGGAGGCATTTGGTAAATGTCTATCGAATTCAAGCACTGAGCAGATTGGTAAGTATATGTCACTGGAGAGGTGTGATCACATCACTCTCAGGTGCTCCTGACATTGGTCTAAGTGCTCTCTACCTTCAGCCAGTGCTGGAAGCAGATGAAATTGAAATTATCTTCAAATTCCCAATTTTTAGTGGTCAATATTTATATCCAAAGATCCTTGATGACTTTGAGGATTTCCTTTGAATTCTCAGATGCCCAAGTGCCTTGACCTGATTTACTAGAAAATACCCTACCCTTAGAGCAGTGGTTCTCAACCTGTGGGTCATGACCCCTTTGGGGGGTGGAACAACCCTTTCAGAGGGGTCACAAGTGTCGCCTAAGACCATCAGAAAACACATATTTCCGATGGTCTTAGGAACTGAGACACCACTCCTGTCTCTGTCTCTGGGCCTGTCCACTCACATGCAGATATGTCCACATATGAGTATTAAAGGGTCCCAGCATTAGGAAGTTGAGAACCACTGTTCTAAAGCAACACCCTTACCCAAACTCTTCCGGTTCTGGAGCCATAGTCAAATGCATTCTGCCATTGTTCTTTAAAAGGATGTCATTCTAATAACTCATAACTCCATAGAACATCCCTGTAACTTCCCAAATTGAAATATCCCTCTCTTTCTGTTACTCCCTTATATATGTTATCTCCCTATATTAAAATGTAAGTGCCTTGAGGGCAGGAACAGTCTTTGCTCTTGTATTTAATCCTCAAAACTTGGCATCATGCTTGGCACATAGTAAGAACTCAATAAATGCTTTTTAATTTATTTTGTTCATTCATTTGGCATAGATTAGAGTTGGGAGGGACCTTAGAGATCATCTAAACCCTCATTCTACAGATGAAGAAACTGAGGTCCAAAAAAGGCTAAGTGACTTAGCTACAGTCACACAGGCAATTTGACAGAGCCGGAATCTGAACTGAGCTCCTCTTAACTCCAAACATCTCATTTTGTATATGGGGAAACTGGGGCCCAGAGATTAAGTGACTTGTCCAAGTCATATAATTACTAAACAATCAAACTAGGATTCAAACCCAGGTCTTCTAACTCCAAATTCTGCACTCTTTCCTCTGTACTATTCTGTCTCTCATCTCTAACAGGAGGAATTTGAATAAGATGACTTCCTAGGTCTATTCCAGCCCCAAAGATTTACTGCTTTTTGAGTCTCTGAATCTCTAAGTTTACTTGATGCGTAGTAAGTAGTGGGATAGCTAAAACTAGAACCTAGTTCCCATATACGCCTGAGATTATCAGCCTCATCTATGGGACAGTCAGAAGAACTGTGTTCAAGTCCCAGCTCTCCCCCTTACTAGGCTTATGCAAAGCAGTTTGTAGTATGAATAAGCCTCCTTTCTGGGTGCTATGCAGGATCTGGCCATGGGCCAATGCTCAGGCTCCTCTAATTGGAACTATGCCAGGGAACCTTTTGTTCATTCCCAGGGCTTTCACCTCTCATCATTTTCTAAATTTCCCTCATGACTCAACTCCATAGAGTTCAGGGTATGTTGAAGAAGCAGACACTAGCATGAGTAAGAAGTTATGGCAACATGACTAATGTGGAAATAGGTTTTATATGATTGTACATATATAACCTGTATCAAATTACTTACCATTTTGGGGGGAGAAGGAAAGGAGTAAATTTAGAATTCAAAATTTTATATAAAAAAAGAATGTTAAAAATTGTCTTTACATGTAATTGGAAAAAAATAAAATACTATTTAAAAGAAGAGGCAGTTATGGTAGTAGCAGCAAGAGGAGAAAGGGAGTAAGTGCTTCAGAACTTGGAACCCATTGATTCCCCAGACTCAAAATTATAGCACTTAACTCCTGCCATCCTTCCTCCTTTCTACCATACTAGCAATCTTTACCAAACGAGTAAGTTCTTCCTTCCTCTTCATCCCTGTCTCTATATACTAGACCTCCAAAAGTACATTTTCTAGGGTTTATAGGGACTGGACTTGTAATTTCATTGAAAGAGGAAATTCCTTAAATGTAAAACTCCCTTCATCAGTGCAGGCTGGTACCTTCTCCACAACTATACTCTGGGCCCTAGAGGATTGAGAAGTTAAATGACTTGCCCAGGGCCACCCAGCCACTATGTGTCAGAGACAGGACTTGAATCATGGTTTCCCTGGCTCAGAGGCCAGCTCTCTATCCACTGTGTTAGTTTGGAGGAGGAAGAAAGGATGTAGAGAGAAGGAAGGAGGATTTACAAGAGAAAAAGAACAATTCAGAAATAATCCATTAGTGTTAAAAAGCATATAATGAGGCAGCTAGGTGGTACAGTGAATAGTACCAGCCCTGGAGTCAGGAGGACCTGAGTTCAAATCCGACCCCAGACACTTAACACACACACACACACCCCAAAAAAACTAGTCCTGTGACCTTGGGCAAGTCACTTAACCCTAATTGCCCTACTTTCCCCCCCCCTCCAAAAAAAAAAAAGCAGCAGCATATTAAAGTGAATAAAGAACTGACCAGGAAGACCTGGGTTCAGGAGCTACCTCTGATACAAATGAGCTGTGTGACCCGAGGCAAGTCCTTTAACTCTTTAGTGCTCTAGATAAGTCTCAGTCTAAGGCTATAGGTTACAGAGAAGGTTTTGACCTGCATTGATACAGAGAGTTTCCTTACCTGGGAAATCCCTATACCAGTGAAATCATAGGGCCATGTTTTGTCCTTATCCCTATACTAAATAAAAGGTGAAGTTACAAGAAACCACTCAATTCTAAAACTTCATGGTGTCAACTCTGACTACTGACCTCCTCAGCTTCCTTTGTGACCTAGTTAAAATCCCACCTTTCAGATGAAGACTTCTGCCCCTCTTAATTCATATACCTTAATTCTGTTAATTATTTAGTATTTATCCTGTATATAGCTTGCATTGTATATATTTGTTTGCATGTTGTCTCCCCCATTAGATTGTAAGAACCTTGAGAACAAGGACTGTCTTTTGCCTCTTTTTGTATCCCCTGCACTTAGAACAATGCCTGACATGTAATGGGCACTTAATAAAATCAACTTTGAAACCATTCTTTCTAACTATAGTTCCTCAGACTTAGTGTGGCATATCATGATTTTATACCTGGAACCTAAACTGAGCTCAACCAAATCTTAATTTAATGGCCCATTTTTTTAAACCAATTTATTTTTATTTTGAAGAGACCTATGACAAGAACAGTACTTGTTATCAAAGTATCACAGAAGGATAGGGTCAGATCAGCCTCTTTTTTTTCCCTTTTTTTGGGGGGGAGGGCAGTTGGGGTTAAGTGACTTGCCCAAGGTCACATGGCTAGTTCGTGTTAAGTGTCTGAGGCTGAATTTGAACTCAGGTCCTGACTTTAGGGTCGATGCTCTATTCACTGTGCCACTTAGCCGCCCCTAATGGCCCATTTTTACAATCCCCATCTTTAGACTATTGGGAAGCTGAGACTGTAGGCATATAAAAAACTGCAATTTGACCCTAGGGCAAGGATTCTTAATTTTTATGTGTCATGGATCTCTTTGGCAGTCTGGTAAAGCCTTTGGACCCCTTCTTAGAATAATGATTTTGTTTTTTAAAATTTAAACCATCAAATTAAAGTAAATACTAAACTTCAGTAGTGAATATAAAGAAAGATGTAATTTTTTTTCCCATTCAAGTCCCTTGGGGTTCCATGGACCACATGTTAAGAATCTCTGCCCCAGAGGGACTTGTGAGGTCCAAGAGACATTTTTTTTAAGCTGGGGTGTTTTGCCAAGCTTTTAGATCTATGGGAAGTATCAACAGGTGAGAAATACTGTATGTTGTAGAACAGAGAACACCAGACTGTGAATTTACCCTGACTCTACTTGGTGTCATTAACAAAGATCTGCCTGAAGATGAGAGGAATAGATTTTTGTCCCTGGATCATAGGCAAACTTTTATGTAAGGCCAGAAGTTCATGGGAACTGTGCTGTAAGAGGGAGGCAACACAGGGAATTGAACTACCATCTCTGCCCTGCCCAGACTGGCCCCGTGCAAAAGAGAAACTTTTCCACCACACAAGGGGCTAGCTACATCACCTGGGAGCTGTGGGAAACTGCAGGCAGAGGCTCACTATAGGAGTTAGAGGCTGGAAAATATCAACTAGAAGATGAGCTACCCAGATGGCAGGGAGCTCCAGGAGGAGCTCTGAGCACCTCTGACTGGAAGTGGCAGGTGATACAGAAGGCACCAGCTGCTGGCAGCCCTACCTAACATAGGATTATAAATGACTGAGGCTGTACAGGTCTCTGAGGAAGAGTTGTTCTTGGGCAGATCCCAATGTTTTCCATGATCTCTGTTAGGACTTTTATTTATTTCTTTGCTCTGTAAAATAAATCATCTTCCTCCTTGAATTTTGTGCATTGTAGGCTTGTAAGTGGAGCTAGTGACAACATGCTGGTTAATATCATCTACTGAAGTTCTCAGATTTCCTAGATAGGGATAATGAGGTGAGAACTCCCTCACAGGGTGCTAGGGCCCTTCATATCACTGAAAGCCTCTAGCACAAGGAATATTTTAGGTAGGTTTGGGCTATACTGATCATCAGATGAGCTATCTTAGCTTCCTTCACTCTCCCCAAAGTGGGGGAGGAGATAAAAAGAAATATCACATATAATTAAAGTCTAAAGGGTAGCAAAGGAGAGTGAACCCACCTTGGAGGTAGAAAGACATTCTGATTCTGGTTTTTACGACAAAACACTTAACTTCCCTGAGCCTCAGTTTCCTCATGTATAAAATGGCTAAACTAAAAGAACTGAATAAGCCCTAGGCAAGTCATTCCCTAATTGATAAATGATTGTCAGAGGAGATGAACAGGCAGTTTTCAGAAGAAGAAATTAAAACTATAATCATGTGAAAAAAAGTGCTCTAAATCACTATTGATGAGAGAAATGCAAATTAAAACAACTCTGGGGTACCACCTCATACTCATCAGATTGGATAATATGATAGGAAAGGAAAATGACAAATGTTTGAGGGGATATGGGAAAATTGGCTCACTAACGCACTGTTTATGGAGTTGTGGGCTGATCCAACCATTCTGGAGAACAGTTTGAAACTATGCCAAAAGTTTACATAAAACTGTAAAACGTGCACACACACACACACACACACACACACACGCACACTGTGACCCAGCAATATTACTACTAGGTCTTTATCCCAAAGTGACTTTAAAAAAGGATATATATTATATATTAATTACATTACATAAATATAATATAGTTATTAAATATACTATATTTAATATAATATAATGGTGTTATATTAAATATATAACATGTTTCTAATATATGAATAAATATAATAAATATTATACAGTAACAAATATATAATATTAACACCAGCTCTTTTTGTGGTGGCAAAAAACTGGAAATCGAGGGGGTGATTTTCAATTGGGGAATGGCTGAACAAGTTGTGGTATATGATTATTATGGAATACTATTTTGCTGTACGAAATGATAAATAAGATGGTTTCAGAAAAACCTGGGAAACTACACAAACTGATACAAAGTTAAGTGAGCTGAACCAGGAGAACATTGTATATAGTAGCAGCAATATTGTATAATGATCAAATTTGAACGACAACTTTTCTTGGCAATACAGTGATCTAGGATAGTTCTGAAGGACCTATAATGAAACATGCTGTCCACCTCCAAAGAAAGAACAGATGGGATCTGAATGCAGATTGAAGCATACTTTTTAAAACTTCCTTTATTTTTCTTGGGATTTTTTGTTGTGTTTTCTTTCACAGTATAATTAATATGGAAATATGTTTTGCGTGATTGCATATGGATAACCAATATCAAATTGCTTACCATCTCAGGAAGGAAGGAGGGCAAGAAGAGAATTGGAACTTAAAATTTTTTTAATTTAACATTAAGACTTGGTTTTTTTATATGTAACTGGAATAAAATTAAAAAAAAATTTTTAATGGTTAGACTGAATGGTCTCTGAGATCCCTTCCAACTATAGAGCAAAACCTGGGCTCAAGTCCTACCTTTGTCACATCCTAGCTGAGTGACCATAGGCAAATCACCTCACCTCTCTGCATCTCTCTGTAAGTTTTGATGAGTTGCTAATTGGCATATGTGGAGAGAGCTTCCTAGATTAAAGAAATCCTAGATACCACATCACTCCTATCAGATTGGCTGACAGGACAAAACAGAAAAATAATAAATGCTGGAGATGTGGGAAAATTGGAACACTAATGCATTGTTGGTGGAGCTATGAACTGATCCAGCCATTTGAAGAGCAACTTGGAACTATGCCCAAAGGACTATAAAATTGTGCATATCTTTTGACCCAGCAATACCACTTCTAGGGCTGTATCCCAAAGAGATTGTACAATTGGGAAAAGGACACATATGTACAAACGTATTTTAGCAGTTCTCTTTGTGATGGCAAGGAACTGGAAATTGAGGGGATGCCCATCAGTTGGAGAATGACTGAACAAGTTGTGATATATGAATGTAATAGAATACGATTGTAGTATAAGAAATGATGAGCAGGCAGACTTCAGAAAAACCTGGAAAGATTTACATCAACTGATGCTGAGTGAAATGAGCAAAATCAGGAGAATATTGTATACAGTAAGAGCCACATTATATGATGACTAACTGATAGATTTATCTCTTCTTAGCAATGCAAGGATCCAAGGCAACTCCAATAAATTCATGATGGAAAATACTGTCCACATCCAGAAAAAGAACTATGGAATCCGAATGTAGATTGAAACATATTATTCTCTCTCTCTCTCTTTGTTTTTTTGTTTCTTCTTTCTCATGGTTTCTCCTATTGGTTCTAATTCTTCTGTACAACATGACTACTGTGAAAGTAAGTTTGATATGAGAGTACATGTTGAGCCTATATCAATTTACAAGCTGTCTCAGAATGAGGAGAGAGGAGAGATGGGGAGAAAATCTGGAACTCAAAATCCTATGGAAGTGAATGTTGAAAACTAAAAAAAAAAAAAAATCCTTGATCTGGAGTTCTCTGACCTTCCCTTTCTTCCCCCATTAAAGTTTATTATCATAGTACCTGTAACCCTGATACAATGATTCTTCCAGACTATACAAAGAGACTTCCTTTCCATCATAGTCACTCTTGCTCACGTTAAGATTATTTTTTTTCTGGTAGCTAGATACCTCCATTAACAAATCCTCTGGGAACAAACCTCCTTTACAAGGAAACAGGGGCCTCCTGAGTCAGTTTTCAGTGGTGGGGTTCCCACTAAATGTACTAATGGCCCAGAAGCCATACAAGGCCATACATGACAAAAATATTTATGTGCCCAGCTGGTCTTTGTTGAGGCAAGACTGTAGGCAAATAGGGTCAGCCCTAGGCAAGATTGTGAAATCAGAAAGTTTCTCTCTGACTCTTCCCAGTTTTCTGTTCTGTAACCCTTTCTCCTTTCAGGCAGTTGACCTTTCCCCAAATTTAGCCCTGCCTTATCAAAACAAGAAAGACCCTGATATAATTCATTCGTACTTGTTGGTGGAGAGACTGATGTTAACATTCCTTTATAAAACACACTTTTAGTGTGGAGGCATTTACTTCCTGCTGTTGCTTCCATCTTGAATTTCCCTTTAAGGCTTCTGTTTTTAATTTTGAAATTTCAGGCACCATCAAGGAAGAATGGTTGGAGTCAAAGGGCTTCTGAAATGGCAACGGACGACTTTTATGGCTAAAATACATTGAGTTTTATTAGGGTGACTGCAGTGGGGATGAGGCAAGAAGGCAGAAGGAACTGACTAAAGTTTCTGCCCTGAGAAGGCTTTCTTTTCTTGGTTGGGCCCAGTTTGGCCCCTTTCCCGTCAGTCAGCTCTATCAGTCTAACTCAACTCCTTTCCTCTCTTCTTCTTTTTTTCTTACTTTCTCCAGACTCTCCATCCTTATTTTGTCTCCTACCACCAATTTCATGAAAAGATATTTTGCTGTACTCTAATTCTGAGAAAATCAATAATCCACATATGGCAACATTGAGATTAGCCAGAATATACTGAACTAAGAAGAATTTCCAGAATTTCCTCAAATCTACCATATTTCAAATGTGTTTTCCATTTTGGGGGAGGGGAATTCCCATTCTGCATTTCCTGTCATCATCAATAGCCCAAGAAAGCTGGGTAGTTCGTAGGTGAACTGTCCAGGGTGGTTAACACAAAAGCATTTTACCTTAGGTCCAGGAGTGTTTATAAGGCCCAAATGAAATGAAGGATGTAAAGCCCTTTGCAAACCTTAAGTCACTATATAAATGTCAGTTATTCTTGTTTTTGCTGTTAGCCTCCAGTCACCAGGTCTTCTGTCTGGTGATGACTTCATTCTCTGAAACTTCTGCTGCACCCCTGCAGAGCTCAAATAAAGTTTATAGAGCAATACAAGGGTGTGCTGGGAAATATTTAACAACTTGCCCTGTCCAGAAAAAGAAAAACCAAAACCACATGTAGTGTGCATTATTATTACATGAAAGTGTGCAAACACTTTCTTAAGTCTAGATAACCAATGAAATAATCAAGCAAAAAATATATTACACCCTGATTTGTTGAGATTGCCAATTTCTGAGGTGTAAATGTCCATACTGAATATTTAGCAATCTCTGTTTAGAGCTGTGCCCCAGCACACCCCTTAGGGAGGTCATCCTATGAGCGGCACATTTGTAAAATGAACCATTGTGCTTTTTGGAGAAGACACCAGAATATGCCAAAGGACGGCTGAAAAACCCTGTGAAAGATGTTGAAACAGCACTTGGTCACTGGTCACTGCAGTGACCAGGCTGTGAGGTATCTAGTAGAGATTCATCAAGCTGCCAACTAAAAGTCACATAAATGTCACAAGCAATAGTTGTTATAATCCTCTCGTGTGGTGGGAGACTGATGTGGTAAGCAAAGAAGAGAGAATCCATCTGATTAGGAGCAGGAGTAGGAATCCCCTTCTAATACATGTTTTAGGCACGCCTGAGAAACACTCAGAATCTGACTGGAGGGTGAAGCTGAGATTTCAGACCACTCTGTCACTCTGGAGTTTTAAAACTGACACAGTTACCATTACCGTGGTAAAAAAAAATATTTAACCCATGTAAATGAATGATCATTTTGCTAGGTTGGGAAAGAGATTAAAAACCTGCATGAATGGAGGCTTGGACCTAACTAGTTAAGAATCATAATGGTATTAAATCACTCCCTTAGATAAAAATCCTAGGCAGAAACCCAAGAAAGCCACTACAGGACTCTTTTCTAAGAATACCCAGATGATTGTGAGCAAATTGCCCAAGACTAGACCTTGGAGCTGGCTCTGCATACACAGTGGGAGTGCACTGTTTAGAATAGCTCAAACTTGGAAGGCCACCTGGTGATTTTAACAGATAATGCACCACAAGTAAATTATGAACCCCTAGCCCAGAAGAGGCACATGAAGCACTGGTCTTGCCTGTGTCAAAGGGAATCATGGTGTTTCATAAATAAAGAGGTAAAACTGTTTTCTACTTATAGAGGCAGCATGGTATAATTGAATGTACTCAGGTCTAGGTATCAAAGAAGCCAGAATTGAAACTCTAATCTGCTACTAAAAGAAGGACCTGGAGTAAATGAATTAACTTCCTGCCCTCAGATCCAGTTTCTTCATCTATAAAATTTAAAAGTTGGACCAGAAGATCTTCAAGGACTTTTTCCTTTAAAACTACAAACCTTCAGAGACATATAAGTTTACTCTGTGTAATAGGTAAGCCCACCCCCACAAATTTAGGCCAGTTCTTTTCTTGTAACTGAAGGAAGCTGTCTCCCCAGAACTTGATTCACCCAGGAGGCAAACCACCTGCCTAGCTATTGACTTAGCCTCCGGGTGTCCTCAGACAGTAAAGATGTGGCTTCCTGTTCACCTAAGGCATTAAAAGGGCTGGCCCACATGGAGTTGGACCCTTTCTGACTTGGCAGATGTCCCAAGGACTCAGGAATCACCACACCCTGCCCCACTAACCATATACATTTCCATGTGGAGCCTAGGGGGAAAGCATCTACTTGGGCTGACTGCTATGTCCTTGTTGAGTATCCTTTCTGTGATATGGCTAACTAAACCTTTTTTATTTATTGGCAAATGAACCACCAATGGACCTAGGGGCTATGAACTTTTTTTTTAAAGATACTTTGGTTACTGTATTTCATATATAATTGACTTCCTTTATTTTCTTATGTATTTTATTTTTTAAGCATTAAAAAAAACTTTTTTTTTCCTGAGGAGCCCATAGGTTTCACCAGATTGCCAAAGGAGTCCATGATACAGAACTGGTTAAGAACCCCTGCATTAGTGTTTCATTTCTCCAATATAGAATCTAAACTATCAAGGCACCAGCATTCATCTGGCCTAACCCACTACACCTTTTAAAGGAAAAGAAGAAGGGAAACTAGCATGTTGTGATTATAATTTTTAAAGCCATCAACACTAATAATCAATGTATTTATGGAATCAGAGGGATAATTGCAAACATGTGTTGCAATTAAAGTCATCAAGAACATTTTAATGAGGCTAGTTGAAACTGTAAGTAGCAGGGAAAAAATGCAATTTAATGCCATTGTCACCTAAAGAACAATAGCAGGAAAAGACATTAAAAAACAACATCAAAACATCCATCTGCCTTTAGAGCCAAACAGCTGAGACTTCAATGTTTAAAATGGAGACTGTTTTACAATTTGCTTATAACAAAACCTCTACAAAGGAAATTTACATTTTCTAGAAGCATTTACCCACATTTATGTTGATCTCTGTTAGATTAAGATTTTCCCAATCTGCTAAACCGTTTTCTTCTCTATAATATTAACAGGGTTGGGAATTCAGTGGAATGAGCACTATATTAGCAGTCAGGAAACCTGGCTTCTAGTCTTTATCCTGCTCTCTGATATCAAGCAAGCAGAATGAGACCACTGGGCCAGATGGCTGTTGAAGGAGGTCCTTCTCAGCTTTAACACCATGTTCCTGGCCTTGTTTACTAAATTATCTGATTAACTGGTGGTTACTGATGCTGACCATTAGAGGGCAGAACTAGCTGCTTGATTTATTCAATTGTGCAGACTCATTGATTTATATTCCACAAATTCATAATTCTATAGAATTTGGATATGGGCTAGACTGGAGTTTGCTTTTGCACCAATTCTGAAAAAAGAATGTGGTTAGGAAACTGATAGTGTAAACAAAATTGCAGAAGGAGTATTTAGCCAATTTAAGAGAATCAACTCTTTTCTAGGACCTCAGCAGCATCTGTTCCCGTATTGGCAAGTAGTATGTTAATTATAAATGAATCTTCTTCATTTAGGCAAGCACTTTATTAGCTGTTAGCTCACATTACTGTATGCACAGCAAAATGTGGATTAACTGGGTTTGTCCTCATAATAGCTCATATTTATAAAGAGCTTTAACTGTGATATATGGGGAAACTGATTAGGAAGGGGGTACAAAGTTTTAATTAACTCTGGGTTCCAAAAAATGAAACCAAATCCTTTTGTTTTGACCTTTGGTTCTTTTTTGGTTTTTTTTGGAGGGCAATTGGGGTTAAGTAACTTGCCTGAGGTCACACGGCTAGTTTTGGTGTTAAGTGTCTGAGGCCAGATTTGAACTCAGGTCCTCCTGACTCCAGGGCTGGTGCTCTATTCACTGCGCCACCTAGCTGCCCCGGTTCTTTTTTTTTTTTAATCTTTCTAAAATATGAGTCTACTTTCCTTCCAGGGAATATGGGTCTTAGTCCTGGAATTCATTCAATATGTGACTTTAGGCAAGTCATTCTTTCTGGACCTCAGTTAGCATTATTATAAAATAAAGGTTGGATTGCATGACCTCTAAGGTCCAGTTCTGATATTTGATGAGATCTTGGCTATATGAATTCTTGTTTAATGACTGAAGTTCATTTAGTACCTCAGTGTTATTATTCAGACATCATTTATGGACAATATAGACATAGATGTAGAATGTATAGGAAGTTGGGCATATTGAGTACCGAATCCTGTGCCAGCCCTAGACCAAAGTGTCAAGTGTCATAGGATATAGGTTTAGATCTGGAATCGCCCTTAGAGGCCATCTAGTACAAACCTCTCAGGTTACAGAGGAGGAGGAAACAGAGGCAAAGAAGTTAAATAACTTACCTAAGGTCATACAGATAATGACGGTCAGAATTTGAATGCAGGTCCTCTGATTCCAAATGTAGTCTTCAAACCACTATTAGTGTCAATGTATCCTGCACAATGCAAAGGGGAGCCTGCACTATGGAATTTTGGAATGAAACATAAACAGTGAGTTTCTCTTTGGATGACTTAGATTCACCATTCCCTACTGGCAACTGCCGTGGTCCTAATTCTATATACTCACTCCAATAGAGCAAATATTTATTAAGTGTGATCACCTGGAAGCAATATAAAGGTTAGATAAGAGTCTCTGTCCTCAAAGAATCTCATCTTATAAATAGATACAATACCAATTTTGTTATAAGGCATATTACATAAAAATTTTCCTCTACTGTCTCAATATATTCTTTATATTACTGTCAATCAGTCAATGAAAGGACATTTATTAAACACTATGAGCTGGCACTGTGATAAGCATTGGGGAAATCAAAGAAAGGCAAAAATGTGATCCCTACCCTCAAGGAGCTGACATTTTAATGGGGAGAAACATGCAAATAATTTTGTTAATGAGACATGTACAGTGTAAACATTCATCTCTAGGAAAGACACTGTTCATACTACTGCCAGAATTATCTTTCTTACACACAGATCAGTCATTAATGTTTTTTGAATAAATGAATAAATTATGAGTGTATTAGAGAGTTATAAATACAAAATGCTTTCTGAGGTCTGAGGAGCACTGCTAGCATAACATGGCTTCTTACTAGGGAGAGAAGAGACACACAAATTTAGTTTATTCGACAACTACAGTTTTTGTTGTAGGTTATCAAATTGAATTTAGGATGCAAATCAGTTTTGTGTAGATTTGGGTAGTATAAACCTATCTTTCCTAACTAGTTGGATTCTGGTTAACCAAATACAGATTAAAAGCTATAAACTCTTTCCCCCTAGGTAGTTGTAAGTAAGTGGTGATTTTGGTAAGTAGAACTTGAAGACTAGGCAAAAGATATGGTAGCATAGACTTTTCTCAGCACTTAACACCAGACCTGGCTCATAGTAAGTGCCAAGTAAATGCTTGTTGATTAATTGAATTAAAAGAATAACCTTCTGTGAATTACTCTAATATCCCCAGAGAAGGGAATTGATTTGTCCAGAGTCATAAAGTAAGCCAGACTAGAACCCAAGCCTCCTTACTCACAAGTCTGTTCTTTTGCCACAATACCACACTGACTCCCTTATGTCCCATAGAAAGCTTGATACAGGAATTGAAATTTGGTTGAATTTTTAAAAAATCTAGTCCTCACTAAATCTATTAATTCTATCTTTATTATTGTTCAGTTGTTTCAGTCATATCTGACTTTTTGTGAACCCATTTGGGGTTTTGTTGGCAAAGATACTGGAGTGGTTTGCCCTTTCCTTCTCTCGTTTATTTTAAAGATGAAGAAATTGAGGCAAATAAGGTTAAGTGACTTTTACAGGGTCACATAGCTAATAAATGTCTGATGTCAGATTTGAACTCAGAAAGATGAGTCTTTCTGTACCAAGCCTGGCATTCTATCCACTGTTCCACCTAGCTTCACTATAAATTCTATCTAGACAAGGCTTAATGTTAGCTCACGAGACTGTCTTCCTACCTGAAATGTAATTTGTCATTTCTTGTGTGTGTTCTTAGGAGAAATATATCTAGAATTTTACACTCCAGGATGCTAGGGTCTTGACTTAATCAACCTGCTTTATTAAAGCAAAGCAGGCATTTCCCCAACTCCCCACCATAATCACTTTGCCCTCTCCTTGAAAGAATCAGTGTTTCTTTGAATGCAGGAGAGTGGAGTGAGAAGAGAAGACCTGGAAGGCCAGATCTAGAAGAAAGAAGCCCTAACAATCTCCTTGTCAGACATGATGGTGCAAGATCTTTCATGGAGGTGGGACTGGATGATACTTTAAATATCATGCAGTTCAACCCATCCTCATTTTATAGATCAGGAAGGTGAGACCAGAGAAGAAAGGTGACTTATCCAAGGTCACACATAAATAAGTGGCAGAGCACAACTTGAACCTGGGTTCTCTAGCTCCAGATGCATTCTTTCCATGGCACTGCACTGACTCTCATGTCTGATGGCAATGCATTCCAGCATATAGCCAGGGGTAGATCTCCTAAGAGGAATTTTTCTAGAAAAATTTGCCTAATTCAGGAGTTGAGAGGCAGGACCAATTGTGAAAACTGGAGTGGGACAGAGATAGAAAGATCTTCACCAATGAACAATGGAGGATGAAGACCTATGAGATAATAACAGATTATCAAATGGTAGATTTCTAAAATGGGGAACCAAATGAAGGTGCAAGTTGAAATGTATACAAATAACTCAAGAAAGATAATATGGTGTCAGAAAGTGGGTCTTTAGGGCAAGGGAGCTGCCGTGGTGTCTGAGTGTGTTTAAGGTCTGTTAAACCTTTAGAATTGGTATTCACCCATTCATCCATCCATCTACTCATTCAGTAATTATTTATTGAGCACCTGAGACACTTTCTCCAGACCTCAGTTTTCTGACATGTAAAATAAAGAAGTTTCTTTTAGATCAGAGATTCTTAACCTGAGGTTCACAGACCAGTAGGGTATCCAGGAACTGATTTCAGGGGACCTATGAACTAGGATGGGAAAATAATTCCATCTTTATATTCCACTAACTTCTAATTGAAATTTAACATTCCCTTTAGTTATTTAGAAATATTATTGAGGAGTCCATAGGCTTCAGCAGACTACCAAAGGGGTTCAGAACACAAAAAATTTTAGATGATCTCTGACATGTCTCTCCATCTGTGATTTCATGATTTTGTAGCATAGCTTTTCCCCTCCAGTCACTATTTCTGCAGAGGTTCTTAAATCTTCATTGGACAAATTCTCAGTTCCCATCCACAACTTAGAGAGCACCCCCTGGGAGTACAAAGTCCTTCCCAGCTCCTTCAGAGGAAATGGAAACAAAGACTGATCTCTATTTACCATGCCCTAAATGACTTTAGGAAAAAGGGAATTATCATATAGAATGGTTCAGATTTTAAATCACCTTCAATAACAGTCAACTTTTTTTTGGTTTGGTTTGGTTTTGAATAGCCCTCAAGACACTTTCCCAACCCTTTTCATACTTACCAGAGCAAGAGGCATGGATCACAGAGAGAATCAGCAGCCTAATGAAATACAAGTATTGTAAGGCATATGTTTAATTTGTATTGATGCATATTATATTAATTTACTTCCCTCTCCCTAGGTCTAACCCCTCTAATCTGGTCACAAGTCTATGGACAGATACTAATTTTAAGAACTAGCAGGCTGTGTGTGACTATAAAAGTAAAAATTGGCAATTTCTAGAACAAACATACTAAAAGTATGATAATGACATTTCTATAGCAGTTTAAGGATCACAGAGAGCTTTACATATGTTGTCTCATGGAAGCCTCATAACCTCTCTGGGAGGTAAATACTTAAGTATTTTAGGTGATAGTATTCATTTTTTTTTTGCTTTTTTGGAGGGCAATTGGGGTTAAGTGACTTGATCAAGGTCACATGGTTAGTTTTGTGTTAAGTGTCTGAGGTCACATTTGAACTCAGGTCTTCCTGACTCCAGGGCTGGTGGGTGCTTTATTCACTGCACCACCTAGCCACCCTAGTATTCATATTTTTAAAGATGAGAAAACTGGGGCTCCAAGAAATTAAATTACTTTCCCAGGGCCACACAGCTAGGAAGTATCACAGGCAGGATTTGAAGCTGGGTCTTCTCAATTCCTTATCCAGCACTGCACCATAAATTGGTCAAACCTGTGTTCTTTCAAAAAGTCATCTAGGGAGGCCATATGGTCATGCCAGTGATCTATATGGAGATCTCTTTCTGAAACTGCCTTCAGACTTGCAAAAGTTCTTAACTTGGGGTCTGTAGACAGATTTCAGAGGGTCATGAACTTGGATGGGAAAAAAAATTCCATTTTTATTTTTACTGACCCCTAACTGAAATATAGCATTTCCTTTCATTGTTTAAAACCATTATTCTGATACTGCCAACTGACTGTCTGAGAGGTCCATGAGACAAAAAAGGTTAAGAACCCTTGATTTAGTCTAGTTTATGAGTTGACTTGCCACAGTCCTGTAGCTAATCAGTGAAAGAGGAAACTAGATCTCAGATCTCCTCCCAGTCCAGTATTCTTTTCATGAAACTATGTACTTTTCTCATTTAATTTTATTTTAGTGGCATGGTATTTTGAACACACACACACAGAGTAAGTGGCCTTCTCAATTTGGTGGAAATAACCTTGCTTAATCAAAAATAAATTTTCAGACTGGTCCTTTTCCTTTTTATTATTTGGTTTATGATGTGATAGGAGACAACTGGCAATAATTGGACATGAGAAAATGAAATGCAAAGACAGGGATAGTCCAGCCCAATTTTTTAAAATATTAACTTAAAAAAATTATTGATGCCTTTTGTTTTTTATGTGAGTCATTTCTAGATATATATTTAGTCACCCTCCCAGATTCTTCAATGCAGTACATTTTCTCTTATAAGAAAAAAGAAAGGGGAGGCTAGGCTAGGCAGCACAGTGAATAGAGTATCGGCCCTGGAGTCAGGAGGACATGAATTCAAACTGTTCTTAAACATTTAACACTTACTAGCCATATAACCTTGGGCAAGTCACTTAACCCCAATTTCTCTGCCTTCCCCCCTCCAAAAAAAAAAAAAAGAAAAAAGAAGGAAAGCATTTAAGCAAGACTAATTGACATAGTGACCTTGTCTGACAGACTACATGATCGCACCCACAGCCCCTACCTCTCTAAGGAAAGTGGGGATGTACATTTCTTTTGTCTGAAAGCCACAGTACATTTGATAGTTCTCTCAGCAGCTCCTAAAACTGAGACTCCACAATTCTTCTTAATAATAATAATAATTGCTAATATTAATTTCCTGTATATCAATATTACTGATTTTTTTCAAAACTTGACCACATGTATCATTTCATTTGATCCTCACCACAATCCAAAGATCTAGTAGGGGCAGGTATTATTAATTTCATTTGATAGATAAGGAACTGGAGGCCCAGAAAAATGAGCTGACAGGTCTGAAGTGATACTATTAGCAGCAGAGCCAGGACTAGGAGGAGTCAGATACCTGATTTCCTCCAAATGAAAGTAACAGACTCCAGGGTTTGAAACTAGTCCACCACCTTTCCCATTCCGCCCTGACTCTACTAATGCCAAGACGCTGTGCCACCTCCTGAAACTGAGGTATTCAGGGGTGAGTCTAGATGCTAACTTAATTATAGGTTTCACAAAGACAAGGACAGTATTTTATGCCCCTTGTTTTCACCCATAGGATCTAAAAAGGTACTATATCCACAATACTTCAGTGTTTTGATGGATTGGTCATCTCAACGTGGGTACTCCTTCTAGTATAGTACAGACTATAACCAATCTGTACTTTCTTATTTTATTTTTCAATTCAGAAGAATTTATTTTTCTCTCTCTTCCCCTGCTCCACCATCTTAAAAGAAAAACAAAACTATTATAACAAATCTCGTGCCTTTTTCTGTGCAACTCTAATCCACATCTTCCCATTATAGACCCTCTATGAAGGGGCTGCCCAACATGCTTCACCCAACTTTCCTCCAGAGCCCTTAACTTCCCATAGATAACAGTGTTGGATACAGACTGTCTCATTGTTATTCTTTGCTGTCACTACCTGACTGACCTTCATCCACTCCATACTTAAATTTTTGAAAAATGCGTAACTGGTTTTTTTATCTGTATATCATAGGTTTTTTTCCCTCAAGATTATGTGCTTTCTCCCACCTAATGGCTCTTCTCTAGTAATAAAGAAGAAAAAATACCTATTTTAAAAATATGTATTCTATAAAAAAGCAAAAGCAGCCTATAAACTGATCACACCCAGCAGTGGGGATAACATTCCGTATACATAATCCCATGCCTCCAACAAAAGGAGGGAGATGCAGTTCCTCATCTCTCATTTGGGGTCAAGACTGGTCATTATAATAGCATAGTACTCAGCTCATCTCTTTTTTCAGTCATATATCTCTTCTTTCTAAATCCCATCTGTAAAGCCAAACATGAGCAGCTTTCCACAGGACTGCTGCTGTGAATAGCTTCAAAGTTCTGATTATATAACACAGTGAACTCTCTATTTATTCAGTAATAAACTAAGACAAAACATTGACAAAAATCAAAGTACAGCATTCACAATTTATAACTTAACAACTTATCACTGAAGTGGCCACATAGTTTTCACCAAAGTGGCCGCATAGTTTTAAACAAACTACAGTCATTTAGTAACTCAATCATTTAGTAAGTCCTTAATTCAATCATCCCTAAGGAGGCTTGTCTCCTTAATGGACACAAGGTACAAAGGCCAAAATTCTCCACCCCTAGGTCATAATAAATCTTAAATCTTCTCAGTCAGCATCAGATATCCAAGAAGAGATCTTTTCATCTTGACTTGAGACTGGCTCTCACCTTCCATGGTTCCTCTTCCATGGTCCCAGCTCCTGCCTGAATCTACACAACTGTTACCTGGGTTCAAAGGGAGGCAGCTACCAGTTCCTTATCCAGTTCCCATTCCATATTGAAGCTCACTGTGTCCAGTCCACCTCAAGTCCTTCACAGTTCCTGTTTCTGGGAAGACAAAGCTTAACAGAACCACAATAATATGCATACACATTGCTGGCGCCATCATCAATTCACTATCTGCCTGTGAAATCAATTCAGACACACCAACAAGGTCTGAGAACTAAACACAAATCATCAGTATAGAAATCAACACAGACCCACAAACAGTCCAAGAGGTCAATATGAATCATCAGTAAGGTCCCAGGACCTCCAAAACCTTCCTTGAGGACTTCTGTAAATAGACAACCAGAAAATCCTCTTTCATGGCTTCCAGTAAGGTCCCAGGGCTTCTGTAGAAAGTATCACAAACAAACATCAACACAGGGAGAACAGACAAATATAGAGGGCTGGGATACCATAAGTTTTCTTCTCCTCCACAACAAGAGCTCCCTTCTCAGTTCTGCTCTCTCTATCCTGGGCCTCTCCTTATATATGGTCATTAGCTCCTCCCCGTCCTGTTGCATCAGCAACAGGAATTCACAGGTTCTAGGGTTTATAACTTGTGGGGTTCACAAGTTCTGCTTCTCAATCATGGGGACGGCTCAGAAGAAACTTGAACTGAAACAAGGTGTTAACTAAATAGCTGAAACAAGGTGTTAACTACTTTCTTTGCTTGCCATTACATCATACATAAATTCTCATAGGTAATATGCTGCTCCCTACCAACAAGTTCCATGTATCTCTTCATTGCCCCCTTGAAAATTTTGATGATATATAAAAGAAGTGCCTTGGAGAGGCTAGAACATTTATAGGCATCCTCTAAATGCTTCTAGTTGGCTAACTGTGTTGAAGAGGAGGCTCTCTGATTGCATGTAAAGCCGTTTTAAAAGACTCATTCGTTTCAGCTAAGGCATCTTTATCTCAGTGCCTTTGAGTGACTTTGGCAAGCCATGAAAGGGGCTAAGTCCACAACCATGTGAGTATATATTTCCAGACTTCAAGTTTATAGTCAAAACAGCATCAGTGCCCTGAGAAACAAGGAGTAATCTTTGGGAATTGGGATTCAAGCCCAGGAGTGACTGAGATGCAGCTTTATCTTCTGGTCATACCAACCACTTCTGGATGTGAACTTAGTATAATCGATGCCATGTAGAAACGGAACTAAATTTTGTACCTGCTACTTCAGAGACTGGTGCTATAGGGAGAATTTTGCCTCCAGAATGTTGGTAAAAATGTTTATACATTTGTTCGTACTATATCTTTGAAGTAAACATCACTTTGTAGAAGTCAATCAATGTTAAATACTGAAATGTAACTGTGCTGGTTAGTAACTATAAAAAATGGAGAGAAGAACCTGTGGGAATTTGAGCCACTATACAGAAAAGAAACACTACAAGCCCTCTGAGTCCCCTAGAGTCCTGATGGGGAGGTACAGCAGCCTAGCCCTGAGAGAAGGGAGTCAGAGCATGCCCATTACAAAGATACTAAGGACAGTCAAACATTTATTAAATATTTAATGCTAAGCACTTGGAATACAAAGAAATGCAAAAATCTGTTCCTGACCTCAAGGCAGAGAAAACATGTAAATAACCAGGTACTTGCTCTTGCAAGTTGTTATCTTTTCCATGAAGCATTCCTGTACTGTCAAAGAGATTTTCCTCAAGTATAGCTGCCATCAGCTAAAGACCGGGCAGCTTTCAACCTCTTGAACTTGTAAGATTTCCTGGAAGACCAAAATGTCTATCTTAGGCTCACTAGTCAGACACCTATGTTCATGAAAGACACTCAAACCAGAAGCAGCAGCTGGGGCTCTGGAATCCATTCTCAAGCATCCCTAACCCAGTGCACAGGGAAGTCTGCCTCATTTCACCAGTCTGCCATATCTACCATTGGGAAGAGGCTTTAAAGAGTTCTGACATGCCCACAGGAGGAGAAAGGAGGGCAGACAATGGACAGAGAGTAGACTTTTAAAAAATCTGAATCAGTTGCTGTTCCTTTTGAG
Organism: Pseudocheirus occidentalis; assembly: GCA_028646575.1. Lineage (NCBI taxonomy): Eukaryota > Metazoa > Chordata > Mammalia > Diprotodontia > Pseudocheiridae > Pseudocheirus > Pseudocheirus occidentalis. The sequence goes on along the minus strand of CM053598.1, from coordinate 117,935,603 downwards.
CAGCCAAGAAAAGGATTGCTTTATTATTGCAAATCACCAAACCCTTTTAGCATTGAGCCACACATATCCTTAGAAGTTGGCTGCATAGTTCTCCCAGAGGATGTCCTATTCCCATATATAATCTATAAAGTACACAATTTGTGCTATGTTAGAATCCTTCTGAAGGCCCAGCTCAAATATCATGTCTTCTGAAAAACCTTTTCCAAAGTCAAAGGTTTTATGTCCCCAAACCTGAAATAGTCTCTCTTACCTAAGAACTCTTATATTACATAGTATCTATACTACTCATTTGGCGATTACTCGAGGCCTGTCTTTTAACAATTGTCATCTATCGAAATCCCAAATGAAAAAAACCTTTCTGAAACTCAATATTCTTTCATCATCATCATAACACTTTTATAGTGCCCACCTACTATTTGCCACATATTGTACTAATGAGCTTTACAAATATTACCTCATTTGATCCTTACAACAACCCTCCCTGGGGGATAGGTGTTATTATTATCCCCATTTTACATTTGAGGAAACTGAGGCAGGTAGAGATTAAGTGACTTGTCCAGGGTTGCACTTGAACTCAGGTCTTCATGACTCCAGGTTCCGCTCTCTATCCACTGTGCTACCCAGCTACCTCAATTTCTTCCACTTCCAAGTATCATCCCCTATACCTACAATACCCTCCTTCGGTTCTTGCTCTCAGAACCCTTATCTTCCCGTGCTCTTTCCCTTCCCTTGTGTTTACTTATCTGTGCACATTAGTGATCATTAAAAGGTTGCATGCCATAACTAGCTGGTTGGGCCTTGTATTGCATGGTGTGTTTACTGTGTTAAATATAAACAATCTCCTGATTCTTCCTTCTTGTGCCATGATTTCTTAAGTCAGGACTCTCCAACTCTCAGGTCTGGGTATTTCTCTCTGGCTGTCCTCCATGCCTGGAATACTCTTCCCCCGGGTTCTGACTGTAGACCTTCCTGGCTTCTGTTAAGTCCCAACTAAAATTCTACCTTCTACAGGAAACCTTCCCCAATCCCTCTTAAAGGGATTGTGTTTCATCTGTTGGTTATTTTCTGTTTATCATTTTATATATTGTAATGGGAATCTGAAGCTCTTTCCTGCCCCTAGACCCTTGCTTAAGTGACTCTGAGAATGTTCCCTGATTTGAAAGTATACTCTGCCCCCAATAGGCTGAATGTGGTCA
>CM053598.1:117885785-117933907 GCA_028646575.1 Pseudocheirus occidentalis | reverse complement strand
TTCTTGGTCTGCTTGTAACTTGTGTTTGTATTCTCTGGCGTTCAGGGTGCTGACTTTTCTCCCTAAACTAGGTAAATGATATGTTTGTTTGATTAAAGAAAGATTGTTAACCCATTTTGAGTTGCTTTCCTTTAGTAAAGCAGATCTAAGAACCTGTGCTAGCAGCTGCCCTAGGTATGCTAGGGTACTTGCTGATACACACACACACACACACACACATATGTGTGTATATATATATATATACATATATATAGCCATTTTACATAAATGTCCCCAAAGCCAATATATACATATATATGTATATATGTATGTATGTATGTACACACATGTCTCCCTCATTAGATTGTAAATACAAATTAGATTGTAAATTAGATTGTAAATATAAGGACTCTCTTTTGCCTCTTTTCATTGCCTCTCCACTTAGCACAGTACCTGGAACACAGTAGGTGCTTAATAAATGTCAATTAATTGATACTGTGCTATGAACAAAAGTTTGAGAACTATTGGTGGATATTTTGTATCTCCCAAGGAGAGCACAAGCTTGTTTAATTTTTGCCTTTGCATCCTCAACACCTAGTATATCCTAGGCCACCTAGTGAAATGTGCACAAGTAGATATTTAATAAATGCTTTTTAAAATAAAAGTTTTGAACTGAAGGGTTAGGACTGGGACTTCTGGACCTAGATCTGACTCTAAGTCTAGCACTTTTAAATCATATGAAAGATTGATGAAAACTGAACTCCAAATGTACATTTCAAAGGAAAGGCTAGAAAAAAAATTGTTTTAAAGAGAACACATAATGTATATTAGCTGTGTCCAGTTATTTTGAGTGATCAGCAAGGATTTAGTACAACACAATATGCAAAAATGTTCACTGTAGCAAAATCTGGCACTCACTTATAAAAATCTGAAAGAGCTGTATTTTCACATGTGATTAACTTGAATACTAATTGCTTCTTTTTTTCAGGTCAATTCAACATTCAGTTGTTGGGTTTCTTTTCCTTTTCCATGCCTCTTCTCCCTTGGGGGAAAAACAGATAACCCATTGATCAATGATATTGATAGCCCATCATATTTTAATTTTTAGCCAGAGGTACCTTTTATAAATTCTCAGATCTCTATCATATTGGCCATTTTACATATATGTCCCCAAAGCCAATAAATAACAGAAAATAAGATGACTCCTTCAGGAGGAGTCAAAAGTTCATAGATAGGACCATAGATCTAGAGTAGAGAGGAAATTTCAAAGATCATCTAGTCCAACTCCCTTCATTTTACAAAGAAGGAAACTGATGACCAATAAGATAAAGTGATTTGTCCAAGACTACACAGATAGTGAGTTTTGGAGGTGGATTTGAACCCAGGAAGTATGATTCCAGAGCTAGTGCTCCTGTTCCACACATAAGGGGGAATATTATTAAAATACAAGAGAGAAAATCTCTCTCTCTCTCTCTCACCCCTCCCTCCCCCTTTCAAAAAAAGCATTTTGTGGAAAAAAGCAAATGGAGCAATAAAGCAGGACTGAGTTTAACAAAAAGTCACCTCCTGAGGATGTCTGCATGAATAAAGCATCAGAGTTTGAATCTCATAACTGCTGTGTTCAATTCTCTATTATTCGCTTCCTTTCACTTCTAATGGAGTTTTGGTTAAATTTATGAAAATATATGAACTCCATGCAGGGAGTAGCTTATTCCAATCATATGCTTTTGCTTTCACACATCTCAGCAGGTGACTTTGCTACTGGTTTTTATTGACTCTTATCTCTAATGAGGTAGCTGGATGGAAGGCAGACATGTCATTTTTTTTCTAGGGAATTCCCACCTAGACAATACTCTAGACCAGTGATTCTCAACCTTCCTAATGCCGCGACCCTTTAATGCAGTTCCTCATGTTGTGGTGACCCCCAACCATAAAATTATTTTCATTGCTACTTCATAACTATAATTTTGCTACTGTTATGAATTGCAATGTAAATATCTGATATGCAGGATGTATTTTCATTGTTACAAATTGAATATAACCCACAGGTTGAGAACTGCTGCTCTAGACAATAGTCATCTAATCAGAGTACTAACCTCCTTATTCCTTACCACTTTGCTGATCTTTTTTTTCAAGAATAGGGGCACAATGAACCACCTCAGACTGAATTGTTATCAGTGTTCTCTCCATGCTTAGTTCTATATCTCCTTTACTGATGTTAAAGAGGAGACTTGACATTCCTCAAGACTGGACAAATTACATTAGGACAATTAGGACTCAAATTCAGATTAGATGAAAGTAAAGTCAACAAATAGGAATTAGAGCAGGGAATTTCTGGCTCTTTTATATCAGGGGATTTTTTTAAATCCTTTTTTTCCTGAGGTTCAAAGTTCACCAACACTTCAGATAGTGCCAACAGTAATAATACATGTATTAAAACATAATAATATTTTACATGTGTATAATAATATCTGGCATTTATATAGGCTTTAAGGTTTGCAAAACACTTTACAAACATCATCTTAGTTTGTCCTCATAATGGCCCTGATAGGTAGCTGCTATTATTACCCCCATTTTACAGATGAGGAAATACAGTAGAGGCACAAAGTGGTTAAAAGATTTGCCCAGAGTCACACGGCAGCGAATGTCCAAGGTGGAATTTGAATCCAGTTCTCCCTGAGTCTAGGTCAGTGGTGTGGTGGAGCCAACTCTAACTGACTGGTGAGAGCCCATTGTTAAATTATCAATGTGGGCATTTACACTTGGAAAAAATAGCAAATTCTGCAACTCTGGGCTAGATTTATTGTTTTATTAATTATCTAGATTTAAGAAAGTGATAGAAGAATGTTAATACTGCAGATTAAGTTTAAAAGTGTGTCCTATCTCCATGGATTTATTTTTCTCTTCAGAGAGCTGGTTTTTAACCATTTACTGACCTTTCCTCCAGATCTCATATTCTATCTAGTGCACCTCTTAACTAACGTGTACAATAATAAATATAGAGCATTAACACTTTCAAAACATTATATATATTATATCTCATTGGTCTTCACAATAACCCCTTGAGTTAGCTGCTACAGTTATTATTGTTCCCATTTATAGCTAAGACAACAGACTACAAGCTGTTTAGTGATTTATCTGTGAAGGTGGGTTTAGAAATGAGCTTCAAATCCAGATTTTTCCTGAAACTAAATCCAGTGCATTTCCCCTTACTCCATGCTAGCATTCATCTTTTTATAGCCCTTTAAGATTGGATGCTTCTTCACTCTAGCATCTTCAGATAAAGAAAGATTCTACATGAATGAATTTTCTAGAGGCAAAATTTTTGTCTTCAAGTGCCAACATCTTTTTAAAAATTTGTGGCAAGAAAGGTTTCTCAAATAGAAGACACACTTCTTTGCTTTCTTAAATAGACTACATTGAATATAATTTAACCTTCATGATTCAGGGCCATCATTATGGAGACCCATCATGTACTGTGATGTTCTCAGGAGTCATTGCCTTATGTAGGGCTGTTTGCTCCTACACTGTAGTCCCAGATGGCTTTCTGAGTTCTTGCACCCTTTAAAAAAAATGGAGATTCAGTCTTTTTTGGACACATTGCCAACTATTCCTTATCCCCAATGGCTTTCTAATTTACTGCTTCAATGTGATTTTGTAAATTTTTATAGAGCATCTATCTACCTTGTATAAGACACTTTGATAAAGCTGCTGCTTATCTGCTGGGGGCTTATTAGACTTGTGTTTAAAATAAGAATAAATAAGTTCTGAGTAAGCTTACTGTTCTCCTATAAGTAGACTCTATTATATCTATTTTGGCTACTTAAGGCACTTGTTAAAATTTTTTTTCTTAGTTTTCCTTTGTGTTTTAGATGGCTGAGCTTTGTTAGGTAGGTGATCTCTGAAGATCTTCGAAGCCTCTGATTTTTAACACAGCCATTCTTAGATCCACCTATCCCTATTCACTATCATCCTACCATCTGGGACTATATCCTGGAAGGTTCCATAAACATGGAAATGGATACAGACCAAAGGCAACCATCTGTTATGCAAATATTCCCTTAGGAACTGTCAGTACAGAGGTGCTAGGAATTTTGGGGAGGAGGCAAACCTATTTCCTCTTTCCTCTTCATACTCCCATCACCTTCTTAGGTTTGCAATACCATTAATGGTCTTACTATTTCCTAGGGCCCAACCTTTGTCCCTCAACCCTCACTAGGACTGCAAAGCATTTTCAGAGCATAGGGATGGAAGTTTCTACACTTCAGGGCAGAGAGAAGGAGTACTCCAACCCCCAAGATGTTCATATCTGGTGCAAAGCCCATGAGGCCTTGGGCTCTGAGTGTTAATGAGTGTATCAGGTATAGTCTGTCAGTTTCCCAGTCTTCTCCATTGGTCTGTTCCATCTAGTCCCCCTAGTCAGTCAGTCAGTCAACTAGCATTTATTAAACATCTCCTTATTGCATCAGAAATTGTGCTAATCCCTTAGGATATAAAGAGAGGCAGAGCAATCTTTGGAAATATTTGGAAAATATTTTCATTTCAAGAAAGAAGGTCCTATTTGCTACATATTTTCAAGCAGCTACATAGGCTTAAAAAAAAAGAATCAAACATACTAATAATGACTTACATGTGCTTAGCAGTACTGGGTTTTCACATACAGTATCATATTTGATCCTTACAAGAAGTATGTGAAGTAAGCAGGATAGGTAAAATTATCCCCATTTTCCAGGTAAGTAAATTGAGGCTCAAGTTTAATTGGCTAGAAGTTGTATAAGAGGCCAAGATAATGGGGGCGGGGGGGGGGCAATCAAAGGCATCATTAGACTACAGCAAATAGCACAGTGACCTGGAGAGAGTGTAATAAGTTTGGAACACAGAAAGCCATTGTCTATCTCTACTCCCCAAATCTCAGACTCACTGAGATCTTGTCTGGAAATCAGGATAAGGGTCATGATGACTCCCCTCCTGCTTCTTAGAAGCTTCTAGGGTTCTGGATCCCAATGCCTGGGAGGCACAGAATGTAGAGGTGGAAGCACTCAACAATCTTATGTTGGGAACAAGATTTCCAAACTGATTACTAGAGAAAATGAATAGGTAAAATGCATGCTAAGACTCTTAGGTGCTTGGATTCAGTCCCAGGATGCTTGGCATTGAAAAGCAGGTGCACTCCCACTAGTGTTTGTCCCCTAGTTACTGCCCCCCCCCATTACTTCCATAATTAATGGTGATTCACAGGCACATGGATAGAGCTCAAGCTCTTATCCTCTCAAAATCCCTTTATTTCTGGGTCCAGTCAAAGGCTCTGTGTTAGGAACTGAGGATGCAAAAAAAAAAGTGATACAGTTCCTTCTCTCAAGGAGTTTATTGTCTAATAGAAAAAAAAATGTCACAGAATTACAAGTAAGTGTGATACAAGGTATAACAAAGGAGCAAAGGAGAGATACAGAAGGGGGGAGAGAAAGAACATTTATTAAAACTCTGCATGTGCCAACATTGGGTTAACTGCTTGACAAATATTTTTTCATTTGAGTCAGACAATTCATCTGGAGAAAATTTGAGGAATGGGGGATTACTTTTAACTGGAGAGATCAGGGAAGGCTTTATGTAAGAGATAGCACCTAAGCTGGACCTTGAAAGCAGAGAATTTCAGGATCCAGAGAGAAAGAGGGATTTCCTAGTCCTATGCAAATGCATGAAGACATGGAGACAAGGGAATGCAAGAGAAAAAGGGGAAACAGCTAGTGTGTGTGAGTGCATGCATGTGTGTGTGTGCGCGTGCATGTGTGTATGTGTGTGTGTGTGTGTGTGTGTGTGTGTGTGTGTGTGTTGTGTATGAAATAAGGACAGAAAAAAAATTAGTCAGGAAGAATAATTATGGAAGACCTTAAATTCCAGTCTAGGGAGTTTGTATCTTATCCAATAGTTAATAAGGACCCATTGAGGTTTTCTGAACAATGGAATGACACGGTCAGATCTATTCATTGGAAGAACTACTTTGGCACGGATGTGAAAGATACATCAGAGAGGGAGACGAATGGGGGCAGAGAGGCTACTTCGGAGGCTACTGCAGTAATCTAGGCCAGAAGTGATGAGGGCATGATCTGGGAGAGTGCCAATGAGAATGAAAAGAAAAGGAAAAGGAAAGGGAGAGGGAGAAGACATGATTAAAGAAAAGGAAGGGGAGGGTATTTTAGCTATCATTCCTATCTTACCTCCATTTTGTAATAAAGAAGATACACCTTAGAAGTCATACAATTCCTGTGACATCCCTGTTTGAGTAAAATGACATTGGATTTTGCAACATAGGGATCAAAGGTTGATTTGGGACATTGGAAGTTTAGGGGTGAGGTGGGATGTCATGTTTTCAGAATGGACTGAGATCATCTCACTATTTTTTTTATATAGAATTGTTTTTAAAAGCTTATGCCTTTGGACAATTCATTTTACTTTTCATTTCTTCAAACAAAATGACAAATACCATAACACTTTTTTCTCTAAGCACTGAGCATACCTAGAATGCTTTCCTCCCCTCTTCTTCTCTGTAGTCAAGTCCCACCACACTCCCCAGGGCTCTGTGGAATGGCCTTTTCCTTACTTTTTCTCCTTCTTTTTCTTCAAGAAGACCATAGTGTCACAAGCAAAACAATTATTGACACACATCCCACAATGATTCCCACAATAAGTCCTGTGGGAGGAAAGAAAGTACAATCAATAGAACAGGGCATAAATTTGACTACTCTTTGGTCTTTCAATTGGTTGGGTCAGAATAGCTGGTTCTGGCTGTTCCAGAGGGAGCAGCTCTATTGATACTGCTATTTACCAGTTCTCAGACTGCAATTAAGCAAACCTGCCAGATTCAGAAGCATTGAGAGTGTTTGGTCTAAATTAGCAAGAAATGATAGAATGTTTCTTTAAAGAAATAAGATCGTATTATTTTCAAAGCATATATTACAATGACTCAAATTAGGTAAATGAAGCATTATTTTGCAAAGGTTTTCTTGCAACCCATGTTAATGAATAACCTATTATGGCCCCACTTCTCTGTGTTTCATTTCCTTCTCTATAATATGAGGGGAGGAGGTGAAACTAAATAACATTTAAGGTTCCTCCCAGATCCAATGTCCAAGATGTTTTTTGTAATTTACATGCTGATAGCTTTATTTCAGTGGCTACCTGAAGTAACTGAATTGGATTTGATCTTCAAGGTTCTTTTCAACTCTGGATGCTATAACCTCTAGAGCAGAGAAAGAAAACTGTCTACTCTGGCATTTTAGAGATTCTTGTCTAGATATGCTTAGACAAGATGATATCTAAGGTCCCTTTCAACTCTGAGCTTCTGTGATTCAGAATTCAGTGCTCTTGCCATTATATGTAATAACTGTCTCTATCTGTTGACATCCAGGTAGACAAGTTTTTACCCAGTTTTTGCTTGAAAACCTCTGGTAAATGGAACCCTCAAACCTTTCCAGGCAGCCCATTCCACTTTGGATTCTAATTTAAGGTATTTTCTTTTTATTAGCCCTAAATTTACCTCTCTTGTACCTTCCACCCACTACTCCAACTTTTACCAAACATATTATGAGTCAAATAGCACTTTCCAGTACCTAAACACACACCTCTCCCTAAGACAGCAGTTCTCAACCTGTGGGTCGTGACCCTTTAGGGGTCGAACAGGCCTTTCATAGGGGTCACAAGGGTCGCCTAAGACCATCAGAAAACACATATTTCCCATGCTCTTAGGAAGTGAGACACTGCTCCTCAGTCTTCAGGTGAGTCCTTCCACATGCAGATACGCCCACATAAGAGTATTAAAGTATTGCAGCATCAGGAAGGTTGAAAACCACTGTAACCTAAGACTTCTTTTTTCCCCCTAGACCATTTCTAGTTCCTTCAGCCAACACTCATTTGACATGAACTTGTGACCCTGTGTCATGCTCATTGCCCTCATCTAGGATGTTCTTCAGCTTATCAGTGTTCTTTCTAAAGTGTGACACCTAGAACTGAGCTCAAGATCCCAGGTAAGGCCTGACCAGAGAAGAATATAACCAGATTATCACCTCCCTAATGCTGGCAATACACCTCTTTCATGCAGCCTAGGGTCTCATTAGCTTTTTTAGCTCATCAGATAAGTTGTGTAATTATGAAGACCTACTTATTTTATTGTTGATGCAGAACACAACATATACTTGAAGACCTTGGGCAGTGAACCATTTCTAATTCGACGGGTTACTCATGGATTCTTCTGATACCAAACTAAAACAAAAATCCTTCACCAAAATAATATTTAAATTATTTTACAAAACTAGGCAGTTTATGTGGCCTGTTTTTCTTCAGTGAAAACATAAAATAATAATTTACAAATAATTGGCTCCTTTACCTTTTGAAGGATCTGTGAACATACTGTATCACACAGCAGACCATAACATCTTAAGGTGTTCCCCCTCCTCCTTTTTTAGTTCAAAGCTTTCTTCTTTATCAGTTATTTCTGGGGTAATACTAATTGTCCCTTCCTTCAATTCAATTTCTGGCCTTCTTATTATTACCCAAATCTCTAGAATCTCCTTCTTCATAAGCCCTTTTCCTGCACAACCTCATCAGAGGGCAATTGTTTTCTAGATGAAGGGAGTGTAACTTGTCCAAGGTCTATCTGTGAGTTAGTGGCAGAGGGAGAACTTGAACCCAGGTCTTCTGGTTCTAAGTTCATCACCATATTGTGAGGCAACATTCAAAGTTAATTCTTCTTTGCCTCCATTTCCTCAGTCTTCATTTCTCAAGCCTTAGGAACCTGGCTTCTTAGCCCACTACTCTGTTTAAACTATTTTATCTTTTAAATAGACTGCACTCCTTTCCCCCAGTTTTCATGCTACATTTTTCATTGACATAGACCAAAATTTTTTTCCCCTATAAGAATGAGAATAAGTAACAATAATATGATGTATTTCACATTCCTTTGTCTTTCTCTTGCCTTTTGGTCATCTTTTGTTCTCTGGGAAATAGCTGCTGATGGGGAAAAGGAAGAAAATTTAAAAGCTATATTTCCTTACCAGTGTTAATTTCTTCATCTTCATTCCAGAACAGGCTGTTGTCAGATGAAAGCCCAGACAAGCGCACACTAGTTTGAGTTTTACATGTCTCAAAATTTTTGTTTGCTTGGTCCTTTGAGGAGATAGCAAAGCTTTATATGAGAATGATCTAAAGAGACTGAGATTCTCAATTCTAGAAAGATCAGGATTGAAACATCTAGGCATTAGGGTACAAAGGAAAAGTTGCTGAATTTGTAGTCCAAAGAACATGATTTCAAAGCTCAGCTCTGTTACTTATTACCTTGTGTGACTGTGGAAAAGTCATTTAATCTCTTGGAGGCTTCAGTTTTGTCATCTGTAGAATAAAGGGCTTGAACTAGATCTTTGGTGCTAAACTCAGATAGAAGTGGGGGCCACTAATCTATATATAAGGATCTCTCTGGGGTGGACATGAACTTAGTTTGAAAATGTAATATTATCTATATTTTACTGTGTTTTTATTTATTTATAAATTTATAAATTAAAAAATTCATTTTATTTATCTATTTATTTTATTAAAAAATTTTATTCATATTATAACTACTCCTCAATCACATTTTAATTAGGCTCAGGCACTATTCAGGAGTGTTGCATGTGTTTGACATCTCTGGACTTCATAACCTCCTAGGGTCCTGTGAATGGTGAGACTAAAGTGAACCCAGGCTTGTTCAGCTTTCACTAGAGAAACCTGTTGAAACTTGTAAGTTCCATAAAAGGAAGTAATTCACACTTCCACCACTCACCCCCAGAAGAAACTTATGGAACCAATTACCTATAAGAGTTGGTAAAGGTGAGAAATGTCAAAAAAAAATTCAAGAAACATAATGCATTTACTATGTGGAAGGTACTTTGCTAGACCCAGGGATACAAAGATACAAAGACAACAACACAGTGTGGACTTTCAGGCCTCTGTTGACAACAGGATCCTGGACTGGAAGGGGGTTTGACTGGCCTTCCCACAAAAAATCTTTCCCCTGCAATCCTCATTGGCATTTAAAGCCTTTCAAACCTAGGTCTGTCCTAGCTTTTCAGTCTTCTTACAATTGATTCCTCCTTTTCATTTCTTATCATCCTGCTATATTGGCCTACTTACTATTGGTCCTTCATGACACTCCATTTCCTTAGACCAGTGGTTCTCAATCTGTGGGTTGCAACCCCTTTGGGGGTCGAACGACCCTTTCACAGGGGTCACAGGAGTCGCTTAAGACTATCAGAAAACACATATTTCTGATGGTCTTAGGAACCAAGACACTGCTTCTCTATCTGTCTCCAGGTGGGTTTGCCCACATGCAGATACTCCCACATTCAAGAGTCACGGCATTAGGAAGGTTGAAAACCACTGCCTTAGACCTTTTTTGCACTGGCTGTCTCTCAAGCCTTCAATGCCCTCCTCCACACTTCCCCCTTCTTGCTTCTCTGGTCTCCTTCCTTTCTTCTGCAAATTTACTTTCCTGCTCTCTATCCCCCATTCTCCCTACACCCATTGCTACTGCCTTCTTTCTGAGATTAACTTCCATTTACACTCTACATATTTTAAATGGACATCAACCTATGATAATAATTAGCTTGTTTTAAGCCTACAAAGAACATAATGGCCCCTGAGGTTCACATGGTTGTCTCCTCTGCAGCTTTAGGGAGTTTTAGGTGACAAAGTTCTAAGTTCAACCACAGTCCTTCTGAGTTAGGAAAATTCCCAACTTTTAGGCAGAAGATAGGCCCTTTGCCTAAATTAACATTTATTTCTAACTCTAGTTAACCTCAGACCTCTTTATGGTTGATGTAAAATTCAAACTACTAATATCTTTTGATAAATTATATTAGAGTGTTTATATTTGCACACTCACACATATTTGCTGATAGACATCAGGAGGGGAAGTTGAGGAAAGAGCAGACCTTTTTTATTTCCCCAATGTTTTCCTCTGTCTTTGAGTTGGTTGGTACACTGGTAAAATCATCCCAAGTCTTCTGCTTCCAAATACTTTTTTTTCTTAGATTTTTTTTTGGAGGGGGGGGGCAATTGGGGTTAAGTGACTTGCCCAAAGTTACACAGCTAGTAAGTGTGTCAAGTGTCTTAGGATCTGAACATAGGTCCTCCTGACTCCAGGGTCGGTGCTCTACTCACTGTGCCACCTAGGCCCACCCACTCCCCCCAAATACTTATTTAGCTAATGAATCCTCCTTGATATCTCCTTTCTCTGCAAAGTTCAGTCCTACTTTCACTTTCTTTTTTTATTGATTGCCCCAGGGCTACTGGTTTTTGGCTCAGCTCTGTGCAGTCCTATTTCTTCTTCTCCTCTTCTAGTTCTTAGAATCTCTATCTGGTTCTGAGACACCATCTTCCATTTGCACAAATACCTTAGAGCCCAATGAACATGAATACAGAGATGCATGGGAAGGCTATGTTAACTGATGGAAAGTGAAGTAAGCAGAAGCAGAAAAACAGTATACACAATAGCTTAAAACAATGTAAATGGAAAGGACATTTTAGAACAGTCAATTAGCAGGCATTTATTAGTTTCTACAGTTATCTCTTCTACATTGTGACTTTCTCCATTTCCCCATTGCAGTTTTGATATGTAAGAAGTCGGGCAAAAGAAATTAAATCAGAATTTTTGCAGAGTTTTGTGGAAGTCACATGTGACATGTGAAGGCCAGCAGATGATATAGAACCTATGACCAAATATTTAACCCAAATTTTACAATAAGGTACTGTGATACTATAAACACTCCATAAAAGAAAAAAGAGAAGAAAATTAGACTTTTTCTCTAGTACGAAGGGAGGGCCAAAAATTTTTTATGAGAATTTTCCAGGTCACAGGGGCACAGGGGCATAGCTCTAATCCTTGAGATATGGAAAGGATAACTGTATTGTGTATTACTGGAGATACAAATATAATGCAGGAAACAATCCCTGCTCCCAAGGAACAAAACAATCAAAAACACAAACTGAATACTTGGAAGTTACAATGAAGGGAGGGAAGAAAAGGACAAAGGATCAGTACCCGCTATGTTCCAGGCTCTGTGCTAAGCACTTATCAGATATTACCAAATATTATCTCATTTGGCCAAGTTTGGCTCCAAAGAAGAAATAGGAGAAAATACCCCTTTTCCCCAACTCCTTTGCAGAAGTGAGAAGACTATGAGTATGGAACTGTCTTCTTTCTCTTTTGTGTTATTATAGGAGATGAGCACTCTGAGAAGAGAGAATGAGGGACACATTGGGAAATGCAGCTGATACAAAAGCAAAAGATATCGATAAAATTGATTTTAAAAAGAAGCTATAGAAATAGGATTATACAAAGTGTGTTCGGGGGAACAAAGAGTTATGAGGTTTTTTTTAATTTTATCTATCTTATACAATTAACTGGGCTGTTTAATTTATTCTAATTACAAGATTTTCACATTCTCACATGGGCTTTGGGCCAAAAATTACCCAGAATGGCTGTTAATCCTTTTGCACATGAATATGTAAATTTTTATATCCTCATTGGCAATTATTCAAGAGGCATCTATTTGTGTCTATTATGTGTATATGTGCATATATGTGTATATATAGACATATGTAAATACATATATATACACACATACACATTCTACATCTGATAATATTTGTATTTCTAGATTTATCACACACCACAGCTCAGGCACATCACCTACTTATTTGTGAATAACACCATAGGTTTCTTATCTACAGTGGTTTCTAGTAAAAGGAATACACTTTATAGGCCCATAAAACACTGTTGGAAGACTCTGCCCTTTACTTCCTGATTCCCTTTGTTCTGACTTTGGTTTAGCTAAAGCCTACAGGCAAGAAAAAGAGACAGTGAATAATAGAGAAGAAAAATCAGATAGGCTTATTTATTATTGAAAATTTGCTGAATTTTTAAGAAAAGTATATTTTTGAGAGTACCTAAAATATGTATTTGATTTTGAAAGGGATATTATTTTAGAAAAATCTAATGATGTTTTATGACCAAGAAGAAATAAAAGGTTTCTTGAATTAAATATAGTAGAAGTTTCACTGGGGAGATAGCATAGCATGGATGAAAGTGTGCTGAATCTGGGATCAAGAGGCCATGGTCTGTGTTGGCACAGAGATCCTGGGCACGTCACTTGATGATAATAACTAGCATGTATATAGTGTTTTAAAGTTTACAAAACATTTGATCAGTGTGATCTCATTTGCTTTGTACAAGGTGAAATAAGCACTAGTATTATTCTCATTTGACAGATGAAGAAACTGAGAGATATAAAATGACTTGCCTATGATAACACAGTCAGCAAGAGACAGGCAAAATTTAAACTCAGAACTTAAAAAGTCCAACACTCTAGTTTCACTATCTACTATCTTAAAGAATGATTTTCCTTATCTGTAAGTGGAGATGACTCATACTACCTACATCAAAGTGTTATTTGAAAACCTTAAAACTTACCAATGTGAGCTACATTTATGACAGGGTTTGTAATCATATGACTTTAGACAGGCATTGGATCATATCCTGTGCCTTTAAATGTAACTATATATGGTAAAAGCTTTCCCCAACATAGTTGGTTTATCAGATGGGTTGAAGTCCCATTATTCACACCAGCAGGCAATTTGTTGGTTTCTTCTTTCAGCTGATTTAAAGAGGTCCCACTTTAGATAAAAAATACAATTTCAATAAGTAAAGATGAGGTTTCTCAAGTGACTTATTATTTAAAAACATATGCCCTATTTGTATTTTAATAAATAATACTAGTAGCTAATATTTACTTGTGCTCAAGAAGACTTATGAGAAACACTGGCAGCTACAGGAGGTAGCCCCCTATACTACAGACTGAACCTGGCTCAGGTGAGTGAGGTGCCCCTCAGAGAGCTTTTCTTTTCTTCAGGACTGAGCAGAGGAGCAGGCACTGATAAACTACCACTGTCTGGCATTTGAGCAGGAAACCCCTCCCTGCTCCTGGCAGCCAGAAGGTCACTGGCTACTTTGATTGCCCAGTTTGTAATGATCAACTCTTCCTCCCCATTGAGTGTTTTGTTTACTTCCTTCTTGTGTTTACATTACATTAAAAGAAAAAAAAAACTATTTGGTTAACTACGTTGGGTAAATGATCATTTGAGGAGTGCTGGAGATGGGATGGGGAGGCAAAGTTGGTCTGGAATAAATGCAACAGATTCACCCAGTGCTTTGTTAGGGAAATAGCCTCTGGAGCTGAAGAAGCTGGGCTAAAAGATGATGTGGGGAACAGAACTCATCCCCAGGGTCAGAGCCCATAGGGTTTTAAACTGACACAAAGTAGAAGCAGGAGAAACATAACCAAAGAGAAACATAACTGAAACAATGACCTACATAATAATCAATTCATGCACCCGTCGGCAGAACATGAGTGACTGATAGCTGTAGAGACGTGATTGGCAGCAAATTACCCAGTAGAATACAGACTCCTTTATTCCATTGTGGGCCCCACTTCTGACTCTCAAGATTTCTCTCTCTACCATTCCCCACCAACCTTTCCATCCTAGGAGGTCCTTCTGTCCCTGCGTCTTCTTCTTCTGGTCAGTTCCTCCTGGCAGCTCCATTTTAAGGAAGGATCCAGGGCAACCATGATCATTCCTTCATTTCTCTTCAGGCTCAGCTCCTGACTCCTTGGCCTTCTTTCTCCACCATGCCCATCCCAGCCCAACAAGGTACCTCCTGCTCCATCCTTTTTAGGTTAGCTCCTTAAGGGAAGGGACTATCCTTCTTTTTGCTCCTATTTATATCAGCATTTAGCTCAGTCCTAGAGCATTTTAAGTGCTTAATTAATGCTTGGGGCTTACTGATTTAATTAAACTACTTAGAGATAGGGATTTTATTTTTGTTTGCTTGTTTGTTTTTATTATTAGGGCTTTAGAAGCTGGAGTGGGTAGGAAAGACAGTTCCTGGTCAGGAAATTCTGAGTTTAAAGAATAGTCCTGAGCAAGTCACTTTAACCATTATGTACTTCAGGCAAATTCCTAAGATTTATTTACCAAGTCACAGAAGGGTTGTTGACTTGCATTGGAGGGGGAATTCCAATATCTTACATTTAACTCCTCTTGTGAATTCAGAGTTCTTTAAAAAAAATTTCTATATCCCAGTGTCTTGAACACAGGAGGCTCTTAAGTAAAACATGTTTAACTGGATCAAATTGAAATGGAGGAGTCCTTTGGTGTCCAGGTCTTAGCATGAAGCCTGTAGTTTTCAATTTAGAACCCTCATAAAACAGACTGAGAAGGCAGAATTAATGTGGAGAAGCAGGCAAGAGCCAGATCCCAAATTTTGTTGTGGTTCAGTCATTCAAGAGACACAGTCTGGCTCTTCCAGATCCCGTGGACCATAGTACAGTAGGTTCTTCTGTCCTCTACTATCTCCCAAAGTTTGTTCAAGTTCATGTTCATTGTTCCCATGACACTATCTATCCATCCTCTGCTATCCTCTTTTCCTTTTGCCTTCAATCTTTCCTAGTATCAGGGTCTTTTCTAACGAATCTCATCTTCTCATGTGGCCAAAGAACTTAAGCTTCATCTTCAGTATGTGACCTTCCAGTGAGGTCAGAATTCTCTTTAAGAATTGACTGATTTGGATTTCCTTCCTGTCCAAGGGATTCTCAAAAATCTTCTCCAGTATCACAATTCAAAAACATTTGTACATTGCTCAGCTTTCCTTATAGCCAACTCTCACAGCCATACATTGTACTAGAAAAACCATAGCTTTTGCCTATATAGACCTTTGTCAACAAGGTGATGTCTCTGCTTTTTAGCATGCTGTTCAGATTTGTCATAACTTTCCTCCCAAAGAACAAGTGTCTTTTAATTTCATGGCTGTAGTCTCCATCTGCAGTGATCTTTGAGCCCAAGAATATAAAATTTGACACTGCTTCCATTTCTTCTTCCTCTATTTGCCAGGAAGTGATGGGACCAGTTGCCAAGATCTTTTCAAGCCTCATAGAAGAAATGGAGAGTCAGGAGAATCACAGTGTTCCTAATCAACATTTAGTTAGGGTAAATTCCATTTACCTAGAATTTCTTCATGTTTAAAGTGCCTGGAACACGGCCATGAATCTGAGTGAGTGGGCATAGTAAATGTCAGCTGGGGAAGATGATGCATTTGGGTAATCAAACTACATATGGCCATTCCAGCTGTAGTCTTTAAAATACCGTTGGGGCAGCACATTATGTTACTTATCCCCTAGTAACAACCATATTAAGTTGAAAATATGTTTTAGAATAAAATTAACTTCTCGTGTTTTATTTAAATCAAATTTGTGGTTGTGGTTAGGGTTTTTTTTTTGTTAGCTTTTGATGCTGAGGTGGGATAGGATGGTGCAGATGTGACAGCTTATATGCTTTCATATTCCATCTACCTTCAGCCTGTGACGCTAAACTGATTACTCTCATTTTAAAAAAGTTAATAACTTAATTTAAAATGTATTATTAAATACTAATACAACCAACTAAACTGACTTATAAGTATTTAAATTTAGGTTATTTAATTTCAGCACACAAAACACCACCCTGACCATCTTCTTGTCAGCTGCATTGCCAACCCACGGGCTTTCTGTCTTCATTGGTGGGTCAATTTACATAGCCCATTAAATCTACCTGACCCAGCCCAGATTGAAGTAGACTTTCTCACCCTAGAATATCATTCCTCTTGTGTAGCCCTTTCCACACTATTGGACAATCCTTTTTAACTTCCATTAAAAACTTCCATTTGAAGGAAGCCAGATATGTTCATTCCTTCATGGCCCTCAGGGTTCTGCTCCTGATTCTCTAGACTCCGTTTTCCACTATGTCCTTGAGTGGTGTCCTTTTTACACACTCTTCCCCATAGATGGTTTTTAAAAATTTATACATAACACTCATGTGAAAATCTTGGCACAGGTAACCTCTTTGTTGTTCTTGAAAATGCTTTCATTGTACGTTCCCAAAAATGGAATTATTGAGTTAAAGGATATGATTATTTTTGTGCATAACTTTTATCGCTAAGATCATAGATCTAGAGCTGAAAGGGAAATTAGGGGCCATAAACGCTAACCCCTTGGGCAGCTATGTAGTGCATGGTGCATAGAGCAGTAAGGATAGAATCAGGAAGACACATGAATTCAAATACAGCCACAGACATTTACTAGCTGTGTGACCCTGGACAAGTCACTTAGCCCCATTTGCCTCAATTTCCCTATCTGTAAAATGAATCGGAGAAGAAGATGACAAACTACTTCAGTATCTCTACCAAGAAAACCGCAAATGGGGTCACAATGAGTCAGATATGACTAAAATGCTTCAACATCAAAACACTTCTCTAGGGAAAGAACATTAAGACAGTTGGTAAGTGTCCTTGATTTCATGAGTTGGATAGCTCCCTTTTTGGGACATCTTTTTTTTTTTTTGCTTTTTGGAGGACAGTTGGGGTTAAGTGACTTGCCCAAGGTCACACAGCTAATTTTTGTGTTAAGTGTCTGAGGCCAGATTTGAGCTCAGGTCCTCCTGACTCCAGGGCTGGTGCTCTATTCACTTTGCCACCTAGCTATCCCTGGGGACATCTTTTTTTTTAAATTGTTTTTAAAGCTTAGAATATATCCTTGCTCTTTTATTTTTCTAGCTTTGTTGTTAGATCTTATTAAAGGAGTATGGCATAGATATAGTGTCATACTGGAAGAAGTGGGTTCCAGTTCTGCCCCTGACTCTTACTAGCTGTGTTACTGTGACCAAATCACTTAACCTTTCTGAGCCTCAGACAACACTCTAAGACAAGAACTCTTGACTTTTTCTGTGTCATGGAGTCCTTTGGCAGTCAGATGAAACTAATAGAGCCCCTTTCAGGACCATGCTCTTAAGTGCATAATATAAAATACACAGGACTACAAAGGCAGTCAATTATATTGAAATACAGTTATCAAAATACATGTTTAAAAGGAAAACAAAAATTCCCTGGCTTAAGTACCCCTGTCCTAGGACCCTGCTGTGTCATAGGTAGGTTGTGGCCTGTAGGGAAAGAGTCCCTATACTGAAAGGACCATAGAGAGCCTTAAAGAGCTCTAATGGCAAGATCTCACTTTTAGTCTTAGTGAGTGACCATAGTCACAGGCTCAGTCCCTCAGCACAGTCTCCTGCTCTTATTTCCTGGATGGTTCCCCTGAGGGTATGCTTTAATCATCTGCCTTCACCATTAGAAGAGGCAATCGAATCTATAGTTATCACACTTGAAGGAAGCAGGGAGACCACCACCTTCTGTTGCAAAAAAAAAAAATTATCTGGATGACAGATGGGACAAACCAATGCCAACCTTGCCATTTGTGAAGCCTGTAAATGTTGGACAGGGGAGTCAAGTTATTGACACAGATAAGGAAATAATCTGGGCAAAAGTACATTCATAATAGCTAGGAGGGAGATGAAAGAAGTATCAGTGACCTCTGTCGTGCCTCAGTCACTTATCAGCTCTGAGATCCTGGACAAGTCATATAGCTCTCTGAACCTCAATTTCCTCATCAATAAAATGAAGGGATTGAATTTGATGCCCTTTTAAGTCCCTTCCCTCTCTGAAGCGATGATTCTATTATCCTTCGCACAATATAGTCTCCAAGGCTAAAGAACAGCATGGCCTGGAGAAACTGTATCCAAATGCAGCAAGTGTGTTCCTGTCTTTCTTTAGTCTGACCACATCAGGTTAGGCTCAATATATCATGCCCCCTGTGTGAGGGACAGCCCTGAGGTAGATGAAAAGAAAGATCATTTCTGCCTGGCGAAAACCTAGGAGGGGTGAAGATGCTGCAGTTTTTGCCAAACAAGACACATTTTTTAAAAATCCATAGTGGGCTTGAAAAATAGTTTTCAGGAAAAAAAAAAGCCCAGCAGGAAAATAAAAGACAAAACTAACAAAAAAAAAGCCTAGCAGAAAAACAAACAAACAAAAATCAAAGCTAGACCTTTGTAGAAAAAGGAAGCCTTGGTAAGTATTTTAATAAATCCTGTCAAGTGAGGATTATGACAACACAGTTTGAGGTTTGGCATGTGTTTGGAATTTTGAACAGGGCACATGTTTGATATCTGTTCTTGGGCTGGAGAAAAGACATTAGCATTGTGCATTATTAAAGCACAGTGAGTCACAGTCAATTCTGCATATTTTCATGGTTTAACAAGGCTTACTGGAAAGTGAGACAGCCTCCCAGTAAGGTAGACCTGGGTTCAAATCCTGTTGCCTAACCCTGAGTAAATTAACTTACATATTGGCTGCCTGATCCTGGGCAAGACGTTTAGGTTCCCAGTGCCCTGACCGAGACAACTCTTAATTGTGGAACAGTTCCTCATCTATATTAATTCAGGGAGTTTCCCGATGGAGAGATTCCTAGACCAATAAAATCAGAATTCTGGACCAACTGCCCCCCCCAAAAAATAACAGCCCCTCAAACAAACAAACAAACAAATAAAACCCAACACGCCTCCACAAACAAAAATAAACCAGAGATACAGCGTATTACATAGGAGAAGAGAAGGAAATCATTTGATCAAAGATCAGAAAAGGAAAAGAGCCAATCATTGATCAAGACCTGGCTCTTTGGTACCCATGTAATATCGAGAGATTAAGGAAGATCCCTGGCATATAAGGTAGATCCCCTGTGTAGCTTTTTTTTTTGCAGGGGGAAGGTAGGACAGTTGGGGTTAAGTGACTTGCCCAAGGTCACACGGCTAGTTTTTTTGGTGTGTGTTAAGTCTCTGAGGTTGGATTTGAACTCAGATCCTCCTGACTCCAAGGCTGGTACTCTATTCACTGCACCACCTAGCTGCTCCTTCCTATGTAGCTTTTATAGCAGGACATGGACAAGAGTCTTAGACAATGAGGTATGAATGGGGTTGGGGCAACTAGGTGGATGAAGCACTGGGCCTGGTGTCTGAAGAACTTGAGTTCAAATCCAGCCTAAGACATTGACTGACTGGGCAAATCTCTTAATTTCTTTTGGTCTCAGTTTTGTTTTCTGTAGAACGAGGGTAATAATTGTACCTACCTCCCAGGGTTGTGGTGAGGATCAAATGAGGTAATAATTGTAAAGGGCTTAGCATGTAGTAAGTGCTATATAAACACTGAAAGTCACATAATTTTAGAGCCAGAAGGAACTTGACAGATTCTCTAGTGCCAAGGTATGTACATAGGGTGGTGTGCAGCCCAGAACACTCCTGAGTGCTGACCAAACCAGATTAAAATGTAATTGGAAAGTATCTTACAAAATAAATTAAAATGCAATACAATGTAGATAATGTTAATAACATGGTTTTCTAAGTCAATTTTCGGCCTGCAAGACTCCCTATGTACTATTTACTGTCCCCTGTTTCTATTTGATTTTGACACCACTGCTCTGGAGCAGTCCCTTCATTGTAGAGGCGTGTAAATTGAGGCCCAGATGGGTGAAATATAATATTGATTTCTAAAATTCCAGTTCAGTGCTCTGCTTATTATGATCACCCCCTCCCCCCAATACCACAAGAATCTCATGTTCAAGCACATAGTAAATGCTTAATAATGTTTGTTGAATCAAATTGGATCCTGGATAAATCTAACTGTAAGTAAGCATCAAATGACATTCTTTGTTTTTACACTCATCTCTATTAACTAATCTGCTATTTCTTTTTTTAAAATTATGTTCCTTTTTCCATACAAAGCAGAAAATAATTTATTCTAAAAAGAGACAGAAATTTAAATTAAAATTATTTGGAAAATAGAGTCTATTGTACATGCCCTTTGGTCCAGGGATAGTATTGCTAGACCTATACCCTCAAGACATCAAAGAAAGAGGGAAGGCCCTGTATGTATAAAAATATTTAGAGCAGCTCTTTTTGTGATGGCAAAAAAGGAAACTAAGGGGGTGGGACATCATTTGGGGAAAATAAAAAAAATATGGATGGAATAGAATTCTATTATGCTGTAAGAAATGCTTCAGAGCAGCTTCAGAGAAACTCAGGAAGATTTGTATGAATGAATGGATGAAGACTGCAGTGAGCAAAACCGGAACAACCTATACTATAATATCAGTATTGTAAAAACAGACATTTCTGAGAATTTAAAGACTGAGAAAAGCACAACCATGATTCCAGAGGAAAGATAAAGGAGAACACTGACCACTCATGACTAAAAGATGATAGACTAACACATAAAGTGACAAGCACATTTTGTAATGTGCCAATGTAGTCATTTTCTTGACCCTCCTCTGAATTAATCTCCTGGTGATAACGAAACTATAGTCATGCATCCTACTGTAGGAGTCATAAATATATCACTTGTTTTTAATGCAGTGAATGGGGGAAGATGATTTTCAAGTGCTTAGATTCCCAGGAGGAAAGAGAATAATGTTCACTTCACTAGTCACATTCTTCTTTATCAATAGAACCCATATGCCTTTCATGTATCTGGTACATACTTGGGGTAAAAGAGGCACACCTTTTGACAAAAGGTAATTTTTTTAAGCATATAAAAGAAAAAAAACCCTCTGAACTTTAGAATAAAGAAAAAATTCAACAGTGTAACTATTTAAGGCAGCTGATCTCCAAACAGATGAGTTAAGGCAGTCTTTTGGTTAAGAAATGCTTTAATAAATAGAAGACTTATCTTCCTTACCTGGTGATAGAGAATTTCACAGATTATCATTTTCCTCAAGGCCAGTGATACTTGAAAAGACAGATGGTTCCATTTTTAATTTATGGTCCAAAGAGAGGGTTGAGCTGCAGCAGAATAGCAGTCATCCCTAAGAAATAGTAATAACCCACACAGGTTACCAGCATGGTGATAATGCTACAATTGGGACCAAGATGCCACTGACCCACTCTTTTTACCCTCCACTCCCTAGAACATGTTAGTTCATGCAATGATGAGCACCATGAGGCTCAGAAGGGGTCACTACAATGGGTTTTCCCTGGCCTGGCATCACTCACCAACCTTACTCTTGTTTAATTGTTCAGACATTTAAAAAATTCTAATGTTAAGCACATCTCTGTTGTCCTTTTATTTGCTGAATGGAATAAAAAAGTTACTTCTCCTCTCTGACTCATCTATTTTAATGTGAAGCTCCCCACATTCTTCCTACTTACCTGATTCTGGAGCACATCTCTGATAATGCTCCCTTCTGGTAAGAAATCTGTTTCCATTTCCTACACACCCTCCATACAAGAACTTGAGGCATTTCCTCTCTAGGGGATCAAAGTACCACATTGTATAGGATGCCCTGCAGGATCATGGATCCTTTTCCATTAGGCAGACTCTTTCTGTGCAAAGAAAAAAAGGTTATGTTAGAAGTTAGTCCGTGTGGAAATGAGGAAATTTAGAATCGTAGATTTAGAACTGCTAGACACTATTCAGGTTTTCTAGTCTAATTCTCTCATTTTATAGATGAAAAAAAGTCAAAGCCCAGAAATGAACTTGCCCAGAGTCACGTGGGGAATGGAAAAGCCAGGATTTGAACCCAAGCCTTCTGACTCTCTCCATTTGTGTGAGGCAATTGGGGTTAAGTGACTTGCCCAGGGTTACAGAGCTAGTAGGTTTCTGAAGTCACATTTGAACTCAGGTCCTTCTGACTCCAGGGTCAGTGTTCTATGCCACTGTGCCACCTAGCTGCCCCAAACATAAATGCTCAGGTTAGTGTTCTATGAGGTAGAGTAGGAGAAAGGTTGAGATGGAGTGGCGGATGGCAAAGTATTGTCTGGTCAAAATTGCTAAGTGGGCATTGGTTGATTTTGGAACTACTTCAATCCTTTTGAAATCACCTAACTCTCTCTTGCAGCATCTCTACCCTTGCCTTGGGGAGCTATGCCACTGTAAACTGTATAACTCCACCCTTCCATACACATTTTCTAAACCCCTCAATTGAAATGCTGTCACTCCAGCCTGTCTTCCTCAGCTGTCATTCATACACTTTCTAATCTTCCATCCCCCTTATAGATGTACCTATCCTGCCACCTTTGTTCTCACGGGGTCCTGTTAGGTGTTTGGCTACTTTGACAGACTAAATTTTTGACATGGTAGTAGGGATCATTAACGATGTCATAGTTACCTTCCCCAGTTAATTAGACTACATTTTGAAATGGAGCTTTTATGTTTTAACCCCAAAGTGGAATTTTAATGGTAAGAATTTGAGTCACTGTGGCAAATCTGGATGGTGGATAATTTGGGACAGAGGTCGTAACAAATAGCCAGCTACTTACTCTAATCATGGCTACTGCTACTTCTTCCTGAGACCATGGCAAGGCTATGTTGGTGAATGTATCGTGACACAGATCAAACATGTATCTACCTTCATCATTCCCCCAAATCACCTGTGACACTAAAATTCATCAACGACACTGAAAACTGAAATCCAAGGACACCCTTCAAAAGTTCAAGCCCTGAGGTGGGACTCCCTTTTTCCTGTCTCTTGAATTCTGAAAGATAGATATGGCAACAAATAATATAACTTTAGGAACAGTGACATTTGAAAATTTCCTTAGAAAAAGAATATTGTCCTGAAATGTTCCTCAAGCTGCCAGATATCCTCTGACCAGGAAATTCTGTCTAGATGAGAGGGCTAGCATGTAGAGAGCTTCCCCCCACCAGCCTGTGTTAATGCTAAAACATTAAATACATGTAGGCGTCTTCTTACACCTTGTTTACTCTCCTCACTATCTCCATTCCATCCACATTGATCCAGGGACAATGGCCTCCTAGCTGTTCCTTGAACAAGATGCTCCATTTCAGACTCCAGGCATTTTCACCCACTGTCCTCCCTCCTCCCAGAAGACAGAATGCTTTCTCTCCTCAACTCTGCTTCCTGACTTCCCTTTATCTTCAAGTCACAGTTACAATTCCAGGAAGCCTTTCCCAATCTTTTAATCCTAGTGCCTTCTCTTTATTTGTTTACTATCTATCATGTATATATCTTATTTGTACATAGTCATCTGCATGTTGCCTCCCCCTTTGAATTGTGAGTTCCTTAAAGACAGGGATTATCTTTTGCCTTTATTTGTACCCCCAGGACATAGCACACAGTAGGCACTTAATGAATGTTTATTGACTGACTGATTAGGAAGAGACTAGATAAGCTAAGAAGGCTAGGACACTGGTGTTATATTAAAAGTGTCTTCCTGATATTAAAACACTATTGGCTCTTTTCCTTTTCCCCTAATCATCTTTAGAAATAGACCTCGTAGTGTGGAGAAAAGGGGGGAAGAACAGAGGGAAAGGGAGAAAAAAGAAATTTAAATGATAACTTTATTATACAGTTAAAAGGAATAGCAAGTTTTACATAATAGATTTGCAGTTTCATGTGCAATCGTCTTTTTAAAAATTGTGCTGTTATAGAAATGCTTGCTTTGTCCCATAAAGTTAAAAATTAAAAAAAAAAACCAAAACAAGAACAAAACCTATTATTGGCGGAGCTATGAGTTGGTTCACCCATTCTGGAAAATTTTGAACTATACTGGAAAAGTCCCTAAATCGCATGTACCCTTTGACCCAGTGAAAGCAGTGCTGAGCATAGATCTCAAAGACATCAAAGATGGGGGGAAGGATTATGTAAAAAAATATTTATAGTAGCACTTTAAATAGTAGCAAAGAACTGGAAGGAAACTGGTGCCCACTGATTGGGGAAATGGCTGAACATGCTTTGGCATCTGAATGTAATAGAATCATAATAAAATAGCCCTGAAAGAAATCATAAATATGAAGAATTCTATGAAGATACTATGAAAGGCTTTTATGACAAAGTGGTGCAGTATGAAGTAAGCAAAACCAAAATAACAATGCATGCAATGACCACAATAATGTTAAAGAAAGCAATGTTGAAAAAATGTAACTATGATCAATGCAATGAATAGAAACAAAACATACTCCTCTCCTCTTGTCATGGAGGTGACAGGTAGTTTACTGTCTGGAAATGAGGCATATATTGTCAGACATGGAAGATGTATTTTTTTTTTTTGTTTTTTGTTTTTGCTTAACTGTACTTTTTTACTACAAGGGAGGATTTTGGGAGTTCCCATCTGTTGTGGGAACTGGCATAAGCACAGAGGGCCTCTGACAGCATCTCTCCACAGGGAAAGAGCTGGAGAACATGCTTCCAGAAAAGTAGTAACAATAAATAAGGGGAGTACCTGGGAGAGACCTGAATTTATGTGGCAGAGATTCTATAACTGCTCCCAGTCCACTAACCTTGACATTAAAGGAACCATTTTCCAATTGGCTATTGAAGCATTCAAAAAAGCACTAGCAACCAGAACTCTGACCTGTCAAAACAGGCCTCGGTCTTTCTTATTCACCATTTTTCTCCTCTTTAACTTTAAGTGAAGGAGATTAATCTGAAGCATATGAGTTTCAAAAGGTCAGAAGAATGAGCCTCTGACATCCCAGTGTCCTGGCATCTCTGCAGTAAGGTTCTGTAGCCAGCCCAGCTTTGATTCCCCAAGGAGCAAGGAGTGATTTTTCAGGAGTGACTTATTAGACTCAGGTGAGGGGCAGCAGAGAAAGGACTTGTCTGGCAGTGATGGATACTGCATCTGGATGCAAACTTGGTGAGATCAGTGCTATGTAGGAACCATGCTAAGAGTGAATCTATACCCCTACACACCTCCACCCCATGTCCCACTAAGATTAAGGTAGAACAAGGGAAAGTGGATCCCTGAAGTGTCGGAGGGGGAAATGGTTGTACTTTTGTTCTTGCTTTGTTTTTGAAATAAATGTCCCTATGTAGAAGCTAATTCTAGTTAACCTTACAAATGGAACTGCAACACTAGTCATAGAGGGACACACAACCTGTGGAGACTTGAGCCAATGTAGTTGGGGAAGTGATACCCCCAGACCTCTTAGGGTATAACTAGGACTCCAAGAAGAAATGTAGCAACTTGATCTAGCAGAAGGTGCTCACTTGATGTCAATGAGATATTTATTTAAAGAAAAGAAAAAAAAAGATTTTCTATTGTCTTTATTCCATAGACAACACTGAACCAATGAAAAAAGCTAAAGTTTACCTCCAAGGTTATTAAAATATCATTTAACTTCCTCAGTGGATGATACTGAAGAGAGAGGAATGGATGTGTCTATGGCAACTGGACCACTAAGATTCAAATTCCAGGAACCTTATAACCAAAGTGACCAGACAAGAGATGGAGGTAAATCTTTGCCTGCAGCTGGAGATGAGAAGTAAATTGTACTTAAGTGTTCATTGGACAATCAATAATGACCATTGTTATAGGTAAGAAGGCAATGAAACCCAGGAAAGATGGATAGTCAGAGAACTGGCCTGCTTGGTCCTGGGACCAATAGTGAAATTGGCTAGGCAAGCAGAAATAGAAGAAACAGCCTAATTTTCCATTACTCTCCTTTATATTCTCTATATGATGAATTGACTTTGAACCGTTCCCTGAATATAATATTCCCCCTTCTGTTTCCATGCACTTATAAAATTATTCTCCATGCCTAGAAGATGTTGCTGCACATTTGCTTCTTAAATTCCTTATTTTTCTTTGAGGCTCAGTTTTAAGGGTCACCTCCTTAACCCTTCCACTTTGTAGTATTTTCTCCCTTTTCAAATATTCCTTGAGCACTCTGTCTTGTCTCTTCTTTGCCTCTTTCATACCTTATCTCTCAGTGTTGTTATGAGAATAAAATGAGATAATGTTATGTGTGATGCTGTGTAAACCTTAAAGGCTATAGAAATGTTAGATATTATTTCTATTGTAATCATGGAGGTTGGGGGTGTATGCAACTGGCCAATGAGGGTTCAGTCTTCAGAGCATGTTCAGATTCACCCTTCCTGGTGGGTTATATAGAACATTTATAGATACTCCTTGCTTGGTTTCAATCCCATACATGGAACTTTGGGGAGTCAGTTTCTGGCCATGAATGATTGAGGTCCTAGAGGGCCTAGTACCATGTGATAGCAAAGACTCCTCTGGTTGGCTGAAGAGCTGGAAGCACAGATGACTCAGGAACTAGAGGTTGTATACAAAAGATTTAAGGATTCCATCTTTCACCCTCTTCCCTGGAGGCTTTCAATTAGGGAGGACTTCTGTGAGCAACAAGATCACCACCTGACCTTTAGGATATCCTAAAGTCCATCAGAGATTGCACTGTTGTTAAGAACCAAATGGTGGACCAGAGTTCCCCTACCTTAGATGGAGTCTACAGTGGGAATATAGATCTCCAAGAACTGGATAGTACCAAGGAAAGTGGAGGCCTCAGAGATCATGATCTTTTGTATTGGAGAGAAATTCTGATCCACCAAACCCAGCAGAAAGTTACACCTATAGGGAAAAACATCTTGAAGACTCCAGAAATGGGGAGAAGGAATTCTGGGTCAGGAGTCTGGAGTGCTCTTGGCTACCTACATGTATGCTTCACTCCTGCTGGACTTTAGGTTTGAGTCCATTTTTCCCAGGGACCTTGAATATTCAAGGGAAGAATGTACCCCGAGTTTGGGGAATGTTTTGTAATTTCTATCTTTGCTATAGTTTCTCAGTAAGTGTCCATTTAAAAAAACTAATTGATGCCAGTTAGTTGATTGATACCAAAGGACACACCACATAAGGGCTCAGGAGCTAGTGTTAGAAATTATAATTGTCAAGGTTACTTCTCTAGGAAAGAAATAGTTTCTTCCAACCTAGGAATACAACATGATAGTTCAAATGGGAGTTGGGTGAGTAGCTCAAGAGGGGGTACTAAATTATTATTCTTTGTCAATATGCTGCAGCCTGCCAGTGAAATCTATGCTCCTTGAAGACAGAGAATATTCATGTTTGTTTGTTTTTATGTCCTTGCATTTCCAGTGTCTAATAAAGTGTCTCATACATAATGGGTGCTCAACAAATATTTGTAGAAATAAATTTAATGGAAAGGTTGTGGAGCAAGTAAAATCTTAGAGTTACAGCTTAACGAGACCTTCAAGGTCCAACTCTCATTTTACATTTGAGGAAACAGAGGACAGAGAGGCTAAACCACTTACTAGATAGACAGTGGAAGAAGCAGGATTTGAATATGGGTCCTCTAACTCCAAATCCAGCACTATTTGACTTTCTCTTGCTGGCCTGTCTTTGTCTCTGTCTCTGTCTCTCTCTTCCCATTCCCAAAGGGAAAGGGAGAAAAATAATCAGGAAGAAAGAAGGGAAGCAGTACACAGTAGTGAAGAGCATTTATTGAGGAACATTTGAGAGGGGACATGTTGCAGGGTTAATGCAAGATGTCTGATCACCTTATACTAAACAGATAATTTCTTTGTCCTTTTCAATATTTTATCAGTCATTTGACATCTTATGCTGCTGCATTCCCCACCAGCCAGAATGAATTTTAGCTAGTCAGAAAGTAAGTCTTTTGTGGGGTATTCTGGGTACCCTTTAAAATTCTACTATTTTTATGAATGGATGAAAAAAATGAAAAAAAAATCATCAAGCACTTACTGTGTGCCAGGTGGTGTAATGAACACTTGAGATATAAGCAGAAAAAAGAAAATAGTCCTTGTTCTCAAATAGCTCACATTCTAAGAGGGAGAGACAGCACAGTCAGCCACAGTCAGCACATGGTAAGTGGCAGGAGATGCATAAGGTTGTCTGCCCACAGGAATGACCCACCACCACTGGGAAGAGGAGGAGTTAAGGTTCACAGTAGAAAGGACATTCCGGGTTCCTTTTGTAGGAGGTAAGGTGAATAGGGATCAGTGTCCAGGCAGGAGGGGAAAAGAGGAAAGGGGTATTGGCCAGAAGGTTGAGGGCAGGCTGTGGAGTATGGAAGGGTAAAGGTGACACCCTTATTATTATACTGTTCACTAACCTGAATCTTTTCATAAAACCAAATGCTTTAGAAAGAAAGAAGAGGCTTTCTCAGTCAAGAAATATGGCTATTTCAGGCTGATTAAAGGCTCCCTAAGTTATTTATACATTCTGGGACATCATCTCACCTCTGAATGCTTTTCATTTAGAGAATTAAAGGTGAAAGGAAAAAAAACCCCACAAAAGCGACTCAAAGTTTATGGAGGCAACAACAGGTAACTCTTTTAAAGCAACAAACAGTAGGCCCGTTGTGCACTTGCTCTCCCTAGTGATCTGCCTCCAGGAGGCACCCTGACATAACACGCCACTCCATTTTCCTACAGGCCAGTGCTGGTTGTTCACCACCAGAGACTCATAGGACTATAGTCGAGTTGGAAGCACCCTTAGAAATCGAATCCGGGAGCCTTATTTTACAGATAAGAAAACTGAAGCCCAGAGAGGTTAGCTGACTTTTCCAAGGCCATATCACTAGCTAGGAAAGCATACTGTCCTAAGGCTTTCTTATTTGCTCTCCAGTTGGCACTCCCAGTTCTAGGGAAAACTTTGGAGAAGCATGGGCAGGACCTGCCCTTGGCTGCCATTCTCTTTCTAACTTCCTTACTTGTAACCAGGTGCATGCTCCTACATGTTCTCACCATAGGCTCTGCACCATCCATGCCCTGGAACTGGTTTCTGTCCTGGCAGGAGGCATATAAAAGGCTCCTGAGTGGCTTAGAGTCTTGCCTCAGAATCAAAATCACCTTGGTTGCTGGTGTTTCAATTCTCTCCATCACCTTGCTCTGTGTCTTTATTTTCTACAAATCTCTTATTTCATGATCACCTGCCTGACCTTTTGACTTGTCTTCCACTTCTGTATTTATGTCTGCTGCTTCAGCATGAATGATCGGCACCTTCCAAGCGGCTTTTCCTTGAACTCCAATACTGAGAGAAACTCTGACTCTTTTGACCTATCAGTTTCTCACTTGTTCCTTTGCCCAGCTTTGTGAGTGAACCTTTACTAACTCAGTCTCACTTCCATGTTTCAGTCTCAGATGTTTGCTCCATATCTTCTCCTTATCCTCTCTTCCCCCAACCCAGGACTGACACCTAGACCTTTCAGCATTTTTAAAAATTGTTTTTTACTCTAAATTTCAGAGGCTGGACCAATAGCTAGGAGACCTGTTTGGCCAATATACCAAAGCAGACCACCACCATCATTGGTGTACCCCTTTATATTTAGCTCACAAGAATAGGTAAACATACCAAACGAAAACTGGAAGTGGTCACTAAAGGCTACTATGCTCATTCTTGTCTCTTAAACCTTTTTTGTGCTCTTATTCCCTTCCTACTTGGAATAGCTGTCTCTTACTTACACTTATCTAAAATTTACTCATCTTTCCTAGTTCAGACCAAGTTTTACCTTCACTGTGAAGCCTACCCTGTGGAAAAAAAGCATGGAACAGGAAGGGAGAATGTCTGCTTTAGTTCTCCCTCAGCCATTAGCTAGCTTTGTGACCTTGGGCAAGTCATTTAAATCTTGCGGGTTTCAGTTTCCTCATTTCCTCCAGTAAAGAGAATTCTGGCCAAGATTAGAAATCCACTTATTGTGTCTAGCCATTGATTTCTGAAATGCAACCAAGGGTGGGTCAGTTTTCCTATTAATCCATAGAATAATAAATAGGATCTTAGAGTCCAAAGAAAACTTAGAGAAAATGGCCTTTTGGGTTCAAATCCCAGGTTAGGAACTGGTCAACTTGATCCTAGGACCTCATTGGGGGCTAGGACCCCAGGTCACACATGGGTGAGTAGCATGAGGCCCAGAGAGATGAAGGGATTTATCACAAGATCACTGAGTTAATTAGTAATAGAGACAGGATTTAAATCCAGTTCTTTTGATCCTAAATCCTGTGCTCTTTCTCCTATTTCATCCTAAGACTTCAGGCGTCCCTGAAACTTTTGAGGGGAACAGGCCATTTCAGTTTCAGTAGGGGGAATGTCAACTATGAAATCTCTGACTTCATAAGGGAAAGCAAGGATCAAGGTGCTAACAATAGAAGCTTTGAGTGAAACAAGGAAGTCAACTCTGCTGGTTTCACTCTTCTACCTGATTGGAGTCCTGACAAACCACAAAGAGAGGAATGAGGCAAAGGGAGGTTCCATATGGTGACTCCATCCAAACTGGCAATTTATCAGGCAAAGGTTTAAGATACACTAGCACACCCTGATCCATTGGTTAATCTTTTCTGTATTTGGTTTAAGTGCCAAACAACTCTCTTAGGTAGGGTAGGGTACTTTGTCAACTTTAAGATTTATTTAATAATTGTTGGACTTACTTCGACGTTTTAAATAATGTTCACCCATTAGCTAAATTGGACAGACCCTGAAGTTAAGGGAGGGGAAAAATTAGAATTGTTGAACTGCGTGTCTAAATGTCTACAGTTGCTAAATGACATCAGAGACAGAGCCAGGTGTGTTAATTCCCAGCAGACAGGATCTTGTGCTTAGTCAGAATATCTTAGGTCAAATCATACCTGCAACATTGACTAGATGCATTGCTCTGGGCATGTCATTTAATCTGTTTGAGACTCAGTTTCTTCACCTGTAAAATGGGGATAATAATACATTTGGCACCTATCTCACAGGGTTGTTGGGAGACTCAAATAATATAATGTATATGAAAAGTCCTTTATAAATTTTATAGTGCTAAAAATAAAACTATTATGATGATTATGGTGCAAGCAGGATATAATATCATGAATGAACTTTAGAGAAGAGGAGTTAAAGATGTCATTAAGGAATTATATGATAAGAAGAGAAGACAGACTGATCCTATGGCAAGAACGACAGGTGGTGGACAACCAGAGGGCTCCATTATCCCGCTAGTGATGGCAGGGGAAAGCAAAGACGGTGTCCAATGTCCAATATGGTGGGCAGATCCACCAGAGGGAGAAGTGTGGGAGGATTTGGACAAGAGACAGATAGATAGCAGGGGATAGGCACAGATGAACTACAATCTACATTAAGGGAGGAAACTCCTAAATCTCATCGTGAGATCACACATCTACTTGAGTAATTGAGGATGAGGATATAATAGACAAAGTATTAATACGTTAAATATTATATCATATGTATATATATATGCATATATATATATATGCATATATATATACATATGACATGTATATATGATAGTTCCTTAGACCCCCTGCACAAATGAAAGCTAGCCACTTGGGCTGCTGTTTGGTCACAGGTCTAGATAGATGTTCATGACATATGATTTAGTGTTTCCAGAGAAGCTTCCAGGGACAATATGAGCAACTGGTGAGAAAAGGCAGTGTAGAGAAAGTTAAAAAGAAGAAGGGAAATTTGAAGGGGAAAATACTCCCAAGTGGTAAAAAATACAGGTTAGTGTAGTTTTGATTTATGATTCAAACATATGACAAGTTAAGAGTGGTTGATCATCAGGCTAGTTACAGTGTGATGAATTTTTTTGGCCCCAGACATACTTGAAGACCATAGATTAAGTTAGCACACTTACTCCGTTTTATTGGTGGAAGAAGCACCTTTTGTTGGCAAAATTACAAATTACTGAAGTGCTGAAATACATCAGTTTCATTAATAACCTTACCATGGTACAATGGAAAAAACACTTAAAGTTAGAGGACTTGGGTTCAAATCCTGACTGCCTGTGTGATCTAGGGCCAATTTACCCTGGGTCACTTCACCCCCCTTACCTTCAGTTTCCACATATGTAAAATGGAGAGCTTGGATTAGACAACCTCTTAAATCTCTGGCTTCAGGCTCTGCCACCCACTGAGTGGAATGATAGAGCATGATGGGACAAACTGATGGTGCTGTCTCTGCCCTTAGAAACTGATCCTCTACAGCAATGATAATGAAGGGTTCCTTATTAGAGTAATCATTGAGTTTGTTTTTTTAATCACACAACTCTTCCATATAACTCTTATCTGTACTTCTATCTTTCTTCTTCCTCTTTTTTCCTCTGTAATTCCATTCTCTTCTCCTTTATTTTCCTCTTTTCTATCCTTTCCCCCTGTGTTCCTAGCCTGTCATCTACTCAGAGCCCTCCTGTGGAGTACAGGTAATAATAGAGGCAACAATCTCCATCTGGTACTAAAAAAAAAAAGATTTGAAAATTTCAAAAAAGGCAAAATCACATTTAAGTGTTTGGGATCAGTGAACCATTTGGAGATGCCTGAGCCTGCTCTTGGTAGGTAATTTTATCATCACAAGATGTTTAGCAGCTTGAAAGCTATTGGGGGGCAGGTGTTCATTACTACAAAATTCCCACATGTAGCTCTGTTTATTTTATTTTTTAAATTTTCATTTTTTCTTTTGTTTTTACATTATCTTCATTTTACCACATATCTCTCTTAGTCCTCTGTTGGGGAGGCATCTCTTATAAAAAAGACTTTGAAAATGATGGGGAAAACAAACAGTCCAGCACAAACTGACAGGTCAGCTAAGTGCACCATTATATGTTGTGTTACACACTCATAGTCCCCTACCTTTGAAAAAAGGTGGGAGTAGTGCGTTCTTTTATATTTTCTTTGTGGCCAAGCTTAGTCACTGTAATCTCAAAGCATTTTCTTTCTATTTTGTTGTTGCTCCTTCTAGTATAGACGTTCTATAGACTTTTCCTCATTCTGCTTTCTTTGTTTTGTGTTACTTCATGTAAATTTTTCCATACTTCTCTGTGTTCTTCATGTTCATTATTTCTTAGTGAATAGTAACTTTCCATTACATTCACATGACGACTTGTTTAATCATTTCCAAATCAATGGGCATCACTACTTTGCTTTTAGCACTTTGATATGACAAAAAGAGCAGCTACTATATATATATCTTGGCATACATGAGACCTTTATTTTTTTAAATAAATTTTTATTGATTGATTTTGTTTTACATTATCTAAATTTCCTCCTTTATCCCTCGTCTTTTCCAGCTAGCCATCCTATATAACAAAGAATTTATTTATAACAAAAAGAGAAAAAATATCAGTTAAATTCATCAATTAATCAGAAAACAATCTGAGAACACATGTAGTGTTCCGTACCTCTGGATCCCCTGTCTCTACAAGGGAGTATAGATGAGGCATCTTCTTATTTCTCATCTTTGAGAACACAGTTGTTCTTTGTAGTTTTGCGACATTCATTTTTTATTGTTTTGTAGTTGTTCTTTCCGTTACATTATTGTCATTGCTGTATATATTATTTTCTTGGCTCCACTAACTTTACTCTTTATCAGGTAAGTCCTTCCATGCTTTTCTGAATTTATCATATTTGTTGATTCTTAAAAGTACAGTAATATTCCATTACATTTATGTATCGCAATTTGTTTAGCTATTACCCAATAAATGAGAATCAACTTTATTTCCAGTTGTTTGATTTGACAAAAAGTGCTGCTATAAATATTTTGGTTTATGAGACCTTTCTTTTTTACCATTGACATACATGAATACTTGCAATGGGATCTTTAGGTCAAAGTATATGAGCATTTAATTATATTTATTTTTAAGTGACTTCACTTGAATCAAATTATTCAAGGAGAAGAAAAGGGTGGTTCAGGGAATGATATGACTTTCCCTGACTTGAGCCACAGGGATGGGCCTGGAACTTGAAGTTTCTTAGGAGTGGCCTTATCCCCAAGGGTACCCTAGCATTACTATGGTCATGGAGGGTAGAAAGGTAGCCACTTCTGCCAATGACACCATCAGTCTCTTCCTCACTTTATGGCTGCCTGTAGGAAAGTTCATAAAAGGATAATTAGACTAAGCCTTTGGGATAGTATTCCTTAAACTGGCCTTCTCACTGTTATTAGAGAATGGATTGTGTTGAAATGTGAGAGAATGAGAGAATGAGGTGAGAACTCACTGTGCCAAAGGACTTCAATTCTAGAAATCTGGTTTCCTGAGTGGTTTTTTTTTCTCTAAGTGCCTATGTTTGTGTTTCCCTGTATTGCTTGTAATTATGGGGAAAGTCTCCAACATCAGTTTATACTCCGAAGTTTTGGAAATCTCCAGCACAAGCTACACCAAAGGATTTGGGTAGTGATGCCTCTGAGGCACTTCTCTAATTTCCTGGTTGTGTCACTATATCAAAGGTTATGGAATCCTATTAATAGACTTCTAGGACACTAAAGCATAACTCTTGCTAAGCTCTTTTGGCTAACTCTGGACTAACATGGAATATCCTAATACCCCAGGCATTTTTTATTGCACCTTTTCAAACCTATATTGCTTCCTTATGCTATTGGTGATTCACCGTTTATTCAATGAATATGGAGTCAGGAAGACCTGAGTTCAAATCCAGTCACAGACATATACTGGCTGTGTGACTTTGAGCAAGTCACTTGGTTGTTTCCTCTTCTGTAAAGTGCAGATAATGAGAGGACCTTCCTCCTAGTATTTTGGGGAGGATCAAATGAGATAATATTTATTAAAAAGCTTCTAGCATACAACCTGGCACATAGCAGGTACTATATAAATGTCATTTATTATTATTATTAATTATAATTATTAATTAGTGGGAGATATAACTGGAGATGCAGGATGGGAGTAGATTGTGGGAGGCTAGGCTAAGGATTGTGGGATTCCCAAAAGAGGAGTAAGAATTTCATGTCAATGATAAACCTTAAACATTTAAGGCTTCGCAGGCATTTTTTTGGGTTGTTGCTGTTTTCCTGTTTCTGCAGAAGTGAGCTTGCATTCCTCCCAAGTTCATAATAACCAAGGATTGCTGCTCACTTAGGGACCAGCACTAGTTAAGTACCATCTGTCATTGTGCTGGCAGAGTAGGTCTTCCACTGAACAGCTGATTTGAAAAATCCCATCTCCATTACAGAGTGTAATCATTCCTGACAGGAAGTAGTAAGTTCCTGAGGATACAGTTACAGAGACATAAGAGGAATTATATAAGTAAGCTCTCTTCCCAGCATCGCCCATAACAAATAGTCAAGAAAAATAAAAATTCCAGTGATGTGGAAGCAGGGGGTAGGAGGCCCAGGGGAAAGCCTAGAGTAGCTCCTTATGCGAAAACGGCCAGAGCAACATTGGGCAAAAATTCACTTTATTTCTCTAAGCCTCATTTTCCTCATCTATAAAATGGGGAGAGGGTTGTACTAATGGACCTCTAAGCTCCCTTTCAACTTTAAATCTTTGATCCTTTGATCCATGTGGGTATTCTCTCCACCAATGAACATGGCAACTGCTTGTATGCCTTAGATCATTTCATGAGTTATCTATCAAAGAGTTCATATATCAAGGAATTGATCTGGTGGCCAACCCTCCCATGAAGGGCCTCACCAGTGTTAGCTGGGTTGGTCCTCAGACAATAAACATAGAGTCCACCTCTGAGTTTTTATTGGAAACCTATCCGTATTGGTAAGGAAATTTTTTATTTTTTAAAAAATCATTAAGCATTGCTCAAGCAAAATGCTTTACACACACTTTTGCACCGGAGCCTTACAACAACTAAGTGAAATAAATACTGTAAGTGCTATTAGACTCATTTTACAAATGAGGAAACTGAGGCTCAGTGAGATTAAGTGCCTTGCCAAGGGCCACATAGCTATTGAGTGTCAAAAGCAGGATATGAATTCATATCTTCCCAATATAATACAGTGCTCAGGCACATTCCCCAACTCATAGAATGGTTCCTTCAGAGGATGGCTACTCTAGATTCAAGGCACTCTTTGGGTTGGTACTCCAAAAAGTATAACTCATGAGGCCCCTGATGGGAATATTAAATACATTAAATATTTTTATATATAACAGTCAAGCAGAAGATACAATTAGCCCAAAGCAAAAGCATTTACTAAAATAAAAAGGTAAGAAAAGTTCAACACTCTACTCACTGTACTACTGCTACATTATACACATGTGCATATACATATATATTATATATAGACAGACACACAAAAACACACACACACAAACACACACACACACACATATATATATATATGATACACAAATTTATAGCAAATGGCAATACTGCAAGCCTTGCTTGACCCATGGTGTTGAATAAATGTTTGCTGCCTGCCTGCCTGTCTTTATACTGATGTATATTTGGTACGGCATGTTGAAATATTATCTAAAATGGATAATAAAAATAATAATACAAATATTAGAACCAGTGAGGTTAGAGATAAAGGTGAAAGGAGCTGTGTTAACATTTTTTATATTTAGAATCATGGAATTTTAGAGCTAAGAAGTACCATCCCTTTTTCATGTTGTTCCTTGTCAAGGCTATGATAAATCGATTGAAGACAGAAATTACATCTTCTTTGAATCCCTGGCTAGCGCAGTGCCTAGTATTCTTATGAGTGCTCAGCAAATTATTTGTTATTGATTGGTTTATCAGCTTAATTAGCTAAAACTTTGGACCCAGAAGGAATGAGATATAGGAGGTATAGTTCAGAAATAAATATAGTTCAGGAATAAGAGACATGGCTCTGAGCATCCATGAGTGGTAAGGATCAATGGAAAAGTGTCAGGCCAGAGGTATGTGTGTTCTAAAAAAAAAAAAAATGTAATTGTGGAATGAAGGGAAAGAAGGAATCAAAGAAAACTTCACATATTAAGTTGGTTTGCTTAGGAACAAATCTGATTAAATTAGAGTTGGATTATCTAATAGGCTCCCTAGGAATATGTCCAAGAGCCCTCAAGACTAGAAGCAAGAAGATTGCCCTTGATCGCTCTCCTCTAGGGTGGATAATTGTCCTTTTTTTTTTTTTGTGGCAAGAGTCTTCTATCAGTTCTCCCTGTCTCCTGCCTCTCCCCTCTCCAATCTATTCTCCACAGAACTGCCAAATTGATATTCCTGAAACACATGCTTAATTACATCACTCCTCACCCTTCCCTACCCCTAACTCAAGGCTCTTCATTAGCTCCTTATTGTCTCTAAGATCAAATGTAAAATCATCATCGGGCCCACAAGCTGGTTTCCTCCTACCTTTACAATCTTATTTCATATTATTTCCCTTTACATACTCTTTATTTCAGGTACACTGTCCTAAGCTGTTCACAGCACATGACATTTCCTCTCTTGCTTGCATGTCTTTGCACAACTTATCTCTCATATCTAGATTGTGCTTGTCTGGTCATCTTTACCTCATGGCTTCCTTCAAAGTATAGTTTATCTGTCATTTCTTACACAAGGACTTTCCTAATTTTCTAGTTATGAGCACTTTCTTCCTTTAGAAATTACTTTGCAATAGTTATTATGTGCAAATATATTATAAAATTATTATGTAATTAAATTATACTGTGTAAATATGATTACATAATTTAGTTGTAATTTAATAATGTAATGATAGTATAATGTATAATCACATAATTATTACATGCACATATAATAAATGTTTGTATTTACTCACTTCTTGTGATCAATCAATATCTACCAGTGTTTCTCCTGCCTCACCTTCCCCGAGGATAGATTAGATTTTCCTTAAAGGATGACAAAAACCAGGACATGATTGACCCAAGTGGGGTGGGCATGGGGTTGGGACTGGGTAAAACTCAAGTCATGCTTCCTTCAACATAACTTCCTGGTGACCTCTGGCTGTGTTGATGTGGTTTCCTGGTCACAATAAATGCACATGGGGGTCAGTGCCTTTTTGACTTGGTGGATGTCTGAAGATAGTACAAGTCACCACATCATGCCCTGCTAAAAAGAAGTACTTCTGTATGGAGATGGAAGAATGGGATTTGTACATCTACTGAAGCTAAATTCCATTGTATCCTTGTGGCATATCCTTGCCATGTTAGGGCTGAGTAAACTTCCTTCTGTTGACTGTTCAGTGATTTAGGAGTGCGTCTTTCAGTTACTTCACTGAACCTGAACTAATAGGATGCCAGTGTCAGAAGTACCCCAATACCTGTATAACATGTTATATCTCCACTTCTCCACCTCTCACTCCCACCCTAGAATGTAAGCTCTTTGAAGGCAGGTATTGTTTCATTTTTGCTCTGTACCCTTACTGTCTGGCACAGTACCTTGTACATAGCAAGCACTTAAAACATTTGGTGAATTGAATTTCATTGAATGGAATTCATGACCTAGAAACCTCTGAGGTGAGTGAGACATGGGAATGAAAGTCGTTCTCTATTCCCTCATCAAGAGAGAGAAACAACTGACCCGTGGGATAGTATTAGAAGAGGGAGGTGGGTCCTCAACAATCCTGACAGGAATGAAGATTAATAGCAAAACGACTAAGAAGTGTGGCTACAAGCAACATATTTCCTTGTACCCCATGAAACAGTTCTGAGGAAGCAGGAAGTCCTGCTACGTAGTTCAGCAAGAGTAGGGTGTGGAGGTGATGGCATCTAGACCAGAATTTTGGTTCCTAGGGGTCCCAAAGATTCTAAATCTGCCACTGAATAGGATAAAACTCCTTCTTGATCCCCAATAACTCTTCCAGAAAAATGTAAGCTCCATGAAATCAGTCATTTAAACATTTATTGAGCACCTACAAACTAGGGACATTTTACCATTTAGTATTTGTCTCCTCAGTGTCTGTCACAGTGCCTTCCATGTAGTAGGTGTTCAACAAATGTTTGATTGAGTGAAATGGTTTAGATAGTCACTCCTGGGTTTAAATGCCAATTATGTAACATCAATAGAATCTGGAAACTGTGGGTCTAGAGCTTATGGTGAGGGATCCATTTCTACTACATTCCCATTGAGATGGCTCATGGGAGTCTATTTCTCTCTGTAGTATCAATGATTTGTATAAAACCGTAGATACCAAATTGCCAATGTGACAAGCTGCTAATCAAGTCTCTGGCTTTGAGTCATCCAGAGCTTATTGCTATAAATCCTGTTCCTCATCACTGACGGTGAAACAAAGTAGCTATAAATTTAGAACATGGCCTATTCATCTGATGTTCAGTAACAGCAACAATGCTAAATTATGTCACATAATATCTGTCATGGGACTTGTGATAGAAAATGAAACAATGAAACTTCAAATAGCAAACTTTAAAAAAAACCCTTTTTGTTATGTCTAACATCAAAATCTGGCATTTTGATTGGAAAAATAACCATGACCATAGTATCAGTTCTAGAGCTAGAAGGGGCCTTGAGGGGTCAACTAGTCCAACACTCTTATTTTATAGATGAGGCCCAGAGAAATTCATTGACTTAAACAAGGTCACACAGTCAGCAGGTAGCAGGTAGGAATCGAGCTCAAATCCTGTGATTTCCAAGTTTGGCACACTTTCACCTCCTCAGTCATAACACTTTGTACTTGTAGTGTTTATAGCACTTCTATACTGATTCTGATCCTTTCGATAGCTCCATGAGGTGGGTAGGAAAAGTGTTACATGTAAAATTTCATCTTCATTTTATAGATGAGGAAAAAACTGAGACTCAGGTAGAGTTTCCCATTAGATCACATAGTAAATTACTATCCTGGAAAAGAAGCCAGGTCTATCAATACCTATTCCCTTGTTCTTTTCTTGGAACCCATTATTTGACATGGCACATTCTTGAGTACAAAATTATGACAGCAGTGTGCTTTTGATCTCTTTCTTACAAATGAAAACAAGGCAGTCTTATAGAGCATTGGACAAAAGACACAATGCACAGTGAAAGCATACACCCCAATGTGGATGCTAACACATACAATTATGTTTATGCCTTTTTTCCCCCTCCAGACATGGGATTCACAAAATGTCACATTCTTG
The DNA here is from genome assembly GCA_028646575.1 of Pseudocheirus occidentalis. Classification (NCBI taxonomy): domain Eukaryota; kingdom Metazoa; phylum Chordata; class Mammalia; order Diprotodontia; family Pseudocheiridae; genus Pseudocheirus; species Pseudocheirus occidentalis. The sequence goes on along the minus strand of CM053598.1, from coordinate 117,893,394 downwards.
CCTACACTAAACAATTGTGTTTGTAACCTAAACACCTATCTTGCTATTTTGCTGCTCTCCTCTGTTTGCAGTAAATTATGAAACTCTGACCTCTGAGCTGCATGTAACCAAGTTGGACCCCCTCATAATGAGGCACATGATAAAACACATCTGATACTGGTGCCTCTGACTAGCACAGGGAATATGAGGGACAATAAACATAAGCAAGGGGCACTGTTTGTGACCAGTTAACTTGGCTGGTAAGAGTGTGCTGATGAGACCAAATGTATGGGGTCAATTTTATCCCTGTTGGGTTAGTTTTATTCATTTTGCTCCATGAACCCAGACTGTGTGCAGTTATGCAGAGAGATATGTCACTCATCCTGAGAGGGACTATGGTTGGAATAAAAGAAAATTAACACCATAAAGAGAAACATAATTCAAAGAATATGTTGACAGAAGATAAACTTCTTTTTCATTTTTGTTTTTGGAGTCCCAGAATTTACTATAGTCCATGGTTCATAATAAGTACTTAACAATACTTAATGAATGGCCATTGTGGGAATTTATTTTGCTGGACTATGCATATTTGTAAGAAAAGTTTTTTTTCAGGTATTTAAAAACTGCTCCATGTCTGGGAGGTTTGAGAAGTGCAGATTATAAATGCTAATAAAATTAGGTAAATACATTTATTTTTTAAAATTAAAAAATATTGTTGATTGATGCTGTTGAATAAGTAGTATTTCCTATGAATAAAAAGATGGCACACTAATAAGGAGTTGATAGATCTAGTGTGTATTTTCCCCTAGTTTACACTGTCTGGAATAGTGTGTTCAGTTCTGGACACTGATAAGCTGGAAAGCATTCAGAGAAGGGAAGCCAGGAAGGTAAAGACACTCAAGTTCATGCCTCATAAAAAGCACAAGGAAGGAGCACTTGAAGGAATGGGGATGTTTGGCTTAGGAAAGAGAAGATATAGGACAGGAAGGACATGATGGCTGACTTTAAAAATGATTTAAAACATGGTTATATGGAAAAGGAATTAGAGCTATGGGTAGAAATTGCAGAGACAAATTTAAACCTCATATAAGGAATAACTTATTAATGATTAGAGCTGTCCAAAAATTGATTGGTGGCGGGTTCCTCCTTGTTGGAGGTCTTCAGACAAAGACTGGATAACAATTCATCAGTTCTATTGTATGGGTATGAGGGGAGTTCAGGTTATTGCTTGGGTTTGATGGCCATGTAGGTCCTTTCCAGGAAATGGCGTGTTGGAGTCAGCTTGTACAGCACAGGAGAGCTGACTTTTAAATGTTCATTGTGAGCATTTACACTTTGGAAATAAGTAAAGACTACAAATCAGGACTTGATATCATTTTAAAAAATAGTTGAAACTTAAGAAAGTGATGGGAAAAAGGTAATGCAGATTAAATTTAAAAGTATATTGTGTATGATTTTTTTTTGAGGCCAATTACATTTTTATCAGCACACTCATTTTTCAAATCTGAAATTCTGTGATTCTGGGAGCACAGAATGCTTTGTTGTTGCTGCTGATTAAGAATGGTTAGACACCAATTCTTTTTTTTTCTTGCCAGGGTCACTTCTTTCTTTAGAGGTAATAGGTTGTCATGTTTTCTTAAAAAACAACAACATTGTAAGACACTTATCCTCTTCTGATGGCCTCAGTTTCTTCAGATGTAAAATGTAGAGGTTGAGATAAGATGATTCCTAAGTTCTCTTCCAGCTCAGACCTTCTCTCATCTTATTCAATAACCTTCTTCTCTGTTCAGTGAATTTCCATTTCCAGATCTAACACAGGAGAAGAGAGGTAAAAGGCATTTGAAGTGCCAGCAATTGTTTCTCAGTGTCACTTTTTGAAATGCTACCAAGGAGGAAGTTTTTCTATTAAATCCACAGAACTAAAGATTCTAGAGCATAAAGGGAGCTTAGAAATGATCTACTCCAAATTCCTTCCTTTCCAGATGAGAAAACTGAGGTTAGAGGATAAGGAATGTACCCATAGTCCCACAACTATTTAGCTGCAGAGTTGGAACTAGTACCCAGGTTTTCTGACTCCCAATACAAAATGTTCCTTCTAACATACCACCATACTACTAATTCAATTCGGTTCAATGCTTTTTTTTTTTCTAGTTTATCAGTAATAAAAATCAAAGAATCTCATGAACTTATTCAGAAAGAAACAAGTCTCTACAGGGAGCTAGTGGCAGGGAGATGTCTAGTTTCAGTTTCACCTATTGACCAAATTGGGCAAGCTAAACTAAAGACTCTATCTGGAATCCACCAATGTTAAGTTCTCCTGGCCCCCAGGGAAGCCAAATATAAATGCCTCACATTTCTTTAATATTAGTTGCTGAACAGAATCAAGGTGAATAGGGGTTCAATCAAACTGCTATCTTTGTAGAATGTTTTTCAAAGACAATCTCATGAAGTAAGATATGAGATGAGAAGAACTTAATGAATAAGACTTTGAAAGAGAACTTTTCCCCAATGAGAGCTGTACTCTGGGTTATATAATAGACTCACAGAATGCTATTTTTTTTTCCTTCAGAATGCTATTTCTTAAAATACCTTAAAAAACACCTTGCAGACAATGGCAGAATATCTGTCAGTGCAATGAAGCACATAATTACTGTGATTCCTTTCAGTTTTAACCATACAAGAATAAACAAACATTCTACCCCCAGTGAGATCACATGGCAAGAATGGGACCACTTCTTTGTTTCTTCTCCTCCATCATCAATTCTGAAAAGGGTTTCTGAGTCTAACCATAATTTTTTTTCTTCTTCTACATCATAATGTTGGGATGGGGGGGTTCTTCCCAAAAGAACCAATTTCCTAACCCACATTGATCTGGTGGGGTCTGATTTGACTTCATTTTTAAATCTAGTGTTTTCCCTGGGGAAGTACATCACCTGCCTGACATCATATTGCAAGTTACACCGGGTAAAATGGAACACACTATGCACCTAGCTGCAAAAAAAAAATCATGCATATAGCTTTAGAATATAAAATTATAAAGGACTGATTCCAAGGAAAACCTAATGTGATTCATGACAATGGAACATTAAATTATACTACAAAGCAGTCACATCATGAAGCAATAACAACTGTTTAACCACCTTGAAGTGTGGCCTGTACTGTGTTCTCAAATTTTACTATTAAGCACTCAGGAGAACGGAGCAAACATTTCCTTTGCTACAATATTATTCACTGTCTGTTTGATAGATATATTGGATACAGTGTTGATTCACAGGGTTTTTTTTATATTTTAAAGATCATTCATGCGTCTGAGTATCCTGTGAAAATATTTTTTTTGCACCTCTGACTTGTTTTCCGTCTTTTACTTTTTTTCTAGATGCTGTGGTATCATGGGAGTTTTAGCAATATAAATGAAATCTACTGTAGCACAATTTAGACATTGTAAATGACTAAGAATTGTTATATGAGCACATCTTTTGAACACCACACCTGAGGTGAGCATATTTTTTTGCATATCAGTAAAAGTACTGTATCAGTACTAGATGGATGTATTTAGTTGGATTGTTTAGTATTTATTTAGTATTCAAGGAAAATTGTGAATTTGTCTTTGTATTTACAAAATTTTACCTGTAGAAAGTTCTTTACATTAAAAAAAATTACTATTTGTATTGATTTAACTTTTTAATAGGAAATTATCATTTTAAGTAAGCATTAAAAAAAAAAGAATGTTCCCAGATTCCCAGCAGGGACTAGTAGCTGAGAGCTATAGTGTGGCATCAAATTCTCTTATATAAAGAATAGAATCATGAAAGCATCTTGTTCTGAGGCTTTCTTTCTCTATAGGTGTCTGGTAGCTTGGTAGACAGAGCACTAGGCCAGGATTCAGGGAGACTTGATTTCAGATGTCTCAGATGCTAGCTATGTGATCCCAGGCAAATCACTTAATCCCTGTTTGTTTTAGTTTCTTCAGCTATAAAATGGGAATAATAACAGCACCTGTCTCTTGGGGGCCCAGAGTCTCTTAACAAATTGTTTTTGCTTCTTTAAAGTATACTAAGAGCCCTAACCCTCTGCTGGGTTGTCTGAATACACTCTGCCCCTCGACTAGAGGGTGGAGCAAAAAATTGCTCCTGAAATCTCCATTCAAGGACAGCACCCAAGCCAGCCATCTCTCCGCTTTCCCTCTAGGTTGCACTCCTTAAGACTTCTCCATCATGTTCCCTTTTTTCCCTTTTCAGCTTCTTTTTTGTTGTTGTTGTCTTCCATGTTAGACTGTGAACTCTTTCAGGGCTCCTGTCTTTCTGTGTTCATATCATGTGTCAACTTTTACAAATTCCCTGCTCCTACATTAGAAGTAGGCTTGATTCAGGTCCTCTGAGTGACTTGTTAGTTCAGGTTCAATGTTAAGATGAAATGGCGTATTTGTAGGTCATTCAACATTTAATGGAAGGAGTATTACTCAGCCATACAGCCAAAGGATGTTTAACAAAGAACCTCTAGCACTTAGCTCCAGTAAACAAGGTTCCTTTAATCTCCCTCTAGAGGTGCATCTAGTCAGAAGGCAAGTTCTCAGGACATCCTCAAATCTGAAGGGCCCCAACTTCACATAGTTGCGCCTTTTATGCCCTTAGTTGACCAGGAATTCACATTAATACTGACAGATGCATCCAGGAAGCTGATTAATGGAAGTGGAGCTTATATCTCAATCTTCTGCGTCAACCAAACCATAGGAACAGCTTTGTCTCCTTTCAGGTAAAAACTAGGCTGACTTGCTGGGGGATCAGAGTTAAGGATATTGCTCCCACCATACCTTGAAACTCACACAAGTAGCTAACTAGGGCAATTAATTAACAATTAATTGTATGCCAGCTTTTGGTCTCTGTTAGTTTTCTACAACAAAAAATCTGTGTAGGTTCTCTTAGAATATGTGTAAACTTTCTACATAGAATCACTATAAAAATGTGAATGGTAGACAGAACATTATCCACTGTCCCTTTAAGATAGATCTTGGTGGTTACAGGTTGAGTTGACATAAGGAATAAATGTCAAGTGTAGTTATTTAAAGTTGCCTAACTTCCTGGACAGTATACAAGGAGAAAAAAAAACATATGACTAGAATAGCTTTAGAAGCTCCGTCAAGTATTTAGTGAGGGCCTACTAAATGTTCAGCATTCTGGGCAACATGGAAGATAAAGGAGATGGGGGGGACCCAAGAGGCAGTATGGTATAGCACTCAACTTGAAGTCAAAAGACCTACTCACATCCTAGTCAGGGTGATTGAGCAAATAATCTAACGTCTCATAATCTCAGTTTTCTTATAGATAATAATAACTATATTTCACACAAGATTGACTTGACCACAGATTCAAGGCTCTAGAAGGTGCTCGAACCTGGGACAGGCTGAATGAAAGTTAACACAGGGATAGTTATGGACAATAGTGTTAACCCAGGGATAGTAATAGGGAAGATATTATGTTGCTATAGATGGAGAAACCAATGCTTGGAAATGAGAAGCAGATGTGAATCTGTCAGAAGTCTTTTGTTACTGTTGATGTTAAGTGTGGAAGACCACCAAAAGTAGACAGCTTTCCACTGATATAGCTTAGCAACATATCTCTTAGAGTCTTAGAGAGTTGTCTGAGGCATTGAAAAGTTAAGTGATTTGCCCATGGTCACAGAGTCATTTTGTGTCAGAGGTAGATAGAGCATTGTTCTGGCACATACTAAGTGGTACTTATTAAATATTTGTTGATAGCTTGATGAAATGTTGCCTAGGTCTTGCTAACTCCAAGCCAGCCCTCTACCTACTGAACAATTGGCCCCCCTTAAAACCATGCCTGCTGTCAAAGATAACTGCCTCCCCAGATTGAGGCCAAAGGTCAACGACAGATTAATGGCAGAACTGGAGAAAAGTGCTCATAATTCCTGGGTTTGTTCTTGTGATGCAACCATTAAGTTGTATTTCTATCACGCAATGTTTACAGAAATTTCATTCAGAGATATCCCAGACACACTAAAAAAGAGCTTGCAGTGATTTGATTTTCAGTGTGACAGGCACAAAGAGTTGGCATGTGATTAATTGTACCCATAGCTATCTGCTTGCAGATGTCACCAGTCATGAGGATTGTATTTGGAAAGAACTGATAGTGCCAGCATATATAATTGCATACAGCTGTGGAAACAATACAAATACAATTTTCACAGAAAAAAGGCATCACAGTACGTCAAGGTAGTCTTTCTCCCATTAGAATGTGAACCCCTTGAGAATATGGACCTACAACTTGGCATAGTGCCTAGAACATAGTAAGAGTCTAATAAATGCTAAGGACTGACTGGTCCTTATCTTTATTATCATCAGACAAGGTGCAAATAAAGGGCAGTCAATATTCTTACTGCTGTTGTTAGAACTTACATATCACAGCATTTCAAATGAAACCCAGACCTTACGAGGAGAAAAGACATTGTGCCCCGGATTCAGAACACTTGACTTAGAGTCAAAGCCCTGCTATTCACTAGCTGTGTGACCTTAGATAAGTCATTTTATTTCTCTGGCCCTTGGTCTTCTCACCTGTAAAATGGTGGTAGGATGGGTGATTGGACTAGATTCCTTAAACTTTCTTTTGAACTCTAATAGTCTGCGATTCTGTGAAATAATCCTCTGCCATAGGCATGGACCTAGCTCCAGAAAGGTATACAATATATTTCTAGAAAGGGAAAGCATAGAGCTTACTGCCTGTTTGCGTTTTTCTTTGTTTCATGTAGCCTCAAGTAGACACAGCATCTAGTAAATGACACAACTTTATTGTCCATTATGATACCACTGGTTTTTCCTTTACTTTGTGGGATCCCATATTTAAGCTCTGAATTTGTTGCAAATAAGTATAAGTAAGTTGCTAATCATGCCCATGAAGAAACAAGTCTGCAGTGACCTTGCCAGGGAAGGTTATGAAACAGATGAAATTTTCCTCCATACCCTTTTGACTGTCTTCCAAATGCTTAGTAGTTATAAGCAAATAGGTGTCACAGCAGATAGCCTGAGTCCAAATCCAGTCTCAGATACTTAGTGCATTTGCTGTTCAGTTGTTTTTAGTCATTTCTGACTCTTCATGACTCCACTTGGGTTCTGGCTGTTTGGGGTTTTTTTTGGCAAAGTTTCTGGAAAGGTCTGCTATTTTCTTCTTGGGCTCATTTTATAGAAAAGGAAACCAAGACAAATAAGGTTAAGTGACTTGCTCAGGGTCACACAGCTGATAAGTGCCAGAGGTCAGATTTGAACTCAGGAAAATGAGTCTTCATGACTCTAGGCCCAGCACTCTATCCACTGTGCCAGCCAACTGCATCCCTAGGACAATCACATAAATGCTATGTGCTTCCATTTTCTCCTGATAGTAATAATAGCACCTCCCTCCCATTATTGTTTTAAGGATCAAATGAGATAATTTCAAAGTACCTTATAAATCTTAAAACTCTATATAAATGCCAGCTTTTATTATTATTATTGTGTGGCAGCCTATCCAGGCCTGCCCTTTTCTATACCACTTCCCATCCTGTCTTCTATCTTTCCTATGAAAACTTACTTAGCTTTTGTCTATTCCTTCATTTATTATTTCATCAAATAAAGTAATTCTTT
>CM053598.1:117845267-117885685 GCA_028646575.1 Pseudocheirus occidentalis | reverse complement strand
CTCTCTCTCTCTCTCTCTCTCTCTCTCTCTCTCTCTCTCTCTCTCTCTCTCTCTCTCTCTCTCTCTCTCTCTCTCTCTCTCTCTCTCTCTCTCTCTCTCTCTCTCTCTCTCTCTCTCTCTCTCTCTCCCCCTCTCCCTCTCTATGTCTCTCTTTCTCTCCTTCCCCCTCATTCCTGCCCTCAAGGAATTTACATTCTGTACGGTAAGGCAACATGCACATGTGTAAATAAGCACAAAGTAGTTATTTGCAAAGTAAATACAAGATAAAGGAGGGGCTATAGTAGCTGGTGTGGGAATAAGAACCATAAGCATTTTAATAGGAGCCTTCATTGTCTTCAATCAAAGGAATGACTAATGGTGATAACTTTAGGCACGTTGTTGTTCAGTCATGTCTGACTGTTTGTGACCCTCATTTGGGGTTTTCTTGGCAAAGATGCTTGAGTATTTGGCCCTTTCCTTCTCCAGCTCATTTGACAGATGATGAAACTGGGGTAAATAAGATTCAGTGACCTGCCCAGGGTCATACAGCTAGCAAGTGTCCAAGGTCAGATTTGAACTCAGGGAGATGAGTCTTCCTAACTCCAGGCTGGCACTGTATCTACTGTGCTACCTAGTTGCCCCAATTTTAACTATAATAAGATATTGGAGAAGATATTTTTGAGCAAGGGGACTTTTTGGTCCCCTTCAAACACAGACAGCTGTCTACTTTGCCCATGAATATGGCCAGCCCAACTCTGGGTATATTTAATTTGAAAGAATTAACCTACCTAGTTTCTGAGTAGATGCATTTCACTAGGGGTTCTTAAACTTTTTTGTGTGTCATGGACTCTTTTTCCAATCTAGTAAAGCCTAGGGATCCCCATCTCAGAAAAAAAAAGTTTTTAAATGAGTAAAACAAAATTATATTGGATCTCTAAGGAAACCAATTATACTGAAATACATTTATGAGAATATGTTTTTAGAAAACAAGCTCATGGATCCCAGGTTAAGAATTCCTCTATTAGCATCAAGCTTATGACTCCACTTTTCTCACTCCATCTCACTTCCTTGGTCTCCCTCCCTCTCCACTCCAGCCACTAATAAAAAAAGGGTCGAATTTTAAATACCAACCTTTATAATGGCTGTGTACTTAAAAATCTTTGAAAACTCCTGTTTATAAGAACATCAACAATATGCTTAAATGCATAATAAGTACATTAAGTACATTATGCATTTAATCTCAGGTTAGATATTAGACCTGTTATCATAACCACATTTTGCATTGTAATTGTGGGCTTTTTATAAGATCACTTTGTGCTCATTCAAGCTGTGCATCCAACACTATGTTGTTTCCAAGCCTACATTTGCATAATTAGAGCCTGGGAATTTAAAGGAAGCTTTCTATTTATTTTATGTTCTTACTTGGAGGAGGTTCCAAATGTCTATAATATAGTTACTCTGTCCTTGGAAATAGGTAAGCTGATAGTCCTTGCTTTGCAAATGGACAGTGAGGTGTTCTCTTGACTAGGATGCTAGGATGTGTATTAAGTTCTCAGGGAAGGGCAGAAAGAAAACAGGGGCAAAACCCCATTGTGATTAGTGGGAAAGGTAGCTAGATCTGGAGTCATAGGACCTTAGTTCAAATCCCAACTAACTCCTTAAGAGACCTCAGGCAGGTCCAGTCAAGTCATTTATTAAGCACCTAATATGTGCCAGGTACTGATCTAAATGATGGGGGTACAAAGGGCAACAGAAGATAATCCTTGCTCTCAAGGAGTTCACAGTCCAATGGGGAAGATGCTATGCAAATAATTATGAATAAACAATATATAGACAGGATAAATTGGAGATAATATGAAGAAAGGCACTAGCATTAGGGGAGATGGAGAAGGCTTCCTGCAGAAGACAGAACTGTAGGTGAGAAGGAAAGCAGGAAATCAAGAGGTAGAGAAGAGGAGAGAGAATTCCAGGCATCAGGAACAGCCAGTGAAAATACATGGAGTCTAGAGATAGGGTGTCTTGTGAAAAGGACAGTAAGGAGATCAATATCACTAGATTATTGAATATGGGGAGGGGAGGGAAGGTGTAAGAAGACTGAAAAGACAGTAGGCAGCATGTTTATGAAGAGCTTTGAGTGTCAAACAAGTATTTTATATTTGATCTCAGAGGTAATAGGGAACCACTGGAGTTTTTGGATTGGAGGTGTGGTGGGTGGTCAGATCTGGGCTTTAGGAAGATAACTCTGATAGAGTGGGGAGAGACTCAAAAGTAAAAGGGAAGTTCAAAAGAGGGGAAGATTTTTTGAGGAGAGGTAACAAGTTTGTTTTTGGACACGTTGAGTTTAAAATGTCTATGGAATATCCAATTTGAGATATCCAGTGATACTGAAGATCAGGAGAGAGATTAGACCTGGATAAATAAATCTGAGAATCATTTGCTTAGAGATGATAATTGGATGATTGGAAACTGATGAGATCACCAAACACAACAGTATAGAGGGATAAGACAAGAGTGCCCAGGACAGAGTCTTTGGGAGATTCCCATGATTAGCAGATGCAATCTAGATGAAGATCAAGTACAGGAAATTGAGAAGCCATGGTCAGAAAGGTAGGAGACAAACCAAGATTGAGCAGTGACATGAAAATTTAGAGAGAAGAGAGTAAAGAGTAGGAGAAGATGATGATGACAGTATCAAAGGCTGCAGAGAAGTGAATAAGGATGAAGACTGAGTAAGGCTGTTTAATTTGGCATTTAAGAGGTCACTGATAACTTTGGAGAGAGTGGTTTCATTTGAATGATGAGGTCCAAAGACAGGTGTCAGGCTTAAGAAGAAAGGAAGCAAAAGCACTGATTATTGACAGTCTTCTCAAGTAAATCAGTCTGGAAAGGGTGAAAAGATATACACCTTTAGGATGATAACTAGTAGAAGCATTTGGTTTGCAGCAGGTCACCTATTCTCTCTGGGTCTCAATTTCCTCATCAGTAAAATAAGGAGGTTGAATTAGATGACTTTTAAGGTCTCTTCCAAGTCAAAATCTATATAAATAGCTTTGAAGATTTAAGAGCCCTGACTTCTAATGACTTGCTTTCAGCATTTGACCACATCCTTTCTCTCACTGGAAATCATTCTTTGATTCCCCACCCCTACCCCCAAATGTCTGGCTGACATGTTGCAAGGAAAAGAGTGTTGGATTTGAGCATTATTTCTGGCTCCACTGTTTATCACCTACATGAATTTGAGCAAGTCACCTCACCTTTCCTGGACTCATTTGTAATATTAAGTTTTCTTAATATTAAGGAAATTATACCAGATGACCACTAAATTCTATTCCAGTTCTATGCTCCTGCACTTGACAGTTTGGTATGGGAGCCACAAAGTGGTCCATTACAAAACCATCATACAAGAAGAGAAATTTCTCATGGCTAATATGAAAATATGCTTTGCATGACTTCACATCTATAATCAATATCATATTGTTTGCCTTCTCAAGGGGTAGAGGAGAGGTTGGAGGGAAGGAAAGAATTTGGAAATCAAAATTTTAAGTTTCAGTTTTTATATGTAATTTTTATATGTTTTGCATGTTTTTATATGTGTATAATTTTTATATGTAATTGTGAAATATTTAGCAAAAAAATTTTTTTTAATTTTAAAATTAAAAGAAAAAGAAGAAAAGTTGCTATTAGAATTAAAGGTCTCCTGAAATGCCCTGCCTCCTCCTGTCCATCTATCTGAATCTGGCCCATTTCTCAAGACCTGGTTCCACGTTCTGCCCTTCCATTGAGACTTTCACAGAAATTCCAGTCCACATTGAGCTCTCTCTTCTCTAAAATACCAGTGGTAGCTAGTGCTGGCTCCTCCAGCCTTGTGAGAGCTAATTATTTCATTTTCAGTGTGAGTATTTACACCCTAGAAATCAGCAAACTCTACAAGTTAGGGCTTAATTGTGTGTGTGTTTAATTGTTTAGACATAAGAAAATGATAGGGGAAAATAATAATGCAGATTAAACTTAGAAGTGCATTATGCATATGCTGTTTTCAGTCTGTTGTAAAACATACCCCTCCCTATAGCTCTGTCCACTTCCTTGCTTTTGACATATCATATGCTACTTTATAATATTTGCTTTGTATTAATATATGTCCTATGCCCCCAAGGAGATTTCAAATTTCTTTAAAGAAGTTTTCATTTGTATTCTTTAGATCATAGTATAGTTGCTGAGTTCATAGTGGGTGGTCAATATATTTATGCCAAATTGAACTATGCCTAGACAACAATCAGGTATTTACTTGCCTTATGATCTGAGGGGTGGGGACAAAGAAAGTGAACCTGCACTCTTTGTGTAGTTTCAATAGATGAGGAAGGAACAGCAGTGCTGCCTGGCACCACTGGAAATGATGAGTACCTTGGAATCATGGGAATTTGTGTAATCACTTTTATGAAAAGTCATGTAGCCTGAGAGCAGCAATGAATGCTACCAAGCAATCATAGGATTTAGAGTTAGAATGGACGTTGGAAATAATTTTGTCCAACAATCTTACATCCCAAATCAGGAAACTGAGCCCCAGAGATGACTTGTGCAACATCCTCAGAGTGTAATGTCAGATTGTGTTTATATACCCGAACTTAGAAAATGGAGACCGTGACGTACCCAAGGAAGAAGAAAATAGATGATAGATAACACTCTCAGCTTACCATCCTCAGGGTAGAGCACTTCCTCTAAGGGAGAACAATGCCTCATACATTGCATATCAGTTAGAAAGTGATTCTCCTTCCTCCCTGAACCCTTGTACAGGAATAGATGACATCGGTCTGTTGTTCAACTGTAGTGGACATGGTATTCCAGCATAACTCCCATTTTTCCTTCATCCTTTGGGAGATTGCATTCTGTGAGGGACACAAAGAAGGCACACAATGATTTAAAGCTTATCAGTTTCATAAAATTATAGAATTTTTTAATACTGGAAAGGACCTTAGCACTCATCTGAGAGGCAGCATGACCTTGATAGGACACCGTACTTAGAATCAGGAGACTCAGGTTTGAATCCTGCATCAGACACTTACTAGACACTATGTGAACATGTAAAAAGCTCTTCACCCTTTAGAGCCCCACAGTCCTTATTTTAAAAATTAGTATAGTGCTTCGATTTCTTATCTTACAGGGCTGTAAAAGCCATGCCTTGCAGATCTTAAAGTACTATACAAATGTAAGTTATTATTATCTCATCCAATCACTCATTTGGCAGATGAGGAAACAGGAAGAGAAAAGTATAATCTGAGGTAGCACAGCTTTCCTTAGGAGGGGATGTTGTAATCATTAGAGAAGGTTGAAGATTGCTACATTTAACAGTGCTCCTGATACTTGGTCATCAATAAATCTGCTCAATAATTTATACTTTGTCAGAGTCATTCAGTCACTCAAATATGACATCATCCTTTTCAAAGAATGGATATGTTCCTGTGATGGAAAAAAACAACTGGTGGCTAAGGGAGATGCTATAATAATCATGCATTCATATAATACTTCAAAGCTTACAAATATTTCATACATATTATCTCATTCGATTCAGGCAAAAATCCTATGAGGTGGGGAAAGCATCCTCATCCTTAGAAAACTGAGATTTAAAAAGGTCAAATTACCCAAACAAGATAGCATAGCTAATAAGTATAAAAGATCATCTGAATTCAACAAAGCTAAAGGAAAATTCCATTGAAAAATTCCAGATCATCTCCAAAACAGCTGCTTTTCCTTCCCATTCTTTAAAAGGCTATTTTGTTCACCATAGTTCATTAATAGTACAATGTTATCATCCTTGCAAGATACATATTGTAATGTGAGACATAATTCTTGCCTTTAAGGAGTTTACATTTTAGATTATGAAATCATTTTTTGCCAATCTTTCATAGAATTAGAGAAACCTCAGAGTTGGAAAAGATGAAGAAGCAGAATAAGAAGAAGCAGAAGCAAAAGCAGGAGTAGAAGCAGAAGCAGAAGCAGAAGCAGAAGCAGAAGAAGAAGAAGAAGAAGAAGAAGAAGAAGAAGAAGAAGAAGAAGAAGGAGAAGATAAAGAAGCAGAAGAAGCAGAAGTAGAAGAAGAAATAGAAGTAGAAGAAAAAGAAGAAAGAAAGAAAGAAAGAAAGAAAGAAAGAAAGAAAGAAAGAAAGAAAGAAAGAAAGAAAGAAAGAAAGAAAGAAAGAAAGAAAGAAACAGCAAGAGATATAAGCTAGTAGCAGAGAGCTCTCAGAGCTTCAGGAAAGACAGAAGGGCAGCCAGTGTGGCCAGGCCATAGCCAGCTGATTCCAGAACCACAGTTAGAGTCTTTAGCAACCATCAACTTGCCATTAGCTATCAGTGCTCTGCAACCTGATCCATTGGGATGGGAACAAAAGAAACTCATGAGTCAGACCCTGTGTTTCCATGCTGGTGCTGTGAGTTTGAATTGTGGCTTTCTCCCACTATGGTACAGCAACAGAATGCTTATTACCTGTTTAAATTCCTTGTCATTTGTCTGTTTTAATTAAATTATTATGAGTGGGAAAACTAAATGCATTCCTAATTAAGTGCCCTGGGTTATAGTGGTCTCTCTTGTCCTTCTGACTTTAGAAAAGCCCTATGTTACAGCATATGATTCCTACCTAGAATAAAAGTTACAGGTTAAAAAAAAAGACCCCCCAAAACTGCTTTGGTTTATTAGACTATACTGGTAGCCCACAGCCTTATGGAACTGGATTCAGGTCAATTTATAGGATTGTTTAAAAGGAAATGTTTAGGCAACCTCACTGCACTGACACCTTTCATGTCCTAGATCCCTGGCGGGTTGTAAATCAAGGCCAGAACCCAGAGGCCAGAAACAAACTCCTTTTCTTCCCACTCCAAAGCTAACAGAGGTGGTTTCTTAGGCTTAGCATTTCCATAACCACTGCCAGCTTTAGGAGTCTTGGTCCCAGGTTCTGGCAACCTCTGCCTGTCAGGTGCTTGGTGGTGAAGGTGGGGGCATGGGTGGTGGTAGGAAAAGTTATTTTTGTCATTTCACAGTGGCTTTAAACACTAGTTACTTTTGTGTCGTATTTAGATGAACTTAAAACAGTCAAAACGATGACTCACTTTAGATCCTGAATTGCTCTAAGTGCTCTGGGCCCCTGTCTGGGGCTGTTTTGAATAGTATCTTTACATGATGTGAAGTAAGACCATGTTGGTGGATCACTCCAAACAAGCATTTTGGGAATCACCTTTCTTTTTGTGACCATCCTGCAAAACTGCAGTTTTAAATGGCAGGGCTCTTTTGTCTTTTTAATTTCAAACAAGGAAGGGGAAAGCAATGGGAGATACTGGGAAGATTTTTGTTTTATCTTTTTCATTCATTCATATTCAACGATGAAATGGTAAGAAAAAGAGAAGGGAAAGTTGTGAGTGAGCAAAGATTTTCTGCAGGAAATAAGGAAACAATGTGAAGCTAGATTGTCCCCTGGAAACCTCATGTGCCATGTGCCTCAAGGAGATACGACTTTACTTGAGGGCATACTCAGTTGCAAAGTATTTCCTTCCCAACCTTGGTCTCACCACCAGGGCCAGCCCTGGACAGGCCTGGGAAGCTCAAGTTTGATGCTTTATCATCTTCCCTTTCTCCATTCCTCTGCTGATTCCCAGTGCTTTCTTCTCCCTACCCCCTCACTATTTTTCCATCATGCTGCCTGATGTCTTCCATTGTAATATTTTCATGTATTATTATTATTGTATCATTATATTACTCTTTACATGTTCATGTATTCTCTCCTATTCATGTAGTCTAGCCTGTTTCTTTCTTCTCCTCTTTTCCCCATTGCTGAGAGACAGCAAAGAGTTAAATTTCCACAGAACTGCTAGAAATTGCTGAAGTGAGACTGATAAAGTTAGTAGATAGCAGATGGGCCCGACCAATCAGAAGGCAGATAATGCCCTTGAGAGACCCTCAGACTAGGATAAGGACTGATCCAGTTTAAACTGGTAGGGGTCAATGACTAACCTAAAATGACTAAATTGAGCATGTTTAATAAACCTCATGCATAGATGTGACACACCCCACACAGAATTAGAGCCTCATTAATAGAACATGGAACGCATGATAATTATGATGAAGTGGGGTCATGCTTAGGAAAAAATATGTAATGGGCATATAAGGCAGATTGTAACCTGAAAAAGAATGGGTCAATCTGTCCTTTGATGGGAGATATCCTCTCTGAACTAACAGTATAAAGCTTTTCTCGATTTTGTGTTCAGCACTCTCTCTTCCCAAAAATGAGTGGGCCCACTTCTGGCCAGAGGCATTCAATTCCTCTGAACTTCTCCTTAATAATCTTCTTTTGATACCCAAATTTTGGTATCAATTGTGTTTGTGTTTCTTAACACATGTTGGATTCTATTTTTAGCTAGGTGTTAGGAAAAATGGATCTCTAAGTTCTCTTCTTATAATTTTATCAAAACACTTGATAAAGTCTCTCATGTTATTGATGTATAAAAGACTGAAAGATGTAGGCCCTATAATAGTATAATTAAGTGGAATTGGAAGTGGGTGAATGAATGGACATGAAGAATACTCATTAAAGATTTGATTTCAGCTGGGAAGGAGGTCTCTATTGTAGCACCCCAGGGATTTGTGCTTGCCTACTGTATTGTTTAACATTTCTATCAATGATTTGGATAAAAGAATAGATAGCATGCTTATCAATTTAGCCAATGATAAAAAACTTAGGGGGAGAATTAACACACTAGATGCCAGAGTCGAGTTTCAAAAAGAATCTGATACCACAGAATGTTGATTCAAGTCAGGTGAAATTTAAAAGAGATTAAATATAGTCTTTACACTTAGGTTTTAAAAAACCGTGGGGGGGGGGGAAGAGAGACAGGGCTAAACAGAAGTGTATTTGCAAAAGATTTGAAGGTTTTAGTGGGCTAAAAGCTCATTGAATCTAGAAGATAGGGCATCCCTTCCTCCCAAAAAATAATGCCATTTTAGGCTGCATTGGCTGAAGAATTGTTTCCAGGGATAAAGGAGCTAATCATTGTGTTACATTTTGCCGTATTTGGACCTCATCTATAGTACTGTATTCATTGGGTATCACATTTCAGGAAGGATTTCGATAAGCTTCAGAGTATCTAAGAAGGGCAATCAAGATGGTGAAGAGCCCTGAAATCATGACATATAAGGATTTGTTGAAGGAGCTGGAGATGATTTATGCGGAGAAGAAATGAAACAAGGATATGAGAACTATGGTCAAGTATTTGAAGGGTTTTCATGTAAAAAAAAAGACTCAGACTTACTCAGATTGACCCTCAGAGCCCAGAATTAGGAACCACATATGTGGCAAATTTAGGTTTAATATAAGGAAAAACTTGCTAGAAATTAGAGCTATCCTTGAGTGGAATTGGCTACCTGAGTGTTGGGTTCTCGTAATAGAAGTCTTCAAGCAAAAGTCAAATGACTACATAGGGAGTATGTTATCAAGGAGATTTACATTCGGGTGTAAGGTAGAATGAAGGGGCTGCTGAGGTCCCTTCCAAACTCAGATCCTGTAATTCCATAACCTTCAAAAGGAGTTCTTGGTTTAGAGGAAGGGGAGGGAAACTTTTTTCTCCTGCATCACTGATCATTGACTTGTGAGGGTAAAAAAATTAAATCACGGGATATGCCCAAATAAAAAGCAACAATCAAGAGTTGTGGGCAAGGTTTGAAAATCTGTGTCCAATCACTCTGCCAAAGTAAATGTTGGTCTACTCCCTACTTCCTCCACTATCAATACTCTCCCAATAAGTAGCAGTAATGATACACTGTCTGTTCCTAAAGCATTATTAAAACAATTAAATCTGCTGTTATCAATGAACTATTGCCAAATACTTGCAAAATATTGAATACAATTAAACAATGACCCAAATGCAGTTCTTGGGGCCTGTGTTCCTTGTCTTGGTTTGAGTGGATACAAGACCTACAATATAGAGGAGGTATCTGGCAGATGAGAAGCTCTTTTCTAAAGCTACAGAAAGAACCTGCCTCTATTAGGGAAGAGTTAAAACTATTAGAGTAAAGGGAGGCAATAGTTAGGTTAGACTATCTTAAGCCAATCATGTTGTGGTTAATCCAGGGAGACTGGGTAGTGTAGTGGAAAGGGATCTTTTTCTGGTATAAGAGGAGCTGGGTTCAAATGTCTCCTGCTATTTACTACTTATATGCCCTTCAGCAAATCCCTTAATTTTCCTGGACTTCAGTGTCCTCATCTATAAAATGAGGGTGATAGGGAAGGCGATGTTGAACTATATAACTCTGAAATCTCATCCAGCTTGAAATCTCTGATCCTTTCTGATCTCTGGGGCTCTTCATTTGAATCTGGACTCTCTTAATAAATGTCCACTTGAAAAAAGTCCTCAGTTTTGGATAAAGATATAATTCAATATTCAGTTGTCTAAAATAGACTCAGAAAATTCCTAGGTACAAATACAACAACCAGAATGTTCTGTCCCAAAAGGGGGAAAGAATGAAACACTGATGAGAAAGCAAAGGGTAGTGTTCTCCTTGAGGACACGAGAGCTATTTGTGGGTACATCAAACACTTAGCATTAGGGACATCTGGGGAGAGTGGCTGTGAGCTCTTATACTCGGCTGAAAACCTGGCTATAAACAGTAGCACTGGCTTTTTGGTTTGCTCCCTCTGTCCCTTTATAACCGTGCCAAAGTACTCAGATGTGGCAAGTATAGTGATTTTCTGATGCATGGCTATTATTTTGTTTCCATATACAGACCACCTGAATTCCTTGCATTTAATTTACAGGCACCACTGCTCTTCATTGTTCCTCATAAATTGTATAGTCCCAGGGTTACCTCTTGGAGCCTCTCTCTACCACATGCTTCTGGAACACCCACTTTTTTCTGTATAAACCAAACTCTATGACTCATTCCCAGCTCTAAACAACCAATGTCTCTTCTCTTTGACATACTATCATTTTTTAGCATATGAACATTAGTTGCCTGTGACTAAAAGCTATTAGGTCCCTGGAATGCTGGCTCTAACTAATGCTAACACTTCTAGCAACATGTGCCCCTTGATATTGCAAAGAAGAATTAAATAACATTCTTGGACACTTGGGTTCTGATCCCAACTCTGACAAGTGACCTCTGGAAAGTTGGTTCATGTTTTTATGTTTTATTTTCATCATCTGTAAAATGGTGATGCTAATACTTAACCTGTTTTGAGCATCAAGTAAGATAGACAATCCTCAAACAGCATGAATTCAAGGCATTTCAACCTCCCATTTGCCCTCCTCTGGATACTCTGCAGTTTATTGGGTGGCTAGATGGCAGAATGGACAAAGTGCTAGACTTGGAGCCAGGAAAACCTGAGTTTTAATCCTGCCTCAGACACTTACTAGTTGCATGAGGGCATGTGACTTCTTTCCACCTTAGAATTTCCTGATCTCATGGCTTTCTGTGTGGATTGTCAGGATCCAAAACCATCCTTCTCTTTTTACTATCAGGAGACACCTGTTTTCCAGAGCTAAGACCCAACAAGCTGGCTGTGCCCTGAGCTTGGCATAACAACAGTCCTTTGCACTCACCCTCTAGATCAGTGGTTCTCAACCTTCCTAATGCCCCAACCCTTTAATACTCATATGTGGGCGTATCTGTATGTGGGTGGACCCGCCTGGAGACGGATAGAGGAGTGGTATCTCGGTTCTTAAGACCATGAGAAGTATGTGTTTTCTGATGGTCTTAGGTGACCCCTGTGACCCCTGTGAAAGGGTCATTCAACCCCCAAAGGGGTCGTGACCCACAGGTTGAGAACTGCTGCTCTAGATGAACACTGCCGCAACTAAATCACAGAACTGATAGTCCCTGAGCTTTGGCACCAACAGACCCAGACATGAAGCCCTGCTGCGAACAGACTTTTTGTCACTAGACAACCTTGCCTCACTGTTGCTGTTCTGTCTCACTGTTGCTACACTATACTGATTCTTTATCTAGCCACGTATATATATATATATATATATATATATATATATATATATATATATATATATATATACAACACATGTGTCTTAATTTCTCTCCCCCAATGGAATAAGAAAAGCGTTTTGCTTTTAACCTGTGTGAACTCTTTTGTAATTTTGGAGTTAACAGTGGTTGCAAAATCTCTGTGATGATTTAGTCATTTGTTACTGGAGTTGACAGGATCAAATCATATTTGCAGCACTTTTCAAGCCTTAAAACCCTATGCTGACTGTAACTATCAATGCTTTTTTTCTGAATTTTGGCACCCAGAATTGAATACAATATTGCAGGTCTAATAGGAAATGATATAACAAGATTCTCATCTCTAGCCCCTTGGGGCTTCAAAGAAAAGCTATCCTTAAGGTGAGAGAAAGATCAAGATCCAGAAAAGGAAACTTAAAAGGATCAATTTGGTCTGTAGGAGGAAAACTAGGAATGAACAGCTTTATGAAAGACAAAGTAGAGAGTAGCCAGGAAGGGGGATAGTCTGATAGTATCAGCAGCTGCAGAGAGATTAATAAAGATGAAGAGGAGAAACAGTCATTGAATTTAGCAGTTCAGAGATCACTGGTAACCTCAGAGAAAGCAGTTTTGGTAGAATGAAAACCAAGAAGCTAGGCTAAAAACAACATGATGGCATTGAGTATAAAAAGGTATAAAAGATACAAGATAATAAGTAGCTTTAGGATCAAGTGAAAATTTCCTTTAAGGATGAGTGAAAGTTGGGCATATTTATCACTGGCAAGGAAGTAGCCAGTGACAGGTGATAAGAGGGTAAAAGAAGAGAGAGACAGAAAAAGAGAGAGAGAGAGAGAGAGAGAAAGAGAGAGAGAGAGAGAGAGAGAGACAAAGACATATAGACAGAGACAAAGATGGAGACAGAGACAATGACAGAGATAGAAAGAAACAGAGAGAGGTTGTAGAGAGGATTGCTGTTAGGGTCAGGGTGGAGAAAATGGCCTCTGTGGTTCATTCCAAATTAGAGATTCTGTGATTCTGACTGAACTTTCACATAGCACCTTGTATTAATTATAGTTTGCTATCATATATACTTTGTCTCTCTTACTAAGCTCCTTCAGGGCAAAAACAATGTTTTTTCGCTATCACTCATAACGTGGTCAACTACAAAGAGCTTTGGCTTTGGAATCAAAGGAAATGAGTTCAAATCCTGCCTTTGTTATTTATGACCTGTGTAATCTTTTTTTTTCCCCACACAGGCTATGATTGATTTATTAACATGATTCTCTGAAGCCCCAAATTCATCTGTGGCTTTGTCCAAAACCAGAAGGGGGGGGGGCTTTAAGCACTGGTGAAAAAAAATCGTTTGACCTTGAAATTAAGTCAGAGATTTCTATGAATCTGGTGTTTGCTTATTTCACATCAGCTCAAGAGGACAAGATAACAGTTTTCACAGGGAATGATCATGAATGACTGATAGGGGAGTGTGGTCACAAGGCAGGCACTAGATCTTTCCATATTTCCTTCTTTTAAAAAAAACCTAATTAATTAATTCATTAATTTTTGTTTTCAACATTCACTTTTATAAGATTTTGAGTTCTAAAATTCCCCCCTCCCTCCACAGTCCCCTCCCAAAGATGGCCTGCAATCTGATATTAGCTGCGCATGTACAATCATATTACCTGTATAATCTTAAGTAAGTGATTTAAGTTCTCCGGGCTTCAGTTTGCTCATCTGTAAAATGAGGGTTGGACTACATGGTCTCTCTGGTCCCTTTCAGCTTTAAATGTATAATCCCATTGCAGTATTTCACATATAGTAGGCATTCATCACATACTTATTGAATGAGTGAATTTGATAGAATAATATTCCATCTATTCTTTTGGTTCCTACAGTTTGGGGGTAGTCCTGCCTAGAAACAAATAGTGGTCCTTGATATTACTTCTTTCATGTGTCTATGACTCATAGTGTGTATAGGGGCGGGGTGGGGTTCACTTTATATAGAATTCTTTTAGTCAATTTGGCACATATTAATTTAACACAAAATGACCTTTTCAGTTCACCACATATTTCAAGCACAGATTACATTTGTAAGATGGTAATTTAACTGAAAAGCCAGAGACATTCTCACAAACACTCAGCTTCATGCTAAACCTCAAATATTGTTTGCTGAAACATGTGAGTAGTCAGCAATTTCATTTCAGACCAGAGTAATGACGACTAATGTGACTAGCCCTCAGTCTCTTTATCTTGAAGATGAAGGGTTTGTACTAAATGGACACCACTAAGAGCCATTTTAACTTAAAATTCTATATTCTATTCTATCCCAGCCTAGCCTAGCCTGTTCTGTCCTCTTCCCTCATTTTATTGGGAACTCCTGAGAATCGTTTTGCTGGATCAGGGTACCTGGGGTCTTGATATGGATCCATTACCATGTGAACAAATACTAAACACATCATTACATCTTTCTGGGTCTCAGTACCATAGCGGACTGATGAACAAGGAAGGACATTTCATAGGGAGTAGGTGGACTAGCTTAATGGCTTTAATATAAACATTAAAGACTGTATTTTTGTACAAATTGGTGCTGATGCAGTTGGGTGAACATATAAGTGCGGTGGAGATTTTGTATGAGACAAGTGGCTACTTCTGTCATGTTCCTCAGCCCATTCTGTGTCTGCCTTCTCCTTTTGGACTGCTGTGCCTGCCTCTATATTCAATAAGTCCTTTTTGGTCCTCTGGACTTAATTAATCTATAAGCTTTCTGGCCTGACCCCAGCACTACGTTCTGTTTATTCTATCCTATCATCAGTAGGAACACACATCCTTTTACCCCTAAGTAAGCTCTGTCCCTCTAGGTCTGCTGATTTCTAGTAATTGTAGCTATGTGCCTCCCTTATCACTGTATCTGAATACTGAATGCCTCTAACTCTTTGACCTTGACAAGTCACTTCCTGCTGCTATTTGACCTTATACAAGTAGCTGGTTCTGCTACTATTTGAACTTGATCAAGGCCCACCTTTTTTGGGTCTCAGTTTTTGAATCTGTAAAGGGGGGTTGATCTGAATTGTGATTAAGATTCCTTCTAATGTTAAATTCTATTAAGACTATTATCCTGTAGCTGTAGAGGATCCAATAATCTTGTCACATTCAAACAAACAAAAAAAACAAAAGCAAAGCCCTGTTCAAATAATAGCAGAGCTAATTATCACCCTGTGGACCCTTATGCTGGGGGTTCTAGAATTATGGGCCCAGAATGCTATGTCTCACCAAAGAACTGCCTGTACTCTGAGGAACTTTCAGGACCTTATGGGAGGCAAATACTTCACAAAGTTAAGCTAGAGATATGACCTATAATCTCTGCCACATAAGCATTACAATAGTCTAATAAACCACAGTACCAATTCTAGTGGGCCAGATCTACTCACTGAGCAGTATTATAACTATTCTGAAAGGGAACTATCCTCTGCCACTCCTCTTGGAGCCCTGATGTTATTTAACAGGAAGAGTAAGAAGTGGTGACCTTGCCATCTCTGCAGAGCACTGAAAGCCATTAGCATTTGTGACTTGTATTCTTTCCTTTCACACTCAACTCACTGGACCAGCTAGAAAGAGGGCAGGAGGTTATACTCATCGAAGTGGAGATCCAAACATATACAATCTGATCTAGATATAGAAAGGTGACAAAGGAAAGACAACCTTCTCTACTCACTGCAGCTTGTAGGAACACTAGGTTAGGCCATTTGGTTTGTATGATGCTTTCCTAAAGTTTTCAAATATCTACGACAGTCTATATTTTAAGAGTTTCTAGACAAGGGAGTGGCAGTTTCTTTTGATAATATTCTCATCTATTCCTTGCACCTTGTCCAATGCTTGGAATTGGTCTATGCTTATCTTCTAGGACCTATATGATCACTGGATGTCTGGCAAGTAAAAAAGTGTCCATTTGAGAAGGAAGAAATAGAATTTCTGCAGCATTGAAAAGGACAACTAGGAATATACATGAATAAGGCAGACACTATCATGTCTTCTCAAAAACAAGTAGTTTTGCATGAGCCATGTTTTCCACTCCCTGGATCTTCCCTGAAGTTACTCCATGAAACACAGTTCCTGTTGTCAGTGTCTCCCTGGGAGAGTTCCAGACTGACTTGCAATATGCCCTGGTAGCCAAAGTGGCACAGAAATGTAAAGGCAACCATTATCATCTGGGGAGTCACTAGGTTTAGAGGATTCAGGTCTGGCTGTCCTCCCCAATGCTATACATTTATTGTCTCCCCCAGTAGACTGTGAACTCCTTAAGATCAGGGACTACATTGCTTTTCTGTTTGTATCTTTAGCCCTTAAAAACGGTGCTTTGAACATATTAAGTATATTATAACTGCTTTTCTGTTTATTCACTCACTGTGGCAGACCATTGCATCAGGAAAGTATCTTCAAGTAGTGCCTTGGTTTTGAAAACTACTGTTATTCCATTCCTAGATTTTCTGCTCTAACAATGCCTCTCATCAACCTTCTGCAATATCTTAAGATATTTCCATGGGTCAGTGAAAGCAGAAAGTACTGTCTAGTTCATCCAATGCCTTATCTACTAGTTATTATTTTTTAGTTGATTTGGCTTTATCATTTTCTAGGCTCTGGGACACTACAACCAGTGTGGCAGAGATCCTGTCATGAACATTGGGATTTGGAAGCTCAGTGAATCAGCCAATCTGAAAGGCCTTCTTTCAGATCATACACTTTGCAGCCACTCAGAACCATTTGAACCCACTCAAAATGGATCTTCTTGGAGCAGGCACAATAATGTCTATATCAAAACTGTGTTTTCTGCACTCCAAATGAACATAACTCCTTCATGAAAAAGGTTAGTTTCTGATGGGTTCCTATATGTTGTCTCTCTCTCTCTCTCTCTCTCTCTCTCTCTCTCTCTCTCTCTCTCTCTCTCTTTCTCTCTGTCTCTCTGTCTCTCTCTCCTTAAATTTCCTCCCATCAAGATGATCAGGTCATTCTACAACCCACTAGGTAATTCTGTTATAGAAACATAATTCACTGTCTACCCTTTTCAAAGGCCCACCCACATGGAATTGGGGCCTTCAGACTTGGTAGATGACACAAGACCACACAAGTCACCACCACCCTGCACTGCTGGCCAGAGTTGTTTTCATATGATGAGAGGGGATACATCTATGTGACCTAAACACTATTGTATCTTGGTTGAACATCCTTTCTATGTTGGGGCTAAGTAAACTATGGGTGCCTCATCTCATCCAAATATTGAACTTGAACCTGAACCTGGACTGGACTAAGTCAGGCCTGCCTCTATTTCTGAATTGTGAAATATACTATTGTACTAAAAGACCTTTTAGAAATTTGTAAAGCAACCAATAGGCCCCTTATCCATCAGTCAGGTCAGGTGGTAAGCCCCATGGGTTACTAGCTAGATTACCCCCTAAGCTATATATCCATTTAGTGTTTCATTGTTCCTAATCACAGGATAATAGTTTGAGAGTTGAATTTAGATACCACTGAGTCTAGCCTGGATAAAGAAATAGGCCTAGAGAAGTTAAATTATATGCCCAAGGTCATATGTGTTTCATCCACATATAGATATTAAGTGGCAGACCTAGGGTTCCGTTCCTTTGACTCCAAAGTAAAGACTGTTTCCACTGTGTTC
Source organism: Pseudocheirus occidentalis (assembly GCA_028646575.1). Lineage (NCBI taxonomy): Eukaryota > Metazoa > Chordata > Mammalia > Diprotodontia > Pseudocheiridae > Pseudocheirus > Pseudocheirus occidentalis. The sequence goes on along the minus strand of CM053598.1, from coordinate 117,868,064 downwards.
TATTATCTCCCTTGTTGTAGTGAACCCACCTTGACCTCAACATATGTCCAAAAGAGCCTTTACACACCTAATAAACTGTAGATTGATAAGAAAAATATCAGTCCAGGAAATTCTGTAGACTCAAGAAAGAAATTGGGACCCCTCCAGTATCTAGTAGATACTGGTAGGTCCATGGGCTTGAGGAGAGACTATGGGAACCATCATGCGTCAGAGTCAGTATCAGTATTTCACTGACCTATGGCCTCAAATTCAAGAAAGATGGCTTAAGGTAGGGGTTCTTAATCTTTTTTTGTGTAATAGACTCCTTTGGCAGTCTGGTGAAACTTATGAACTCTTCAAAACAGTGTTTTTCAATGCATAAAATACAAAAAATTACAAAATAAGACCAATTATGTTGAAATATAGTTATCAAAATGTGTATAAAAACCCCAGGTACATGCACTCCTGGTCTTGGTGGAAAGCTCCAGCTAACACGAATGAAGAGGTTGTCATACTCTTTCCATGAAAGGATACTGTTTCTATAGGAGACAAATTGTCATTTTCCAATGTCTGGGGCTTTGCCTTCTGTACCATTTCCTAACCACGCTGACACTTTTTGTACTTTCTCTGGCTTCTAGATTTGTTTAGAAATCTCTGAGTTGAACCCAGCAGGATACCTCTTTTGGAAAAACACCCTTTCCCCTGTTAATGGTGTCAATCATTGTTATACCAAATAGTGATCCATATAGACAACTCCATGTCTTTAGTGGGTTGGGACCCTACATTACTCAGTAGCACACTTCTCTGTCATCATGAAAAAGAAAGTATCAAATTGTGATTTGTATGTAGCCATGCTATATATCGTACAACTTAGATGGAAACAATCTTTTGTCCTTCTCAGGATTTGCAATCTAAAACAAACAACATTGCTTCCTTTTTGCTGATTCTCATCAACTTTTTTTTTTGTTTTTTTAAATTTGTTTTTTTGTTTGTTTGTTTTTGGAAACTAGGCTCTTTCTCTAGGTCAGGTGGGAAGTTCAGTTGCCTCTCATGGGTCTGATCCCACGCTTTATTGACAAGGAAACTTTGACCTACTCTAGATCCTGCCTGGACTGCTTTGTCTACCTCCAACCATGTAGGCCACAACCACCTCCTAGCCTGGAGGTTTACCATATTTATGCTTAGTACAGAAATCTGATTGGTTTTTTGCCCCAATCCTGCTCAAAATTCCTGAACTCAAGTGATCCAACAGGTTCATTCTCTCCAGAAGCAGGGATTACAGGCCTACAATACCAGGCCTGACCTCATTAACTTCTAATATTTAATTCTATGTCATTTTAGCTCCACAAAGGTCTTTTTATATCTATTTCATCTTGAAGGTGATACAAAAAGTTCACGTTTGGGTGTTTGTACTGTAAGCACTAAGTTATTTGGTCCTTTTTCCTATAGCATATCAGAGCCCTGGCATCACCTTCAACACGCTGAAGTGACCTGCTTTTTTTTTAAAGACTACATAGAATTATAGAAAATATAATTTCATGGCTAAACTAATGGAGTATTAAAATAATAGTCCATTAGACATCAGTATCCAATGGCTACATTTTTTCAGATCAATAAGATCTTTTAAAAATATATGTATTGTAGGTACATTTAAATTTTATTACATTTAAGAACCAAAAGTCTAGAAAGAACCCACGCACCTCTGTAAGACTATAAGTTGCTACTAGAGAATATCTTGGTCCTGAGGATAAATTTGATTCATTTAGCTTTTACTTAAATAGTTGGTGAATAGTTGTAATTTGTACCTTTACATTTCTCCCGTTTGTCCCTTTCTCTCCACTCAGCCACCACCCTGGTTAAGGCATTGGTCATTTCTCACCTAGACTATTGCAATAACCTTCTAACTGGTCTCTTTCCCTCAAGTTTCTATAGACTCCAGTCCATCCTTCATTCAATAGACAAGGTCTGACCATGTCACTCCTCTGCTCAACGACTTCTACAGGTTACCTAATAGCCTCAGGATCAAATATAAAGTCCTCTGTCACTTAAAGATGTGGCAAGCTGGCCCTGACCTACATTTCCAGTTTTCTTATAGTTTATTTCTCTTTAATGGACTCTACAGTTCAGCAACACTGCCTTACCATTACTGCCCTAAAGGAGCTTATATGTTTTTTGGAGAAAACAACACATACATATATAAGTAAATAAATACAAAGTTATTTTGGCAGTTGGGGGAAGGGATAGTCAGGAAAGCCTCAAGTGGAAGATAATAATAATAATAATGGCAACATCGATAACATTTATATTGTGTTTAAGGTTTGCAAAATGTCCACCTAGAGCTCTGAAACCTTACCTCCAGGAGATAAACTGATAGACTTGTTGACTTCAACCCAAGCAAGCTTTGATCATAATTCTGACTCCTTGGATGGAGCTGGTGAAATGTTCAAAGAACTAATTGTGATGGTGCAAGCTGTTTGGATGGGACTCAAGACCCTCCGCTGAAAAATATAGTGTAGCTGCATAGTTATTGATAAGTAGGGCCATTAGTGTGCAGGTTTCATCTTCCATAGTGTTAGAACATTGGGAGCCACTGCAAAAGCAGGTGGGTAGTAGATTTTTCCTTCTATGTATACTTAAAATCCTTCTGGGCCCCAGGCTTCGGCGGGGGTGGGGTGGGGTGGGGGGGAACTTGGAAAGGGGGGAAGCACCGAGGGGCCAGGCCCAGCCGGCGGGGTTCCTCATTGGGCGTAGCTGCGGTCGATGCTCGTAGTTGCCCTTATGGCGATGAGAGCGGCGAGGCTGGAGCCGGGCTCCGAGGGGTTCAGCGTGAGCTCACCGCCAGAGTTCGAGTCGGAGTCGTCGGAGCCGGCCGGGAAGCGGGTAGTGCCCGGCATCGTGTACCTGGGGCATATCCCGCCGTGCTTCCGGCCCCTGCACGTGCGGAAACTGCTCAGCGTCCACACCGAGATCGCCCGCGTCTTCTTCCAGCCGGAGTATCCATTGGGCAGATGGAAGAAAGTGCTTGCCGCTTGGGGGGCCGCCGCTTGGGGCAGGGCTACACTGAGGGCTGGGTGGAGTTCTGGGACAAGAAGGTGGCCAAGCTGGTGGTGGCCAGCCCGCACAACACGCCCATGGGCGCCCAGCGCCGAAGCCCCTTCCGCTATGATCTCTGGAATCTGAAGTACTTGCACCGTTTCAAGTGGAGCCATCTTGAGTGAGCGCCTGGCCTCTATGAGCGGAAGTCCGGCAGCAGCGTGTTAGAGCAGAGATCTCTCAGGCCAAGCGGGAAACAGACTTTTACCTGCAGAGCGTGAAGAAGAGCAAACATTTCCTGAAGAAGGCAGAGGCTGCGTTGGCTGCTTGTGGGGATGGATCAGTAGTCCGAGAGAAGACCTGGGGATCAGAAAACACCGAGAGATTCAGGCCAGCCAGGGCAGGGAACAACTACCAGCCCAGATCCACGAGTTTGGCAAGAAGGCCCAGCCAAAGGAGCCTTTGCTGACCAAAATTTTCCATCCTGGGATCTGAGTTTCTGTGAAACTGACTTTAATGACCTCAGCTTGACCAGCGTAGTACAAAAGGGCCTGAAAACACCTAGAGATGAAGTCTATATGGGTAGGAGATGTGTTCTCATTTTAAAATTGTTTTAAACATTTTTATTTAAAGTTTTGAATTCCAAATTCTATCCCTTCTTCTCTCCTTTCCCCCTTCCTGAGATGGTAAGCAATCAGATACAGGTTATACATGTACAATGATATAAAACATTTTCATATTAGTTATTTTGTACAAGATTTGAAGAAAAGAAAAAAATGAAAAAAGTTAAAAATAGTGGGGTACCACCTCACATCCATTAGATTGGTTACTGTGACAGAAAAGGAAAATAATACATGTTGGAGGTGATGTAGGAAAATTGGGACACTAATGCACTGTTAGTGGAGTTGTGAACTGATCCAACCATTCTGGAATACAATTCAGAATTATGCCCAAAGGACTTTAAAATTGTCCATACCTGGTGACCCACTAATATCTCTACTGGGTTCATATCCCAAAGAGACTTTTTTTTTAAAAAGGGAAAACTACATATTTTTTTTAAAAAATATTCATAGCTATTTTTGAAGTGGCAAAGAATCAGAAATTGAAGGGATATCCATCAACTGGGGAGTGACTGAAAAAGTAGCGGTGTATAATTACAATGGAATACTATTATGCTACTAGAAATGAGGAGCAGTCTGACTTCAGAAAAACCTGGAAAGACTGAGATGAAGTCGTGCAAAGTCAAGTAAGTAAAGCCAGGAGAACACCGTACACAGTAACAGCAATATGTTATGATCAAGTGCAAAAATACAAAGATTCACGACAATTACAAAGGACTCATGATGAAAAGTGCTATCCGCCTCTAGAGAAATAACTGATGGGGTCTGAACATAGATCAAAACATACCATTTTTTACTTTCTGTATTTCTATAGGTGTTTTTTTCCCTTTAGGTCTATGTCTTCCTTTACAATATGACTAATATGGTAATATATTTTACATGATTGAACATGTAACCCATATTGCTTATTGTCTCAGAGAGGTGTGAGGTAAGGGAGGGAGGGAGAGAATTTGGAACTCAAAATTAAAAAAAAAAAGTTAAAAATTGTCAACATGCAATTGGGGGAAAATAAAATATTATTTTTTAAAAAGAAAAAAGAAAATGGGACAAGAAGAGAGGGAAAACTTGCTCTTAGAACTCAAAATTATTCACTAGCTGGTGAAACTTTTTTTTTAATTATGGGGAAAAACCCCCATAGAGTCCCTTCTCAACCAGTTGGAATGTAGCAGGTTAGAGAGAGTTAGACAATAGTGCCAGAATGAATTAATGAAAAATTATTAGCACTTATTATGTGCAAAGTAGAGATAGCTCTCAAAATGGTCAAATTCTAAAGATAGAGACAACACATATAGGAAGTTTCAGCTTCCGGTCAAATAAAAAGATCTATGATTCATAAGGTGCAACAACAAAACAGATGGTAGTTCTTTAGGAGGAAGCTTTAAAATCACTTCATCCAACCCTGTCATTCTATACCTGAGAAAATTCAAGTCAAGAGAAGAAAAATAATTCGTGCAAGGGCACAAAACTATTTTATTTGTTATATTTCATTTCATTCACACAGCAACGCATAGCAAACACAAAGGATTCCTTCTGTCCAAAGAGGTAGAATCAAAGGTCTGACTCTCTAGAGTTTGCAAACTAGTGTATCGAAATTCAATGAACCCATAAGCTTGGCTGCACTAAAAATGACATAGATTCCTAGGAAACCCCAACAGGGATAATTTCTTTCCTTTGGAGTTTTACCCTCACTTCTATTCTTCACCTGCTAAACATAATGTTCTATCTTTGGCAGCTGTCCTCTGCTAACTCATCATCTAGTGAACTGCTAATGAGATGGGGTCTTCTCAGGTCATATAGTACATCAGAAAAGAAAAACAGAGTTGAGATTAAATCTTTAAAATATTGGGAGGGGGTGTGTTTGCTAAACATGAAGCTCTGCCATTACCAACCATAACTAGAACAGAGAAAGAATTCCAAAGCTTCTCTTATCCCAGTAACCTTTTTCATTATATATAAACAAACTACAAATTTTCTTTATAGTAGTTTCTTACCCTTTTATCAAGGAGGGGCATACTGAAGCAAATTTGCTTGACTTTTACAAAACAATCAGATTTAATCCTGGAGAATGTAATATGTGGCAGACAGGAAATTTGACCAATAGTCAATTCAATTCAATAAGCATTTAGTTTAAGAGATGCAAAGACAAAAATGAAAATAGTCCTGGAAAATAGTTGCTGCCCTCAAGAGGCTTACATTTTAGTGGGAGAAATGGCATAGACCCAGTTGACATATACCTAGTTACGTTAATACAACTTGCCTGCATATGCACATGTGTGAGCCTGCACACACACACACACACACACACACACACACACACACACACACAAAACTGGATAAATCAAAGGAAAGTCTCTTATAAGAGCTGATATTTAAGTCAAACCTTAAAGGAAATTAGGGATTCCAAGAGGAAGCAATTAGGAAAGAGAGCATTGCAGACATGAATGGGAAATAGCCTGTACAAAGGAACAAAGGCTGATAGTAATGTTATATACCAGGACTGGAACACAGAATGCCTCAGAGTAATGTGTGATCGCTCTGGAAAGATAAGTTGGATCCAGATCATGAAGGACTTTAAATGCCAAGCAAAAAAGTTTGTATTTTATCCTGATGGCAATGGGCTGGGGGAAGAGGGGTGTTTAGTAAACTCCTTGACTTAGCCGGAACTGTGCTTCAGAAATAACATTTTGGCAATTGTGTGGAGGATGGACTGGGGAAGAGGACTGAGTACAGAGAGACAAATTAGTCCTAGGCACTGCCTGTCTCAGAGAAGCCATAAAACACTAGGATAAACACCCTTAAAGCTGAAATATAAGGAGATAGCATACTTAGAGGACAGAACTAGCTAAGGACCACTGCATATTCTGGGTACACTTGTTTGTAGGTCCCTAAGACTGTGCCTGTTATTGGGGAATAGTCAGGAACTGGTTCATAGAATCATAGCTTTTGAGCTCAAAAAGACCTTAAATTCTGAAATTGTTAAACTTCTTCATTGAACAGATTGACAAATTGAGGTCCAGAGAAGTTCAGATTTGCCTGACATCCCTTGGGTATGTGTGGTAGAGCTGAGATGTGGAGTATTGGGGGAAATTACCATGGAGGACATTTCAGGTCATAACCATTACTTTATAGCATTGGTACTCTGGAAATTACAATCATCTGGTCACCAAAAAGGCTGGCTAGACCCATAGACCCAGGGCAGGTACATGGCGCAGTAGATAGAGTGCTGGGCCTGGACTCAGGAGAACCTGAGTTTACATCCAACCTCAAATACTTATTAGCTTCAGTCACCCTGGGCAAGCTACTTTGACACTGTTAAGAAAACTGTTCAGTTTTCTCATTTGTAAAATGAACTGAAAGAGGGAATAGCAAACCACTCCAGCATCTTTGCCGAGAAAACCCTAAAATGGAGTCACAAAGAGTCAGATACCACTAATCAACTAAACAACAACAACAATAACCAAATCATGAAGGTTTACAATGTATACCAAGCCAGGCCATCTCAAAGCAGGGTCCCTGGGATTCCTTTGTAGTTTAGAGAATGGGGAGGCAGAAGAAAGAAAGAAAGAATCTTATCATGGCCTAAGTTGTAGGGACAGGAAGAATAGAATAAGAGGTTATTTAAGAGAGAAAAGGACAAAGGGGAACTGTTCTTGGAGAAAAGGGGAAAATGAGGAGTTGTACTTCATTAATTTTCTTTCATCTTTTATCTATATAAGCAGGCAGTCACCGTACTGGGGCATTTTAAAGCACTGACTTATCTTGGGATGCCTTAGCTCCAGGTGGAATTAGCTCCATCCCTCTGCCCTTCTTCTCTTACTCCCACTGAATTCCTTACATTTTATGTACCCAATAATTCTTTCTAGGACCTCATTAATATAATATTCCCAGATCTGGCCCTACCTGATATCATGGTTTGGCTCCAGAGATCTTCATATGAATGTTGGCAGTCCAGTGAGCCATAATAAAAAATATTACATAATCCCCACTTATTTTTTTTTTAAATGGCTCACCTTCTGTCTATCCTGATGAGGAGGAAATAGAGAAGGAAGAACCACCATGAGGGTGACACACACATAATTCATTGTATTAATGATTCCTCACTCTAAGCACTGTGGTCTTGATCTGGAAGGGACAATGTTCACTGTTTAATCTATACAGCAGTGATCTTTGAGTAAGATAAACTTTCAGTAAGATAAACAGGGACTGGTCATTCTGTCTACAATATTGGAACATGTACTAATCATTAATAAGTAAAATGAGGTTTCTGATGTCCTCTCTCTAGGATCTGAGGAAGTCACCATAGATGCCATCTTTCATGTATATGGTTATGAATGAACAGAAAATGACAAGGACCTTGCTCACCCTATGTAAATCAATTTTAAATAAATAAACTTAAAATTTTAATAATAAATACATTTTAAGTAAATAAATAAATTTCGAGGTTGAGGTCTGTCATTAATAAACTCATTTTCCCCCTTTACAATATATAGCCAAATGGATGACCCAAGTCTTGCACTGGTATCCACCAAACAGTAAAAGACCCAGGAGAAGGTCTCCTGTCCTGTTAGATAGCTTATCTGTGTAAGGACATCACCAAGAATTGCATAGGCTGACAAGACAAGGATGGATTGTTTTGTACACTGATAGAGTGAGTGTCTACAAAGATAAGATCACTGATCCATTGAAAATAGAATAATCTTAGCCTGGAGTCTGTGAATTTGTTGACTTAAATTTTTTTTGATAACTATTTCAACATAATCAGTTTCCTTTATAATCCTATATGATTATTATTCATTTAATCCAAAAGAGAAACTGAGTGTGAAGGGCAACTGAGAGATATCATTGTAGCTTTTTCTCCAAGTAGGTATACCATATAGGTCAGCGGTTCTTAACCTTTTTTGTGTCATGAACTCCTTTGGTAGTCTGGCAAAGCCTATGGTCTCCTTCTTAGAATTATGGTTGTAAATGCATAGAACAAAACGTGTAGGATTCCAGAGGAAACCTAATTGTATCAAATTACAGTCATCAAAATATTAACAAGTTCACAGACTCCAGGTTAAGAATATTTCATTTTATATAATTTGAAGTCTCAGGCTTAATCACTTTATTTCTGAATTCATAGTCTCACTGACATGGCTCAGTAAAAAGAAGGCATGGCAGAACTAATCCATGACCATGCTGGCACGTCAGAGCAGCACAGGGGTGGGGCACACACTACTGTCATAAAAAACTCAGTTGTTTCTGGTTATAAATTATTCCCTAACCACAAATGAGAGATACAACTTTCCATTCTGTCCCAATTTTTAATGGTTTGAATTTTTGTAGTTAGATTATATATACATTTGTAATTTACTGTGCTATATGGTATAAAACGTCAGGTTAGACTTATTTCCCATTATACCTCTTTCCAGTTTTCTAAGCATTTTATGTATGATAAAGAGCTAATGTGGCAAATCATCCATTTGTTTTCTTGGGTTTGTCAAATACTAGTCTATTGTACAAGTCTACTTTTAGGACTCGCTTATCTAGTCTATTCTACTGACATAGGCATGCCTAGAGGGTATGCCTGGAGTGTTCAAGACAACCAATGATAATTTAATGCTACAGTGGTGGGATGCATGCAAAAAAGACCACAGGCTTTCTATATGTGTGTGCATACATATATATCTTTATTTACATCTGATATATGTATATATATATATAATACACAGAAGCTTTGACCTGCTCCCTTTCAGTTCACCTCTCCATAGCAATTTTCTGCCCCTTTCCCTTCTTGGAGGCTTACCTTATTGCCTGACCTGATTGATTTTAACCATACTGTAATTGAAAATTTCCAAGCTCAAGTGATCAATTAGTCTCAGCCTTCCCAAAATCAGAGATTATGGGTATGTGCTGCAATGCTTTCCACACTACAGCGTCTACAGAATTCAGTTCAGTGTTTATTGTATAATACAATTTGCATATTATCTAATTCAGCACTCATTGGGTAATGCAACTTGTATTATACGTGTCAAAATGAATAATATAGATTTATAGAAATGTATTTTTAAGACTGCTTTATTCACACTACATACCAAGATTAGGTCAAAACGAGTTCATGATTTAGACATAAAGAGTGAATGCATAAGCAAATTAGGGGAGTAGGAATTTATAATCAAACAAGAGATAGAGAGCATTATGAGATGTAAAATGGATAATTTTTATTACATTAAACTGAAAAAGTTTTGCACAAACAAAACCAACACAGTCAAGATTAAAAAGAAAGCAGAAAATTGTGGGAAATTTTTTTACAAGTTCCTCTTATAAAGTCCTCATTTCTCAAATATGTAGAGAAATGAGTCAAATTTGTAAGGTTATGAGTCATTCCCCAATTGATAAATGGTCAAAGGATATGAACAGGCAGTTTTCAGGTGAAAAAAAAAAGTCAAACCTATCTATAGTCATATAAAAATATTTGAAATCACTATTGATTAGAAAAATGTAAATTAGGATAATTCTGAGGTATTATTTCACACCTATCAGGTTGGCTAATATGTCAGAAAGGGAAAATTACAAATGTTGGAGGGGATGTGGGAAAGAAAATTGGGAAACTAATATACTCTTGGTGGAGGATCCAACTATTCTGGAGAGCAATTTGGAACTGTATCTAAAGGGTTATAAAACCATGCATACCCTTTGATCTCACAATACCAGGTCTATATTCCAAAAGACCAAAGAAAAAGGAAAAAGACCAATTTACATGAATATATATGCATATATATGTATATATCACAATTCTTTTTTGTGGTGGCAAAGAATTGAAAATTGAAGTGATGCCCATCAACTGGGGAATGGCTAAGCAAATTGTGGTAGATGATTGTGATGGAATATTATTGTATTATAAGAAATGATGAGTTTTCAGAAAAAAAAACCTTACATGAACTGATTCAAAGAAAAATGAACAGAATCAGGAGAACATTGTATACAGTAATAGCAATATTGTACAAAGATCAACTGTGAATGACTAAGTTATTCTCTGCAATTCAATGATCCAAAGCAATTCTGAAGGGATTGTGAAAAAAAGTGCTATCTACTTTCAAAGAACTGATGGAATCTGAATGCAGATCAAAGCATACTTTTTTTTATAACCTTTACTTTTTGTTGTTTTTGTTTTTGTTGTTTTTGATCTGTGTTTTGCAACATGATTAATATGGAATTACGTTTGGAATGACTGTATATATATATATATATATATATATATATATATATATATATAATCTGTATCTAATCGTTTACTATCTTGGGGGTGTGTGAAGGGGGAGAGCACTTGGAACTAAAAATTTTTTTAAATGAAAGTTAAAAACTGTTTTTAACATGTAATTTGAAAAAAAGATAATTTTCACATAAAAGCTGCTTAACTCAATTCTATTTCTCACAACTGTGGAGCTACATTTCCATTGGTCTTCTGAAATAGGGTAGGTAAACCCTTGATATTTGGGACACCAACTCCAAAGTACTTTTGGATTTTGTGGTTTCTTAAGATGAAATGTCTTATTTTAAAAAAAATCTTTTCCTCCTGGGTATTATTAGTAATACATAGAAAAGATCATCATTAAAATTTTTTATAAATTTTTTTAACATTTGATTTTAAAACTTTGATTTCCAGATTCCTTCCTTTCTTCCCTTATCACCCACCCCTACTGGGAGGAAAAGTGATTCAATATAAGTTATACATGTGTAGTTACACAAAACATTTCCATAGTACATATGTTGTGAAAGACTGACTACATTTCCCTCCATCCTATTCCTGCCCCTTTCTTATTCTATTTTCTACTTTGACCCTGTCCCCTTTCAAAAGTGTATGCTTCTGACTATCGTCCCCCCTATCTGCTCTCCCTTCTATGATTCCCCATCTTATCCCCTTCCTCCCTACTTTCTTATGGGGTAAAATACCTGATTTAGTATATATGTTATTCCCTCCTTAAGACAAATTCAGTGAGAGTAAGGTTGACCCATTCCCTTTTGCCTTCCTGTTCTTCCCCCCCCCCATTGTAACAGTTTTCTCTTGCCTCTTTTATATGAGGTAATTTACCCTATTCTATCTCTCCCTATCTCTTCTCATTATATTCCTCTTTTACTTTTTAGATATCATCCCTTCCTATTCAACTCATCCTATGCCTTCTATCTATATATACATGTACATATATATATATACACATATTCACATATGTATTTATATGCACATATACTCTCCTATATAAACATATGTGTATACATATATACACATATATATTCCCTTCAACTATCCTCATACTGAGAAAAGTCTCATGAGTTACAATTATTGTTTTATCATGTAGGAATGTAAATAGTTCAATTTTTAAAATTTATTTTATTTTAAACAAGAAGTTTATTTAAACAACAAGATGTTTGACTTGAAGGGAAAACTATCTAGGATCAATTTCTTTATAGTAATTTATCCCTGCTGAGAGACAGAGATTGCCCTACATGTAACAGCTATGTCCAAAAAAGTTATAAAATTGTCCTTGGTTTTACAATGATAAAAGAAAAACATTGAAATTATCCAACCAAACAAGGTATGCAAGGATTTTTTGTGGGTTTTTTTTTTGTTGTTGTTGTTAAACAGTGAGAGCAAAATAACTTGCTGGAGTATAAAGATAAAAGTTGAATGAGCACACCACTAATGGAGAAAAGGGATATTTTCACAGAACCAGTTTGTTTTTTCCCCTCACCATCTCCATTTGATGTTGATCAAAACATACCATCGGCCATTTAGTTAAAAAAAAAAACGCATTATGCCTATGCACATACACCAGTTACTTTATGTACAATAAAGGAATGGGGAAGGGAATCAAACAAGAGAGAAAACTATACTGCAGTAGTCAGGATGTGGATGTACCAAATCTTGGTTTTCTAATTGTGAATGTATTGTTTTCCTTGGGAGCACAGTTCTGGAGAAGAATTGTAGATTCTCTTTTTAGTAAGGGCCTCCTGTCTGCTGCTGGAATACATCAATTGTATCTTTATCCTCCATTTCCAACTGTGCAGGTGTGTCTGTTTCATTGATTGGCTGCCCATCAAATCAGAATCTGATCTGCCTCATTGACAAACCCTGTCGTTCACAATAGGCTTTCATTAGTTTGCTAAGTAGTGTGTGCCTCTTAATGTTAAATTGCACCACCAAACCATCTTGCCTTGCCACCTTCAAATTACTGTGGTCATTGTTTTCAGTCTTGACTCCTTCCTTTGGCTTTTCATCTGCCATGGTGAGTCCAGGGGGTCTCCTCAGCCGCTGCTTCACAAAAGAGGCACCAGGATGGTCCACTCCAAGGGAATGAGGGAGAAGCAGGAGCGGCAGGAGCAGGAGCAGGAGGAGGAGGATGAGGAGGAGGAGGAGGAAGAAGAAGAAGATGATGGTGGTGATGGTGAGGAAGAGGAAGAGAAGAAGGAGGAGGAGGAGGAGAACAAGGAGGAAGAGGAGAAGGCAGTGGTCTAAATAGTTCAATTTTAACAAGTTCCTTATGATTTTTTTCCCTGTTTACCTTCTCATGCTTCTCTTGCTTCTTGTATTTAAAAGTCAAATTTTCCATTTAACTCTGATTTTTTCATCAAGAATGCTTGACAGTATTTCATTGAATGACCATATTTCCCCCTGAAACATTATACTCAATTTTGCTGGGTAGGCAATTCTTGGTTTTAATCCTAGCTCCTTTGACCTCTGGAATATCATATTCCAAGCCCTTTGATCTCTTAATGTAGAAGCTGCTAGTTCTTGTGTTATCCTGATTGTGTTTCCACAATATTCAAATTGTTTCTTCTTGACTGCTTGTAATATTTTATCTTTGACCTGGGAACTCCAGAATTTGGTTATAATATTCCTAGGAGTTTTCTTTTGGGGATCTTTTTCAAGAGGTGATTGGTGAATTCTTTCAATTTCTATTTTCCCCTCTGGATCTAAAATTTTCCTTGAGAATTTCTCAAAGGATGATTTCTAGGTTCTTTTTTAAATCATGGCTTTCAGGTAGACCAATAATTTTTAAATTATCTCTCCTGGATCTATTTTCCAGGTCAGTGGTTTTTCCAATGAGATATTTCACATTGCCTTCTATTTTTTCATGTGTTTGGATCTTTTTAATAGTATCTTGATTTCTCATAAAGTCATTAGCTTCCATTTACTCCAGTATAATTATGAAGGAATTATTCTCTTCAGTGAGTTTTTGAAATTTCTTTTCCATCTCGAAAATTTGGCTAAAAGGCCTTCTCCTCCTCATTGGCTTTTTGGGCCTCTTTTGCCATTTGAGTTAGCCTATTTTTTAAGGTGTTATTTTCTTCAGTATTTTTTGGGGTCTCCTTTAGCAGGCTGTTGACTTGTTCTTCATGATTTTCTTGCATCATTCTCTTTTCTCTTCCCAATTTTCCCTCCACTTCTCTTACTTGATTTTCAAAATCCTTCTTGAGCTCTTCCATGGGCTGTAACTAATTCATATTGTTCTTAGAAGTTTTTGATGCAGGAGTTTTCATTTTGTTGACTTCTGGTTCCATGATTTTTTTTTATTTTTTGATCCTTTTTGTCCCCCCAAAAAGGATTCTGTGGTCTGATTGCACTTCCTCTGCTTGCTCATCTTGCCAGACAATTATTTGACTTTTGAGTTCTTTGCCATGGTAGAACTCTGCTTCCAGAGTGGAGAGGACTGTGTCCCAGATTGCTGGGATTTTCGCAGATATTGTCAGAGGTCTGAGGAGACCAGACTGGCTAACTGGTGTTTTTCACCCCAGGACCACTACCCAGGAAAGTGACCCAGATCCAAATAGGTCAAAGCAAGAATGATTATCCTCTGAATGGTCACTTGGTCCCCCTATGATCTATAGGCCAGGAGCTCCTGAGGCAGCCATGTGGCAGACACTGCAGCTGCTGTGCCTCTGCCACCTCTCGCCCTGGGGGCAGGTGCCAGACCTTGCCCTTCCTTTCCAACAGAGTTCCTGACTGACCTTTTACTTTCTTTTTGGCATTTATGGGTTGAAAAGTTTGAAAACTGCCACAGCTGCTGGTGATTCAATCTCCTGAAGTCTGCTCTAGCTGCTGCTGCCTCCCTGAGGCTAAAACTGTGCAGCTTATGGGGGACTTTACTCAGCTCCCAGCATGCTGCAATGAACCCTTCAACCTGCCAGGCTGCCTTCAGCAGGAGATTTGTTTCTCTGTCACTTTTTGGGTTCTATAGCTCTAAAATTTGTTTAGTCATATTTTATAGGTATTTAAGGTGGTTGTGGGGGAAGATCATGAAATTTCCCGCTTCTATTTTGCTATCTTGGCTCTGCCTCCAAAAAATCATAATTTTTAACTTTTATTTTGTATCTTCATAGTTTAGGGAAGGGCAACTAGGTGGCACAGTGGATAGAGTACCAAGCCTGGAATCAAGAAGACATCTTCTTGAGCTCAAATCTCCCTGTGAGACTTACTAGCTGTGTGACCCTGAGCAAGCCATTTAATTCTGTTTGTCTCAGTTTCCTTATTTGTCAAATGAACTGGAGAAGGAAATGGTAAACCACTCCAGTATCTTTGCCTAGAAAACCCCAAATGGAATCACCTAAGAATCAGAGATGACTGAAAAGCAACAGAACAATAAAGTCTGGGAGAGCCAGAACTATAACTATCAGTTCTGCTACCCGGAACAAGCACTACAAAATATATCCTCAGAAAAACAGTGTGAAAATCATCTCAAACCCACATTTTAAGATGAATTCTACTGTGCATATGTGGGTGGGAGGATGTAGATAAGGAGCAGATTCAGATCTCCAGACACAAAGCCTCATGGAAGGGAAGACCCTAGGACATCATCCTTTTATTGAGGAGACAGAAGCCCTAGGATACTGAAAATCCACTGCTTCTGGAATATGGAATATGGGGTAAGGCAGGGCCAGGATGAAGATAAGCTAACCTGGGATTTGGCTACTTGGAAGGTCTCCATTAGGTAGCTTCCTAGTTTAATTATTCTTGCTATCTAGGTGCTAAGCCTGACTGTTTCTGCTAAAAGAGGACAAGTGCTTAGAGTCAGAGTCAATAAACATTTAATAAGTTTCTTCTATGTGTCTAGCATTGTCTTAAGTGCTGGGGATTTAAAAAACAAAAAGGCATAAGACAGTTTCTGCCAGCAGGGAGCTCATAGTCTAATGGAGGAAGCTGAAGTGGTGTGGCATGATAAAGTCCTTCAGCTGGTGAGAAATGATCTGAGGAGGTAAGAGTTTCAGAGGGTGGTTTCATCTTGCAGATTGATGAGTTCCTGGAGATCAGGAAATATAGGAAAATGACCAGGTGGGATATGATTAAGTGAATTCCTTGGGTGCCTTCCTCAGACAGAGGATCTGGGATGATATCCCAGATGTCCTTTCCTACCCTCTCCAATCAGAGGGTGTGACAGCTAGTGTTCTCAATATTGTCTAAATTGTTCATGCTTATAGGTAAAACCCCCATCCACATACCTTACTGATTATTTTTTCATTATTTCTCTAGAGTTTTCTTTTTTAAAATTCCATTTGATTTTATTTTTATATCTGTACTTTCCTCTCCCACATCCCCCCTGAAGAAAAATCAAGAAAAACAAAACCCTTTAGAAACATATACAGTCAAGCAAAAACAAATTTCCATATCAGACATGCCACTTCTCCCCTTATATATTAAAGTATATGCCTTAACCTGTACTTTGAGTTCATCACTTCTCTGTGCAGGTGGATAGTATGTTTCCTCTAGAGTTCCTCTGGAATCCTCTAAAGTTATGGTTAGTTATTACGTTGTTCAGAGTTCCTAAGTCTTTCAAAGTTGTTTGCCTTTACAATACTGTTGTCTCTGTATAAATTGCTCTTCTGGTTCTGCTCATTTCACTTTGTATCAGTTCATATAAGTCTTCCAGGATTCTCTGAAACCACTCCCTTCACCATTTTTTTTTTTTTTTTTTTGCTTTTTGGAGGGCAGTTGGGGTTAAGTAACTTACCCAAGGTCACACGGCTAGTTTTTTGTGTTAAGTGTCTGAGGCCGGATTTGAACTCAGGTACTCCTGACTCCAGGGCCGGTGCTTCATTCACTGCGCCACCTAGCCGCCCCCCCTTCACCATTTCTTACAATACAATAATACTCCATGACATTTATGTGCCATAACTTGTTCAGTATTTCCCAACTAATGGACATTACCTCATTTTCCTTTTTTCTATAAATGTTTTTGTACGTAATAGGTTATTTCCTTTTTGATATCTTTGGGGTATAGATGTAGTTGTGTTATTGCTCGGTCAAGGGGTATACACAGTTTAATAGTTTTTTTTTGTTTGTTTTTGTTTTTTGCTTTTTTTTTGGAGGGCAGTTGGGGTTAAGTGACTTGCCCAAGGTCACACGGCTAGTTTTTTGTGTTAAGTGTCTGAGGCCGGATTTGAACTCAGGTACTCCTGACTCCAGGGCCGGTGCTCTATTCACTGCGCCACCTAGCCTCCCCAGTTTAATAGTTTTTTAGGAATCATTTTAGATTGCTTTCCAGAAGGGCTGGACTACTTCACAGTTCCCCAATGCATCAATATACCTATTTTCCCACAGCCCCTCCATCATTTGTCATTTTCCTTCTTTTTGTCAACTTTTGGAAACTGATGGGTATGAGGCAGGACCTCAGAGTTGTTTTGATTTGCATTTTTCTAATTATTGATGATTTAGAACATTTTTTTCATATCACTTAAGAGCTTGAATTTATTTCTTTGAAAACTGTTTATTCATATCCTTTGACCATTCATCAAATGGGAAATAACTCTTTCTTTTTTTTAATCTTTTAAAAAAAATTTAGCTTTTATTAATTTATTTTTAGTTTTCAACATTCACTTCTACAAGATTTTGAGTTCCAAATTTTCTTCACATCTCTCTCTCCGCCACTTCAAGACAGCCTGCATTCTTATTAGCCCTTCCCCCAATCTGCCATACTTTCTATCACCCTGCCCCACCCCTATCCACTTCCCTTCTATTTTCCTATGGGGCAAGATAGATTTCTATACTCCATCATTGCCTGTATATCTTATTTCCCAGTTGCATGTAAAAACAATTTTTAACATTTGTTTTTGAAATTTTGAGTTCCATATTCTCTCCCTTCCTCCCTCCCCACCCACCCTCATTGAGAAGGCAAGCAATTCAATATGTTATACATGTGTAGTCATGCAAAACACTTCCATAACAGTGATGCTGTGAAAGACTAACTATATTTCCCTCCATCCTATCCTGTCCCCATTTATTCTATAATGACTCTTATTCTGATATATTTTGATCAATTCTCCACGTCTTAGAAATGAGATGTTTATTAGAGAAACTTCATGCCAATATTTCCCCACAACTTCCTGCTTTTATTTTAATTTTAGCTATATTAGTTTTGTTTGTACAAACACTTTTCAATTTTATGTAATCAAAATTGTCCTTCTTGTCTGCTTTAATTCTGTCTCTCTCTTTTGTTTGTTCTCTAGGGTTTTTCCAAGTAAACTATCATAGATTCTGATGATGAGGATAACTTAAACTTTTTTTTTTGCCAATGCTTTAATTTCTCTTCTTTGTCTTATTGCTTTAGCTACTATTTCTAGTTATGTAAAATAATAATAAAGGCAGAGGAAATGCTTCTTTTTTAATCTAATTGAGGAAGCTTTCCATGTTTCTCCAAATAATGTTAGCTCTTGGTTTTAAATAAAAGCATTTGATCATATTAACAGAATGTTTTTCTATTCCTACTGTTTTAATGAGACATTTTAATATATCATATATTTAAGCCTTTTTTTCTGAATCTAGTGATGTAAATATGTGGTTTAATTATTTAAATGGTTAATTATACTGTTTTCCTAATGTTTGATCATCCTTGCATCCATGGCATAAGTCTGAATCACTTATATGAATAATACTTAATTATATATATATATATATATATATATATATATATATATATTTCTCTTTCTCTATTCTATCCTTTCCTCATTTAAGTATCAGGAACATAATTGTCTCATAGAGTTTTTTTTCTTTGTGAGTTTATTTATGATTCTTTCTGAAATTAGATTGCTTAAAATATATATTTCCTGTTTTATTAACTTGGGTATACCCAGTTTTGATTAAATATAATTGTGTGCAACAGTTTATGATAATATTCTCTATTTACTCCATACATTTTTTTGTGAATTCATTAGTCTCATATTTTATTTTAGAAATTTTGTTTTCTCCTCTCTTTGTTTTAATTAAATTGGCTAATGGTTTATTGATTTTATTAGTCTCAAAACAGCTGTTTTATTACTGAATAGTATTTTGTGTTCAATTTTAGTTATTTCTCCTTTGACTTTCAAAATTCTTTCAATTGTGCTTATTTTACTTGGGATTGTTAACTTGTTAATTTTTTAATTTTACATTCTTAGTTTATTAGTTCTCTTTTTCTCATTTGTTAATATACATTTTCAAAGATATATATTTTTTCTCTTAAGACTATGTTAGTTCAAGCACATATATCTGGGTATATTTTCTGACTCTTGTCATCCCCTTCTATATAATTGTTCATTGTTCTTCTGGGTTATTCCTTGGTCCACTCATTATTTTGAATATTGTTACTTAGACTGCATTTAGTTCTGTATTTTTTCATGTTTCCTTTATTACTATTTCTATTCCATTATGATGTGTAAGGGATGAATTTAATATTTGTCTTTCTACCTTTATTTGTTTTTATACCCTAGCACACAATAAATTTTGGTAGAGACAAAAAGGATGCTTAAAAAGGAAGTATACTCTTTTATACTCCCTTTCAACAATCATTCTAGATCTAAGAAATCTAGTTTATGCCTTATTCTGTTCTGATCTATTATTTCTCTATCTTTCTTTTAAGTGTGTTAAATTCCAAAAGAGAATGTTATAAACACCTGGAGTTATTACCTTGTTATTGAGATATTTTTACATTTCAGTTAATTTTCCCTTCAAGTACTAAGCTGTGTCTCATTTGGTTCATATTTAGCTAGCTAACTAACTTGTGAGAAATCAAAACTAACTTTGAGTTGCCTAGAGCACATTAAATGCACCCTTTGTCTACTAGTAGACCAAATTGGGAGGTAGATTGAGCCCAATAAGGAGAATAAAGTAAACATACTTCAAGTTGGAGGCAGGGGGAAAGTGGGAAAGAGAACTGGATTTACATTTCCCAGATTGGGCTCAAATCGTAAATAAAATGGAGGGGAGAGGATGTTCATTGTTGACGAGATTTTTAAGTATAATATAAGTTTCCCTGTTTGTTTTAACAGTATCTGTTCTAACTGTTGCTTTATAAGAAATCAAGACAATTTATTTTCCTTTGGCTTCTCCTAAAGCATAATAAATTTCATTCCAGACCCTTATTTTAATCTGATATGTGTCTTTATGCCTTCAGAGCTTCTTCTATGCAACAAATTTTTGGACTCTGTTTTCTAATCCACTCTAGTACTTTAATTCATTAACTTTTTTGAGGGCAGGAGATAAAGTGTTTATTTAACTGAGCTTTTAATTACAAACCCACCTACAATAGGTAAGAACAAAAACGTCCAAAAGAAAGTAAATAAATGGTTAGTAAGTTTAGTACTTTTGTTCACAGGCACTTCACTATATTACCATACCCTTTTCCCATCCCTCACCTTGTCCATGCTATAGGATTATATTGTATGCAAAACTAGTTTATAAATGAGGTCCTGCTTTAATTTCTCCCTCTTAGATGAGGTCTGAGTTTGATACTGAATCCAAGTTGCCATAGGCCATTCTTGGTAAGATGCCAATGTGGTTAGCCCATTCACAAACAGGCATCCCCCAGTTGCCATTATTAGAAGAAAATTTAATCCAAATTAACATCAAACTAAAGGTCACAGGTGGTCAACAGATGGATACAACCAGTGGGAACAATAATTGGCTAGAATCCCCAGAGCACAATTAAAAAAAAAATCTGTCCTTCCTCATAACTTGTGCCTATTGTATAAGTTCATTAATTTTCAAGGTTGTAACTGTTAAGCTTGTTAAGCTTAGTCAAATTCTATAATATCAATTCTGTTTTAGCTCTACGTTAGATTCCTACAGTTTGTTTTGCTTACAATAATCTGGTTTTAGTCTCCTCCCACAGGCACCTCCTCCAACTGCCAATCTAAGTCTAGATTCCTTTGTTTTACTTTTACTGTTATTCTCTTTTTAAAACATATGCTTCCCTTGCCTGTATAAGAGATAGCATGGTTTAGGATTCACTCCAATCCCCTTCTATTATCACATTTCTTTGTTTGAATTGTCTTTATCCCCAATACCCAATTCCAAGAAGTATGCAATCCTTCCCCTTCCTTATCTCTTTCCCCTCTAACCCCTCCTTTCTCTCTCATTTTGTTTGATGACCTACATCAATGGCAACTAATTTCAAGAAGTATAAATTTGATTATTTCTCCTTTCCTCTCTTTTCTCCTCCCTTGGATACTTTTATGATTGTCACAAATGGTTGTACTGATGGTTTTACCCATTATCATTCTCCTTATTTTCTTTGTGGTCTTTAGATAAAGCAAAACTTCTAAAAGACATTGTCTTTGTATCTTTGCACATGTGAATAATGATTTATGTGCTTTTCCCCAATTATATGGACAAAATAGAGCTACAGAGATATAGTGAATAGATAAATAGCCTTGGAGTCCAGAAGATCTGGATTCAAGTACTGTCTTTGACACATACTAGCAATGTAATTTAACATCTCAGTGTCCCAGATGAGTCTCTAAGAATATATGTTACAGATGAGTTGTGATCTGCATTAGTTTCCATACTAGAAGTTTCCCAAACCAATAAAATCATAGTCCCACTAGACAAAAAATAAAATAACAATAACAAAGAACTCCTTTACCCTTTTTGAGTTTGAGTTTCTTTTGTTTGATGAGTTTGTATGTCAAGTTCCCTGCTTATGTCTAGTTGGTTTTTTTCCAGTTAGGAATGATTAAATTTCCTCCTTTCTGCTGAAAATTCATCTTTAATGACAATCACCTTCACATACTATGCTATTTTTGGTCACAAAACAATTTTCTTTGCTTTTTAGAATGAAATTTTGGCTTTTATTTTATTCCTCATGACTGATGAATACATAGTCTTATGTGATTCTCACTGTTTTTCCTTGATATGTAAAAATTTCTAAAGAATTTTTCTTTAATGATGAGACTCCAGCCTGCATAAAGAAATCTAAGGCCAGTTGGATAAAGAGTTCTGTTACCTCCCTGGACTGTCCTTAGGGAGTTATATAACCAACACAATAAGAAGTATTTTATTAAGTGCTGCCCATTTGCCAGACACTGTATTAAGTGAAGAAGATTCATAGAAAGGAAAAGAACTAACATGTTAATGGGGGAGATAACCCACAAACAACTAAGTACATACAAGATATATACACGGCAAGTTGGAGGCAATCTCAGAGGGAAGACAGGGTACTAGGAAACATTCCTTGCAGAAGATAGGATTTGAACTGAGATTTGAAGGAAGCTGAGGAAACCAGGGCTTGGACATAAGGAGGGAGAGTATTCTAAGCACATTCTAGGAAAATCAATGAAAAGGGAGGAGTCAGGAGGTAGAGTGTTCTGTATAAGGAACAGCAAGAAAACCAGAACTGAACAGAAAATTTGACAATCAAACACAAGAAGCATGAGAAGGTAAACATGGGAAAGAAATCACAAGGAACGTATCAAAATTGAACTATTTACATGCCAATATGGAAAAACAATAATAATAACATATGAAACTTTTCTTAGTATGAGGATAGGTGAAGGGAATACAAATGTATATATATATATATGTATACTTATATATATGTCCATATAGGAGGCTATATTTGCGTATGAATACATATCTAAGCATGTGTGTGTGTATGTTTATATAGAGGGTATAAGCTCAATTGAATATGAAGGGATGATACTTTAGAAGGTGAAATTCTGAGGTGGGAGAGGACTAGAATGAGAAGAGACAGGGAGAGACAAAATGGGGTTAATCATCCCATATAGAAGAGGCAAGGGATAACTTACAACTTTACTCTCAATTTCTTTCATTGAATTTGGCTTAGGGAAGAAATGGCACAAACTCTGAACTGGGCATCATGCCACACAGGAGAGTAGGGGGCATGGGGATGAGAGGGGGGATGATGGAGGGGAGGGCAGG
>CM053598.1:117788967-117844767 GCA_028646575.1 Pseudocheirus occidentalis | reverse complement strand
ATTCCTCCACTTCTTTTATTTGTTTTTCAAAGTCCTTTTTCAGTCGATCTATAGCTTGTAGGCATTCTTCAAGTGTTTTGGAAGCATTTGGTATGGGAGTTCTGACTGTGTTGTCTTCCTCCCGTTCCATGTTTGATCCTTTTTGTCCACGAAAAAGGATTCTAGAGTTTTATTGCTGTTCTTATTTTGCTTCCTTTTCCTCATGTTGGCCAGTCAATTAATTGGTTGGTTTTTTTTTAAGCTTTGTGGAACCCTGCTTCCAGGGGGGAAAGGTCTGTCCCAAATCGCTGGGGTTTTCACAGATGCCAGAGCTATTAGGGGGGTGTTGCAAGTTCCCCCAGCTTTGGCTTGCTGAAAGCGCACCCCCAGACCAGCACCCAAGACCACTATCCAGATCCAGGCCGCTCAACTCAAGAGCCCTTGGCCCTGATCAATCATCTCAGCCCCCCTGCAGGGTCCGCAGGCCAGGAGCTCTGAAGCAGCCCAGTGGGGGCAGCTGCTGGTTACGGCAGATCCTGCCCTTTCCCCACTGCTTCCTTGCCCTGGGAGCAGATTGGCTAGACTGCTTTTCCTCCCCCCAAATTAGCTTGAAAGCTTCACTTTCACTGACCTTTCTTTAATCCTTGTTTTTCATGCCTTGATAGCTGTAAAGATTCCTCCAGGTGCTGTAGATCTGCTCCCGGGGTAGATTGACGCTGCTGCAGCTTGGAAGGCTCAGCCCTTGGCTCCCGTCCTGCCCAGTTGAGCCCCTCCTGCTGAGCTGCCTTCAGTGAGAGGTGTGTTTTCTTTATTTTTGTGAGTTTGGGAGCCCTAGAATTTGTTTAGAGTCATATTTTGTGGGTATTTAGGGTGGCTGTGTGGGAGCCATGGAACTTTGCTGCTTCTATGCCACCATCTTGGCTCTGCCGGGGCCCCTAGTATGTTTTCAAGACAACAAAAACCAGCCAAATCCTAGGCTGGTCCCAAGTCCTGTGATCTAGGTAACTGAGATGTAGGGGTTCCTGGAGACTCACATCTGGAGATCTGGCATCGAGACAGATTGCAATGCTCAATCACTTGTGTGATCCCTTAATCCCTCCCAGCCTCAATTTCCTTAAATGTAAAAAAAGTTAATATTAGAGAAAGGAACAAGCTTATTATGTGTCTGCCATATGCCAAGCACTGTGGTAAATGCTTTACAAACATTATTTATTGCCTTTGATCCTCATGAAAACCTTGGGAGGTAGGTGCTATCATTAGCCACATTTTACAGATGGAGACTGTGGTATATAGAGGTTAAGTGACTTGCCCAGGGTCACACAGCTTTTAAGTGGGTGAGGCTGGATTTGAACTCAGGTCTTCCTGACTCCAGGGTCAGCTCCCTATCCACTATGACTCCTTGATACCTCAACTTCATCTACTTCACTACTGCTTAAAGTGCTATAATAAATGCTGGCTAGCTACTAATCCCAGCCCATTCATTCTTTGGGCTGCTCCACCTCCTCAGCAGCTATTTCTCTGCCTCAGGATGACTTCTGGGGCCTGCTGTCCTGGTAGGGAGGCCCTAACCCTCTCTTCTTGAGGGTTCCCAACTAGT
Source organism: Pseudocheirus occidentalis (assembly GCA_028646575.1). Lineage (NCBI taxonomy): Eukaryota > Metazoa > Chordata > Mammalia > Diprotodontia > Pseudocheiridae > Pseudocheirus > Pseudocheirus occidentalis. The sequence continues at coordinate 117,843,191 of CM053598.1, read as the reverse complement.
CTCCCCTATTATAATGTAAGCACCTCTGTAATCTGGTCCAGCCATTTTGGAAAGTAATTTAGAACCATGCCTAAGAAACTATTAAACTGTGTATATTCTTTGACCACTGTGGAAGGAAATGGCCAACCACTCCAGTATCTTTGCCAAGAAAACCCCAAAAGGGATCACAAAGAGTCAGATGCAATTGTGAACAACTAACCAACTAAACCTTTTTGACTCGCAGATACATCTACTAGGCCTATACCCCAAAGAGATCAAAGAAAGAGGGGGAAAACCCCATATGTGCAAATATAATTATAGCAACTCTTTTTTATGGTTACAAAAAATTGGAAGCTAAGAGAAGGCCCATCAATTGGAGAATGGCAGGTCAAGTGATGGCATATAGATGTGATGGAATACTCTTCTGTAAGAAATGATACAGATACTAGAAGTGAACAGAACCAGGAGAACAATTTCTACAACACTGTAAAAACAAGTGACTCGAAAGACTCACAAATTCTAATCAATGTAATGATTAACCACAATTCCCGAGGGCTCAAGATGCCGCATACCTCCAAATAGACAGATGATGGACTTAGAGTGCAAATTAAAGCATATATTCGGAGGGCTGGGAGAGGACAGTTATTATAGGAATTTATTTTGCTTGGCTACATATGTTTGTAATGGGTTTTTGTTTTTCTTGCTTTCTCAGTGATTGGGTAGAGAATTTGGGACTGAAAAATAAAATTTAATTTAAGAAAATGTTTAAAAATTTAAAAAAATTCTAAAAAATCCTTTGTAATCAGGATGATCTTGTTTTCTAGTGTTTGCATCCCCATCCCTTAGCACTGTGCTTGGCACTTAGAAAGTTCTTAATAAATGCTCTATCTATTTATCTACAGCTCTACCCACCTACTTGTCTTCAATTAAAAAGTGAAGGAGAAGGGGAAGGGGGAAGAAGATAGGGGATGGAATGAGGGAAGCATGTTATCTGTGTGGATAACAAGATTTCATTTCATTTTATTATCTGTTTGGACATGAAAATTACAGCACAAATGAAGTGCTTTGAACTTTTGGATCCTTAGGACACATTTTCTTTCATTCAGAATTCAGCAATGGTAGTGTCTGCTAGGGTGTCAGCTAGATTTTTGTAAGGTCAATATTGACCTCATTATGGATTGCTCAGACCACTGAGCACAGAATGAATAGCCATGGAGCTGAGAAATGAAGAGAATGAGAAAGAAAGAAGGAACAAGGATCACTGGGGAATGAAGAAAGGAAATTAAAAAGAAAAAAAAGTCTGAATTATAAGCTATGCTATTCAGAGTCAGATATTAATTTGTGCTGACAAAATACTCTGATCTCATAGAATCAAGTTAACCCTGGTATCAGAGGCATCTATGATGTGGAGGGCTCAGTAACTCTCTGGGGATATAACATTATTCTTGGCTGGAGTTTCCCTCAGAAACTTTGAACTTGGGAAATAATCCTTCTGGGGCTTCCTAGAGGCAATCACATGGTCAATGGCTCCCTTTCACTGTCTCCTAAGTCATGTCTTCTACTTATCCCCAATGTCTCCTCCTGTCAGGGGCATCCTCCTATCATCCCTCTTTTACCCTATTGTGTGAATTTATTGTCACTGGCCACATACTTAGGCAAGGTGATCTCCAGCTCTTATAACATTTTTAGTTCTTCAGAAAGTAGCAGGCTATTCCAGTTCTTTCCCTTTTCACTACCAAGAGGAACTGGGAAATATGTAAATTAAGCATACAAAAATGTCATCTATGGCTTTTACTGGTTTAAAAGGGAAATGACAGATTATTTATCTATTCCCTTTCTATCTGGAATAATACATATCATTCCAAATTGTCATCTAACAAATAGAAGGAAATGCCTCTTTTCTTTTTTTTTCCACCCACAATGTTTTTTTCACATGTAAGATCTAAGAAAGAAGGCATATGAACAGCGCGTGAAATTTGCTAGGGTCCCCAGGGACTCATTTACCTCACTCTACTAAGCCAACAACATCTTTACAATTTAAAATCAGGGTAAGGTATGCTCCTCAGGGTGAATTGGACCCCAGCCCAGGATTTAACTATTCATGCCTCTAATTAAGATCTGTTATGTGCTGTTATTAGAGCCTCAGCTTGCATTTTTAACAGCTTAAAGGTCAGAGGGTCTGATCAATGCATGATAAAGGAAATTTGATAAAATGTCACATGTAGAAAAAATCTGGAGCTTATTCTGTAACTCCAGTCCCTTTAAAATTGTCCATGGGGAATAGCAATAACAGACATCCACTACTATATCATAAATTTGCAATTTGCTCAGTGCCTTGACACCTTTAATCTTTTTTTTCCTCCTTCTCTCTCCCACTTCATTCCTTCCCGCCCCCCCCTTCCCAGTTAAATCTTTTCCTACCTCTCAGCTGCTACAGAGGGAAAGAGTTAAGAGAGAAGAAATGCATGACAGCACAAATATCTTTCTGTCTTTCAACCTGAGACTCAAACAATCTTTTCCTTGTTCACAGTTTTCTCTTGTACTAATCATGGTTCACTGAGCCCCTGGTTGTATTCCATGGTATTTGAAGCTTCAAGTAGTTTTCCCTTAAAGAAATCCACACATTCTCCTTTCTCAGTTCCTTTTCCCCAGCGCCTAGATCTATATATTACTTGTAAGGCATATTTTTTGTTTAACTAACTAAGCTCCTACAGATTGGGAACAGGCCACATGAATTAGAACAATTAATTGGAGGAAAGAGGTTTTTTATTCTCCCAGCAATAAAATCACTTTCCTTCTTCCTTTGAACACATCTTTCACAAAATTATACTTTTAACCTTTGATTGTTCTACCATAATTGCATTCCTCTCCTCCTCCTTTTGTTTCATGCATTTTGTATGTTGCAAAAAGACATTTGGGGGACTATTTTGATTCAGTGAACAATGACATCTAATTAATATCCAACATATATTCAAGAACATGCAAAAATCCCTACCATCTGTTATTCTGCCTGCTATCTCAGTTTTCCTTTTGCTCTTTCATCCTTTCTGTCATTTTGATTGCCTACATATTATTTTGTTTCTATATTAATTTTCCTCAAGTACCATTGAATTCCACACTATTTATAAAAGTAGGAACAAGGATATGTGGTTTAATTAAAAGAAAAAACTGCAAAATAATGATTTGTTATTTGTCCTAACTAGAATAAAATATTTGGGGCTTAAATGGTTAACCCTAAAATGATAACAGATGCTGCTTTTCTTTTGCTAGATCTTTGTTTCTCTATAAGAAAGAGAGACAGAAAGACAAAGACAGGATGCTGGAATAGGAAAGGGAGATTAAGAGGGGAAAAGAGAAGAATAGAAGAGAGGAAGGAAGGGAAAAGACAGTGCAAAAATATTAGATACAATAAAAGATAAATAAAAATTTGAAGGTGATGGTGTACATTTTTTAGTAGTAGAAGCTTTATACCAAAATGAGGGAATTCTGTAATGAAAAATAAGAATATCTCCATTAAATTAACCATACTAATTTAAATATCAAATCAGTGTGTGTGTGTGTGTGTGTGTGTGTGTGTAACTGCTTAATGTAAGCCACCTGACAACTAGGATTTTGTCTGGCTACAAGACAAAGAGTAAACATTCTAGGAACTTACAAAGCACATACATTCAAGTATATATATTTACATATATTTGTCTGTATGTACCTATATATGTATATACATACATATCACAAATATATTTTGGTGTAGAATTTGCATCCTATCTGGGTCTTCACAGTTCCCCAGAGGCAATTAAATCCCATCTCCTCCTGCTGCTCTTCAGTTCTGACCCCATTCAAAATTATCCATTCACAGTATCTGTCCACAATATATTTATCGATGAACCAACTCCATGCGTTTTCTCTCCAATGGTCAGGGAATATGCATCTTGATCCACTTGGTTTTTCTTTTAATTTATTTTTTTTCTCCACTTAATAGTATTTTATTTTTTCCAAGTACATGTAAAGATAATTTTCAACATTTAATTTTTATAACATTTGAGTTCAAGACTTTTCTACCTCCATCTTTTCCTCTCCTTCCTCCCCAAGACAGCAAGCAATCTGATACAGGTTATACATGTATAATTATGTTAAATATATTTCCTTATTAGTCATGTTATGAAAGGAGAATCAGAACAAAAGGGAAAAACATAAGAAAGAAAAAAACAAAAAACCAAAAAAAGGAAAAATAGTATGTTTTGATCTGTATTCAGACACCATAGTTCTTTCTCTGGACATAGATAGTATTTTCCATCTTGTATCATTTGGAATTTTCTTGGATTATTGTGTTGCTGAGAAGAGTTAAGTCTATCATAGTTGATCATCACGCAATGTTGCTGTTACTATGTGCAATGTTCTCCTGGTTCTACTCATTTTACTTTGCATCAGTTTGTGGAAATCTCTCTAGATTTTTCTAAAATTTGCCTGTTCATCCTTTCTTATAGCACAACAATATTTCATTACATTCATATACTACGACTTATTGAGTCATTCCCCAATTGATGGGCATCATTTTGATTTCCAATTCTTTGCCACCACAAAAAGAGCTGCTATATATATTTTTTTACATGTGGGTCCTTTTCCCTTTTTTAATGATCTTTTTGGGATACAGATCCCAATAGTGATATGTATATAGTTTTATAGCTATTTGGGCATAGTTCCATATCGCTCTCCAGAATGGATGAATCAGTTCACAACTCCACCAATAATTCATTATTGTTCCAATTTTCCCACATCCCTTTCAACATATATAATTTTCCTTTTCTGTGATATTAGCCAATGTGATAGGTATGAGGTGGTACCTCAGAGCTGTTTTAATTTGCATTTCTCTAATTGGTAGTGATTTAGAGCTTTTTTTATATGACTATAGATAACTTTAATTTCTTCATCTGAAAACTTCTTGTTCATATCTTTTGGCCATTTATCAATTGGGGAATAACTTGTATTCTTGTAAATCTGACTCAGTTCTCTATATGTTTGAGAAATGAGGCCTTTATCAGAAGCAATAACTGTAAAAATTGTTTTCCAGTTGTTTGCTTTCCTTTTAATCTTGGTTGCATTGGTTTTATTCATGCAAACCCCTTTTAAATGAATGCAATCAAAATGACCCATTTTGCATTTCATAATTTTCTCTGTCTCTTTTTTGGTCACAAATTCTTCCCTTCTCCATAGATCTGACAGGTAAAAATTATTTCTTGCTCTCCTAATTTACTTATGTTATCACCTTTTATGTCCTAATCATTTACCCATTTTGACCTTATCTTATTATATGATATGAGATGTTGGTCTATGTCTAGTTGCTGCCATACTATTTTCCAGTTTTCCCAGCAGTTTTTGTTGAATAGTGAGTCTTATCCCAGAACCTGGAGTCTTTGGGTTTATCAAACTGTAGATTACTATAGTAATTTATTACTGTGTCCTGTGTACCTAACCTATTCCATAATCCACCACTCCATTTCTTAGCCAGTACCAAATAGTTTAGATGATTATTACTTAATTAATATAATTTTAGATCTGGTACACCTAGGCCACCTTCCTTTGCATTTTCCCCCATTAATTTCCTTGATATCCTTGACCTGGTGTTCTTCCAGATGAATTTTGTTACTTTTTCCAGCTCTATGAAATAATTTTTTGGTAGTTTGGTGTGGCACTGAATAAGTAAATTAATTTAGATAGAATTGTCATTTTTATTATATTAACTTGTTCTACCCATGAGCAATCGATATTTTCCCAATTGGTTAGATCTGAATTTATTTGTGTGAAAAGTGTTTCGTAATTGTTTTCATATAGTTCCTGGGTTTGTCTTGGCAAGACTCCAAATATTTTAATATTGTCTATAGTTATTTTAAATGAAATTTCTGTTCCTATCTCTTGCTACTGGGCTTTGTTGATAATATATAGAAATGCTGATTTATGTGGGTTTATTTTATATCCTGCAATTTTGCTAAAGTTAATTGTTTCAAATAGCTTTTTAGTTGATTCTAAGTATACCATCATATTATCTGAAAAGAGTGATAGTTTTGTTTCCTCATTGCCTATTTCAATTCTTTCAATTTCTTTTTCTTCTCTTATTGCTAAAGCTAATATATCTAGTACAATATTGAATACTAGTGATGATTATGGGCATCCTTGTTTCACCCCTGATCTTATTGGGAAAGCTTCTAGCTTATTTCCAATACATACAATGCTTGCTGACAGTTTAGACAGATGCTGCTTATCATTTTAAGGAAAACTCCATTTATTCCTATGCTCTCCAAGTGTATTTAATAGGAATGGGTGCTGCATTTTGTCATAAGCTTTTTCTGCTTCTATTGAAATAATAATATGATTTCTATTAGTTTTGTTATTGATATGGTCAATTATACTGATAATTTTCCCAATATTGAACTAGCCCTGCATTCCTGATATAAATACCATCTGGTCATTGTGTATTATCCTGGTGATAAATTGCCATAATCTCTTTGCTTATATTTTATTTAAAAATTTTGCTTCAATATTCATTAGGGAAATTGGTCTATAATTTTCTTTCTCTGTTTTCGTTCTTCCTGGTTTAGACATCAGCACTGGATTTATGTCATAAAAAGAATTTGGTAGAACTCCTTTACCTATTTTTCCAAATAGCTTATATAGTATTGAAATTAATTGTTTTTTAAATGTTTGTAAATCCATCTGGCCTTGGAGATTTCTTAGGGAGTTCATTGGTGACTTAATTTCTTTTTTCAAAATGAGGTTATTTAAGTACTTTATTTCTTCTTATGTTAACCTGCGCAATTTACATTTTTGTTAATATCCATCCATTTCACTTAGACTGTCAGATTTGGCTTACAGTTGGGCAAAGTAGTTCCTAATTATTGCTTTAATTTCCTCTCCATTGGTTGTGAATTTACCATTTTCATTTTTGATGCTAGTAATTTGGTTTTCTTTCTTTTATAAAAAAAAATCAAATGTTAAAGGTGTATCTATTTTATTAGGTTCTTCCCCCTTCCCCCCATGAAACCAGTTCTTAGTCTTATTTATTCGTTCAATAGTTTTCCTACTTTCAATTTTGTTAATCTCTCCTTTGAGTTTCAGAATTTTCAATTTGGTATTTAATTGGGGATTTTTAATTTGTTTCTTTTCTAGCTTTTTTTAGTTGCATGCCCAATTCATTGATTTCCTCATTCTCTGTTTTATTCATGTAAGCATTTAGAGATATAAAATTTCCCCTAAGAATTGCTTTGGGTGCATCCCACAAGTTTTAGTATGTTGTCTCATTATTGTCATTATCTTTGATGAAATTTTTTATTGTTTCTATGATTTGTTGTTTGACCCATTTATTCTTTTTTTAATTAATAATGATCAGAAGCTTTGTTTTATTTATTCTACATCAAATCATGAGAGAATAAGAACATATTTGATAAGTCCCAAAAGATTCATTTAAACAAAAATGAACATTTTTTAAAAAATCTATAATTCTGTATAACAGGAATTTATTTGACGTATATTAGGTTCACCTTAAAAAGAACAAACAAATCTCATAGCAACTTATGAAACATAAATGATATGCAATTCGCCTTAAAGGCTTTTAGGTACAGGTAGAAGAAAGAAAGCTTCATTTTGATTTGAAGGGGAATATAGGCTCAATCCTACTAAGATCTAATTTTGACCTAAAAGAATAGAGGACACAATTTTTCCTTCCTGGGGGTGAACTTTCTGCAATTTAAATTCATAGGAAGATAAAATCCCTGATTGAGCAGGTTAAAAGCAATAAACAAAAAGCGTAGTTTTTGTAACCTTTTAATCTTGTTGTCAGAGATTTTGAGCTATTTTATTTTTAATTTTCAAGGGAATGCAGCTAACTTCAGGATCTAATGACCCACTTATTCTTTAGGATTAGATTATTTCATTTCCAAGTCCTGTGTAATCCTGACTTTATCTCCTCGATAATTGAATTGGTTTTTTTTTTTTTGATGCATGCACTATTTTCTCCTTGAGCTGATAATTCTGGAATTTAGCTACAATATTCCTGGGAGTTTGCATTTTGGGATCTCTGTCAGGAAGTAATCAGTGGATTCTTTCAATGAATACTTTACATTCTAATTCTAGGGTATCAGATAAGTTTTCCTTGGTAATTTCTTGAAAGATGTCCAAATTTCTTGATATTTCTTGAAATTTCTTGAAAGATCCTCTTATTTTATCATGGCTTTCAGGTAGCCCAATAATTCTTAAATTATCTCTCCTGGATCTATTTTCTAGGTCAATTGTTTATCAAATGAGATATTTCACATTTTTTTCGTTCTTTTTTTTGTTGTTGTTGGACTGATTCTTGATGTCTTATAGAGTCATTAGCTACAACTTGCCCAATTCTAATTTTAAAGGAATTATTTTCTTCAGTTTTCTTCTTTTGTACCTCCTTTTCCATTTAGCCAATCTACTTTTTAAGGAGTTGCTTTCTTCAGTGGATTTTTTTTTCATTTAGCCAATTGTATTTTTTAAGGAATTATCTTCTTCAGTCAGTTCTCATCCTTACTTTTCCAGGCTGTTGACTTTCTCTTGCACAACTCTCATTTCTTTTAACAAATTTTCTTCTACCTCTCTTATTTGATTTATAAAATCCTTTTTGAGCTCTTCCAAGAATGTTTTTTTGGACTTGAGACCAATTCATAATCCCTTTTCAGGCTTTACATGTAGGCATTTTGATATAGTTGTCCTCTTCTGAGTTTGTGTTTTTAGCTTCACTCTCACCATAGTAGCTTTCTATGGTCAATGTTCTTTTCTGTTTTCTTTTTTTTTCTTTCTTTCTTTTTTTCCTTCTCATTTTTAGCCTATTTTGTGACTTAAATTTCAGCTCTACTCCCGGGCCACAGGGGGCATTGTCCCAAGTTTCTTGTGTTAGGATCCAGAGGCCTGGTCACTGACTTTCTGTGTCAGGGCCTCAGGTGCTGGCAGCTTGCCCACTTTGCTAGGTGGCCCAGTTTAGTTGCATCTATTTGTGCTGAGGTTCGAGAGCTGGCAGTTTTCCTTCTGTACTGGGGCAGGAGGCCTCATTGATCTGCTGTGCCACTTGCTCACTGAGCCAGGACACAGGGGCCTTAGTTCTTGATTGTGGCTAAAAGGCTCCTACTGGCTTGTCCACACACAAATGGTGCTAGGCTGCCCTCCCCTTTTACCCAAGTGAGACAGCCATTTCCTGATGTCCTTCTAAGCTATCCTAAGCTGTAAAAATATTTCACTCTATCTTTTTGTAGATTCTGTCAATCCAGAATCCATTTAGAGGTTTGATTTAACATTGTTCCTGAAGGAAACTGGGGAGAACTCAGGCAACTTCCTGGCTTCTATCTGTCATCTTGGCTCTGCCCCCTTCACTTGTTTTCCTTGTGTGGATAGTTGAACTTTATTTAGGAAGCTCTGCAATGTTCTGGGTCTTGATGTAATCAACACAATGCCGTATTTGAACTCTTTACTGAATACTATCCCTTGAGGGAGCAAACATAAGATTCCTTGTTTTATGCCTTGTTTGTAATAAACAGAGAGTTTTCTATCAAAATCATTCCTATTGTTACTTAAAGACCCTTGTATAATTTTGACATGCGCATGTGACACAACATGTTAAGGCAGCATGCTTACTACTAAGAAAATCTCTTAGAGAGGCTGGTAAACTCAAGAACTTTTGATCAATTAGAAAATTTAGAGAACTTGAGATATACCAAACTCAGGATTACCCCTAAAGTAATCCTCAAGACTGAAAAAATCCATTTCCCACATCACTCAGAAAAGGAAACAGAAGAACAAAAGAAGATAGACAGGAAATGGAAGTTTAGAAGTTTGGAAATTTAGGAAGTTTAGAAACTCCCTTTTCAGTGTCCCTTGAGCAAGTACAGGCCATTTGTCATGTGATTCTCCTCTAAGTCATTATTTTCTGTTTCTGGGGTGAGAGAAAAGAAGAATTCCCTATCCTAACCCCTTACTGCACTGCTAAGGAAGAGGAAGTATGGGAAAAGAAAAGGGGTGAGTTATTAAATATCTCATTTTTATGGATCAACACAAGAGTCTGTCCCTTCTATTTCTCAATCACAAATCCTGTTTGAAAGAGCCCTAGTCATTGGAGACCAATAGGAGGAGATCTGCACGAAGGGACTAGGGGGAACACCTACTTCCATTGGAGGATGGCCTTCAGACAAAATCTACTACCTATAGTTTCATCACGTTGATTATCAAGGGCTCCCCTGATCACCTCCATCACAAAGGTGATAGAACTAATACCAGAACTTGGATTTGCTAATCCCCAGTCTAATAATCTTCCCATTATACTATACTTCTATAAGCAGCTTATGCCTGAATTTCTAGAGTAGTCCAAGAGCAATATAACTACTTTTTCTTAGGAGAACTCATCCAACGCCAGGCTGACACAAAAAGTTCACAGTTAGAATGAACCACAAACCAACTCATAGGGGATGCAAGGTCCAGGCTAGGTTTTATTTAGATGGGTACACACATACATGTTCAGTTCACCAAAGGCCTTTGATTATATGGTTTCAATGTTAGGTGGCCTTATGAGAAGTCAGAAGCTCCGACTTCTAAACCCAGCTCCAACTAAATTTACTAGACAATTTAGGCAATTAAGTACCCTATGCCTCAGTGTAATGGCTCAGGTAATTTTCAACTGCTGCTTATGCCTGTGCCTCAGTGTATTCATTTCTAGACTTGGCAACACCTTTGGTGCTGATTCCTTTTAAAAATCATGCTTCTGTTAATACTACAGGAATACTATGTAAAAACCCATAATAAGGAAATACAAAGTTTAATGTGGTTGTCATAAATCCAGAGTACAATTTTGAATAAATGTTATGTTCCAAAAATCTATTTTTAAATAAACTGTGTAGAGCTAGAGAATAATTTTCCATTAGAAATACTATATAAAATGATGTTTAGGTTGTCAGGATAGCCCACAAAAAAGCACCCAGAACAAATCTAACAGTCATAATGTAGCTACATTTTAGTACTAACCAACGTTCTGTATTCTAAGAGGAGGAGGGATTGACATCCATACAGGGGAGACAGCAAGGAAGGAGGAGGAGAAGGAGGAGGAGAAAAAGGAATTTCTTTGTCTTTACCAGGTACAAGACTGACCCTAGACAACATCTCATCTTCCAGTTCAGTGCTCTTTCTATCTGGATGTTACCTAATGTATTATAAACATGATTTGTGTATCATAAGGACATAACAAGCCACACAAGTGGTCAACATGATTACATATCTGTAAATTACTTTGTTCAGCTTAGTAAAGTCTGGGGATTTGTTCTGTGAAGTTTGGAGTCAGTCAAAGTGCCACACTTAAGGACCCAGATGACCACCTGCGGCATCAAAGTTGCAAGTTCCCTACCCCTATTAGACCATTATTTGGTGATAGTGGCAGAGTGAATGACTTCAAAACCATGGCCATTAAAGAGATCAGCATCACACTCTGGGTCTTAGCTTCATCTATAAAATGGGAATGGTACTTATGCTACCCACCTCACATGAGATCAAATAAGATATATATGTAAAAAGTTGTATAAACTTTAAAGCACTACATGGAAGTGATTATTACTGTCATCTGGAAAATGAAGTGGTGGGACCAGCTAATAGAGATCAGTTTAAGATCCCTTCTGGCTCTAAAATTCTCATTGAAACCCCAAGTTTTAATAGTCCACTAGGTGTCACTATAAACCAAAGTGAGTTGGGTTTTGTTTTTTTTTTTAAGTTGCAGAATTATATAATCGTTCCCTTTGGGATCAATTTCTTTTCCAATTCTTCTGCTAACAGTACACAGAGTATCATAAATTTATTTTGCTATTTGCTTTGCCCATTTATTTATATCACCAGCAAAATATTCTTTGTCATGAAAATCCGTTTTAGTCAGGACATTCAGATTTAGATTACCGCAAAGGTTTTTATTCCAACTGGTTTGATTTTCTTCCCACTATGAATGCTACTTTTGTTCTAACCACAGCACCCTCCAAAACATGAATCATGAGTGACAGATTATGATGAGTGTCTGCTTAGGGAGTAAAGGCAGTTAACTCCAGTTGTCTCTGAAGAGATCATAAAACTACATTTGTCAGTTATAAAAAAGGTTAAAAGCCTATTGTTTGTCAGGCACTGTACTGACCACTGGGAACAGAAAGAAAGGCAGAAACAGTTCCTGTTCTTAAGGAATTTACAATCTAATAGAAGAGACAACATGTAAATAACTATGCACAAAAAGCTATGTCCTGAATAAATTGGAATGGCTTCTTAATATCAGCAGAGAAACTAACTAAACATTTCAGAATCATCTGTAAATTCAAGAGTTATTCACTCAATGCCTGTTCTGCTCCCTATCTAAATATACCATGTGGGAAAGTCATCCCTCACCAAACCTTGAAGATTAAATAAAAATCACCAATTTTTTGGTCAGGCAAAAAAATCACCAAATATTTATGTGTATCATATTATCTGGAAAATGAAGGAATTCATCTAGATGTTGGCTCAGGTAATTTAAATCTGCTGCATATGCTTTCTCAACACCTTGTTTTCTACTCTTTGAAATCTATCTTTTTATCCTATTACTCTCCAAAGTTATCAATGCTCTCTCAAATTATTGCTCTCCCAAGTTATCAATGCTCTCTTATTTGCTAAATTGTATGGTCTTTTCTCTGAATTTAATACTCTTTGAATTCCCTAAATGTAGCTTTTGAAAATATTGACCTCCCTTTGTTCTTCGATACTTCTCCTTTAGCTTGTTTGTTTTCTGGCTCTCCCTATGAGATTGCTCCTCATTTTCCTTTACTGGACCATTGTTTATCCCTTGCCTTCTATGAGTCTATATCCCCCAAGTCTCTGGCCTGGGCCTTTTTCTCCTTTTTCTCTTTACATGTTCTTTTCCTTAGTAATATCATTTGCTCCCAAGGGTTCAGTTTTCACTGGCATTCAAAAGGACTCTCAAATCTTTGTAGTCTTAAAATTTCTCCTGAACTATAGTACAATCTTGCATCTCTCGATACCTGTTGGATGTCTCCATCAGATATGCTATCAACAACTCAAATTCAGGGCAGCTTGGTGGCACAATGAATAGAGCAATGGCTCTGGAATCAGAAGGACCTGAGTTTAAATCCGGCCTCAGACACTTTACTCACACACACATACACACACACATAAAACTATCTGTGTGACCTTGGGCAAGTCACTTAACCCCAACTGCCCTGCCTTCCCCCTTCAAAAAAAAAAGCAAAAAAGAAAACCCCAACCCGACTCAAATTCAACATGTCCAAAATTTAACTCATCATCTTTTCTCCTAAACTTGTTCCTACTCCAAACTTTCTTATTTTTATTGAGGACATCATGTGTTCTCAGTTGCCTAGGTTTGTAACTTCAGAGAGATATTCTTGATTTCTCTCTGCCACACTCTTCAAAATCAATCATTTTTAGTATTATATCAATTTGACCTCCACAGCATCTTAGATCATTTTTCTTCATTCAACTGGTCATTCTGGTTCCATATAGTTATCAACTCTCTTCTGGATTATTCTAATAGCTTCCTAGTAGGTCTCCCTGTCTCCTCCCTTTCCTTGTTCAAAAACTTCCAGTGGACCATTATTGACTCTGGTTTAAAATACAAATACTAGCCTGTCATTTAAGGTCCTCTGAAATCCAATATCATCTACCTTTTCAGTCTTATTTCTTCTCTTCACATACTATATGTTCCAGCCAAATCTCACTAGTGATTTCCAAACACAACAGACTCTCTGTCTCATCTCCACATTTGTATAAACTGTCCCCTTTGCTTAGAATAAATTCCCTCCTTATATTTACCTTTCAGACACCTTCTCTTTCTTCAAAGATTATTTCAGGAAGTTTCACTTCTTCAGGGAATCCTTTTCTGACCACCCCATCTATTAGTTCTCTCCATCTCCGAATATTGCTAGAGGATTTCATCTCATCTTTACTTTGCCCCCTTAATTCCCTTCCTTGTATTCTACTTATCTATGTAAATTTCCCCAAACTTCCAGTGTTGACTTTTTGAGTGTAGGAACTATTTTTTTCTTTTCTTTGGTCTTTGTATATCTAGTGTCTAGCATTGTGCCTGACACTATTTTTTTAAATTCAAGTGAATTGTAGAATACTGTACCAGAAGATCTGATGAGGTGCAAATGGCATAAAAAGAAATATAGCTGTTATTCTTTAGTTGTTTAAGGTGAGGTATAACCAAGGTTAGGTGTTATCTGAGAGAAGCCTTGTCTGCCTAGTTATGTAGAACTCATCTTTCCCCTGTACATCTCTTCTTCCGCCTAAGTTCACTCTCTGTCAGCACTTCTATTCTCCTAGTAACATAGGCTTGTAAACTTGTAGTCATCCTTTACTTTTCCTTCTCCGTCACCATCACCCACATATAATAAGATGCTGAGCCCTACTGCTTCTATCTCTAGAAAGTCTCTTGACTCTGTTCCTTCTTTCTATCCACTACAACCATTCTAATAAAAATTCTAATTATCTCTCGCCTGGATTATTGCAGTAACCTCTTAACAGATCTCCCACTGTCATTTTAATTAAGTCTTTTAAATTAATCCTTCTCACCTCTAAACGTAATGGTCTTCTATCAGTGCTCTTCCTTCTTGATCTCTCTCTATGCTGTTGACCACCTTCTCCTGCTGAATACTCTTTTTTGTCTGTTTTTTTTAATAACACTATTCTCCTGGTTCTCCTTCTACCTGTCTGATTACTCTCTGCTTTTCCTTGATGAATCATCATCCATATCATGGCCCCTAACTTTGGGTACTCTTCTAAGCCTCTATTCAGTGCCATCTTTTGTTTTCTCTTTACACTCTTTCTCTTGGTGACCTCATTAGCTTCCAAGGGCTTAATTATTGTCTTTATGTAGATAATTCATAGATCTATATATCCAGTTTCTGTAACTCTCTTGAGCTTCAATCCCACATTATCAACTACTTATTAGCATTGCAAACTGAATCTACTGGGGGCATCTCAAACCCAACAGGTACAAAACAAATCTCATATTCCCCTACCAAACCTACCTCTCTTTCAAACTTCTGTATTTCTATTGGAGGCATCACTATCCTTCTAGTCTCCCAGGCTTGTAACCTTGGCATTATCCTAGACTCCTCATTCTCCTTCATCCCACACACCTAATCAGTTGCAATATCTGGCTATTTCTACTTTTACAACATCTCTCATCTCCGACCTTTTCTCTTTACTCATCACCTTAATTCAGGACCTGATCAGCTACTGACTAGACAACTGCAAAGGACTCCTAATCAGTCTCCCTGCCTCAATTCTCTACATTCTAAATGGTGTGTCTGAAGTATCTCTTTATTTTAAATCATTCTATGTATAGATAACAAAATGATTTTCCTTAAGCACAGCTCTCTTTCCCCTATTTGTTAAACTCTGATTGACTGATGCTATTCAGTTGTGTCCAACTCGTCATGACCACATTAGGGTTTTTCTTAGCAAAGATACTGGAATGGTTTGCCATTTCCTTCTCCAGTTCATGTTACAGATGAGGAAATGAAGGCAAACAGGTTTAAGTGACATGCCCAGGGTCACACAGATAGTAAGAATTTGAGGACAGATTTGAACTCAGGAAGATGAGTCTTCCTGACTCCAGGTCAGGGGCTTTATCCACTGCCCATCCAGATACCTTCATTAAATGCTAGTGGCTCCTTACTGCTTCTTGCATAAAACATAAACTCTCCCATTTGGCTTTTAACGCCTTTCACAACCTGGCTTCACTCTATCTTTCTAGCCTCATTATGCATTACTCCTCTTCCTGCATTCTATGATGCAACCAAACTGGCCTTTTCTCTGTTCCTCACATACACAAAATTCCAATTCTTCTCTGTGTGTTTATACTGGTCATCTCTCATGCTTGGGATGCACTCCCTCATTATGTTTGCCTTATAGAATTCCTCTCTTTCTTCAAGATTACCACCTTCCCCAAGAAGTCCTTCCTGATCCTCTTGCTTCAATACCTCCCTCCTATCCCATAGCCTTCCCCAAACAGGGAGGGTCTCCTCCTTCTTGTAACACTTATTTTGTATGCATTCCCTATATATGTATGTGGAATGCACTTAAAATAGGATATATGTCTTCTGAAAGAGATAGAAGTTGTTTGAGGACAAGGTTTATTTCATTTTTTAAAATCTGTATCCCCATCACCTAGCACAATGCCTAGCACAGAGTTGATACTTAAGAAATAAATAAATCACATCCTGGTGATGTCAAAGAAGTAAAAGAAAACTACCAACACACTGGATAGACTCCCCTCCCCCCACCAATAATGTATGTATGAGGATACATGGACAAGAATTGAATAGGATGGTCTGATGTGAATGGCTTGTGGTTTTCATTGTAAAAGATAACATATATATATTGATGAAATCATACATCCATTTGATAGTAATCTCCATGCTTAGCATAGAGTCTTGCCCATGATATTTCTTTGATAAATATTTGTTGAACTCAGCGGCAGCAGGAATAATTTCTTGTATCTATTTATGCCATATAATAGTGATTCTCTGTTCTTGTACTATTGCTTGTTCTTTTATTCCTGTTCATACATTTCAGTCCTGAACTGTTCTGAGGCCTAATGTCGTCCTTGACCTCACTGGGAGCTTTGTGCTCAAGCAAGGGCAATGGGAATGGGTGGTATATAAAATGTTTCAGATTCTTACCTTTTGCCTATTTTCTGCTTCATTATTCCAGAGGACATGATGTATTCTTTGGCTTTCTAGTTAAAATGCTTTTGCTGCTTGCTGCTGCTGTTCTTAGGACCACAAAATCTCTGAGATGAAAGGCATCTCAGAGGCCATTAGTCTAATCTCTACATAGGAAGGAAGGACACAAGCCTTTATTAAGTGCCTGTTATATGCCAGACACTGTGCTAAACACTTTGTAAATATTATCTCATTTGATAATCACACAACTTTGGGTGCTCTTATTCCCATTTTACAGTCGAGGAACCTGAAGCAGGCAGCAGTTAAATGACTTGCCAAAGATCACATAGCTAGCAAGTGCCTGAGATTGGCTATGAAGTCAGATCTTCCTGATGTCAGGCCCAGTACCATATCGACTCTGCCACCTAGTTGCCTCTATAAAGGAATCCCTTCTACAATAGTCCTAACAAATGGTCATCTAGCCCTTACTTGAAAATTTCTAATGACAGGGCTACCTATTACCTCTTGAGGTAGCCCATTTCACTTTTAGAAAGTTCTAATTCATTAGGACAATTTTCCATATCTATATCTAAAGACATATCTATAGACAAATAAGATATCTATATCTATAATATGTATATGTCTACCTATCTACCTATCTATCTATCATCTATCTATCTATCTATCTATCTATCTATCTATCTATCTATCTATCTATCTATCTATCTATCTCCCTCTTTTCAATCTGTGCTCATTTTTCCTAGTCTAACCTCTGGAACCAAGAAGAAAAAGTATACGTGATAGTACTTTTTGACATGATAGACCTTCAACTTGAAGACAAAGACCTTATCTCCCTGAAGTCTCCTTTTCTATCAGCTTATCTAGATCCTTCATATAATCCTTATATGGTAGAATCTTGAGCCCCTTTCATTACCTTTAAAAAGGGTCTTCTTAATATTCTCTAGTTTATATAAATTTTTCTTAATATATGACAGCAAGAACTGAACACAACATCCCTAATGTGGTCTGACCAGGGCCATGTACCACTTGATGGATAACCCACAGAGATATACAGACATAGCAAATAGACAGCAAGCTCAGAATTGAACAAGAGGAAAATAATGGGACACATTATTTCTGGGAAACTGCAAAATCCTTTCAAGGAGCCCAAGTTTCTTTCAGAAACAAAGAACTATCTTTTCAATAATATTATTCTGCCAATTCTGTTTGCCTACGAGTTGTGGAATACCACATTATCAAGAGAATTAAAGTTGAAGGTCACCCAAGCAGCAATGGAGAAATGTAAAGTGGGTATGAATGTATACTGACACTTTGCCAATCAAGAATTGGGTAAGAGAAGTGATATGATAGATTTCAGAGAGTGACAGAAACAGAAGAAATGGGGGACTCAGTCACTGGTGAGATCAAGGGTAACTAATAGCTAAACTACTTGATACATTAATGTTATTTATGATGATAAAAGAATGAGAGGAAATATACCAGCACTTTAGAAACCCCCTGATATGGACTTATGGGAAGATGTAAACAAAAGTAGCACAGAATGGATAGGTATGTATGGGTTGCAGGACACATCACTAGAGGGAACATTCACATCAATGAGATCACAAATCTATTTGGAGTATAGATGCATGTTCTTGCTTCCACCTCCTAAGCATGTCTTTTTCAAATCTACCAAAAGCGTTCTGATCTCAGATACATGAAACATCTTTAATATTTGTGAAATAGATTAATATTTCTTGACTTAAAATCATCGTCAAATTTTTGCTACCCTTATATTTCTAAGTAGTCCTAAATTTAATTAGGGAAAGAGGACATTATTTTTTTTAACCTAAAAATCTAAAACTTCAGTCATAGTTTTCTTGAGTCATATCTCCACATCAGGAAAAAATATTAATCAATATAGCTCTTCACTTGGAAGAAAATATCACTTGGCAGACTGATTACAGAACTGGGATCTGGGATCTGATCAACTCATTTAACCCCCTATTTCAATTTCTCACCAAAGGAATAATAGTAGCTGTTTTTATTCACCTTACAGGGTTATTAAAATAATGAAAACAGTAATATATGAGAATGTATTTCATTTCCCCTAGAAAGATGCTTGTTAATATTTCATGTTCCAATTCAGGGTATCTTAAAAGTACAGTTTTAAGCTATTAAAAGTTAAATAAGCTTTAATATATTAACTGTATTAGTTAGCTATATAAACTGTATCTGTCTGTTTTCCTTAACCCCTTTACCAAATTGCTGTTTTCTTTCCCCAGGTCCAAAATATTTTTATTAAGTAACTATTTTTATTAAGTAACTATTAAGTAACTACTAAGTTACCAAAGAGGGAAGTTCATAATTTCAAAAAAGGCCTCTGATTTTCTTTAGTTTTTGCCTATAAGTAGTTATATGTGTGTATGCATCCATATATGTGTGTACATATATACACATACATACATACTATATCTATCTATATATAATCTCTTTAGTTGAGTGCAAAATACACCCACATAAGTACTTAAATGACAGTATAATTAGGTAGCAGAATCCTCAGAGTCAGTTGGCAGCTTGTTAACGTTTACTTGCTCCTGCAAGTTGTCTTTTACAGGTACTTCTGTACAAAAGGTTGTTAAGCACAATAAAGACTGGACTTGGAAAATAAGTGTCATCATGGGTTAGTATGTACATATTTATTACTAAAAGTCTCCAGTGATATATCAGATTAAAAAAAAACAACTTCCAAATTTTTGGGCTCTCCTCTCTTAGTTGTGTCATGCTGAGTAGAAGGGTTCTTGACCTACCATAGGTTTACTTGTGATCCTACTCAAAAGAAGGTTAGGTAAGAATACTGTCTCATCTTTATTGACTTTCCTATCAGACAATTCATTCCAGTTCATCTAGATATTCATTTATCACTCAAACTATTTGCTTCATTCAACCTACTCCCCTAAAAACAAGGAACTTCCTTTAGCCACTCCCATCCTTCAAAACACTTAGCTTATCCACTGACCTGGATAAGCTCATTGGATAGAGCTATTTCATCTCACTCAAATGGATATTTACCACCTGTTTCTTCTTTCTAGAATTTACCTCCTTGTGCAAAGAAAAAGGACCTTTATGTACAAAAATATAGCAACTGTCTTTTTGTGGTGACAAGGATGTGAAAACTGAAGGAGTACCCACAAATTGGAGAATGACTGAATAAATTATCTTATATGAATGTGATAAAATACTATTGTGCTATCAGATATGATGAAGGGAATGGTTTCAGAGACATCTGGGAAGACTTTTAGGAAATGATAAAAAGTGAAGTGAGCAAAACCAAGAGAATAATTTGTATGATGTCAACAATACCATAGAGACAAACAGAAAGATTTAGGAATTCTGATCCACAGAATGACCAACCCTAATTCTAGAGAATTCATGGTAAAACATATTACCTACTTCTAGATAGCTAGATGATAGACTCAGAGGGCACATTAAGGCATATTTTTTTTCACATGGTCAATTCAGGAATTTGTTTTGCTTGGCAATGCATATTTATAACAGGTTCTGTTTTCCTCGCTTTCTCGACGGGGAAAGGGAGGGAAGAAGTGACAGAAAGAACTGAGACCTGAAAACATCAACAAGCAGAAAAATAAAATAGCATTTACGAAATAGAATTTATCTCCTCTGTCTAAATTTCTTCTTGTTCTTTCTTTTTTTCAACCTGATTTATCTGGACCATTTCCTCCTATTTTCAAGAAGTCAGTTCTCCAAGCCTTTAATGAATCTTAATATCCTCTCTAACTACATCTCCCTCCTTCACTAACTCTCTAAATTAACCATTTCTAACCCCTATGGTACAATTTCCTTTACACCATCTTTTTCCTTCTGTTTAGTTTTGTCCACATCAGTTTATTGAAATCGATTCCACTAAGGTCTTTTCAGTTAACTAAGCAAAAGTCATCTTTTTCATTCTCATTTTCCTTGATACCTCTGCTTCATTAATAAACATTTTCTTTTACTGTGCTCTTCTCTTTAGATACTTTTTTATGCCTTAGGGTTTTGAGGCACTGTCTTTTCATAGATTTTTCCCTTCTCTGACGATTCCTTTAATGTATCTTTGATTATTCTCCCTTTAAACTTCCCTGTTGACAGTAGAGCTCCACCAAAGACAGGGCTTTAAGTGGAGAATAAGAAGTTAGAATGTAACAATCTACCATTTTGTATTGATGAGGTAAAGATTGGTAAATCTGAAAGGAGAGGAAGGTATGAACTTCACTTTCTTGGTTACCATCACACCTAAGGATAGACTCATGTTGAGTTTGCAGTTCACCAAAAGCCCTAGATATGACTGATTTAGAAGAAACTAGTTGTATGAACGGATGAAGAGTAAACTGAGCAGAACCAAGAGAACAATTTTTATATAGTAATAATATTGTTTGGCTGTAAATATAAATTTGTAAAGGAAAATTATTTTCAAAGACATTAGAACTTTGATCACTGCAAGACTAATCAAGACATCAAAAGGCTGATGATGGGGCATGTTTCCTATATCTTGACAGAAAGGCAATGGACTAAAGATACAGAAAGATACTTACATTTGAAGACATGGCCAAATATGTGAATTTGTTTGACCATACATTTTGATTATAAAGGAGGGATTTTAAAAATTCCCCCAAAAAGGGGTGAGACGAGATTTGTGGAGGGGATGGAACTAGATAAGTAGGCAGTCAGAGAGATGTGGAAAGAAAGAAAAGAATATTAATTGAACTTTTAAAAATACTTAGAAGAGAGGCGGCTAGGTGGCGCAGTGAATAGAGCACTGGCCCTGGAGTCAGGAGTACCTGAGTTCAAATCCAGCCTCAGACACTTAACACAAAAACTAGCCGTGTGACCTTGGACAAGTCACTTAACCCCAATTGCCCTCTAAAAAGCAAAAAAAAAAATACTTAGAAGAGTAAAGAAGGAAGCTCAGAAAGGAATACCAATGAGCAGGATTATTAGTACTATTAAATTAAATTTTAATTAATACTTAAAGTGTGTAATAAAGTTCATTACTTCATATATCATGTTTTTTCTATCTTTGCATATTAAAATTCTCACATTTGTTAAATTCATCGTTAAAAGATAAAAAAGAAAGAAAAGTCTCAGATCTATTTCAGATAAGTTTATATATAGTCATACCTCCCCTTTCTTATACTTGTGAAACTGATTTTTTTTTTGTTTCCTTTTTGCAGGATTTTTTTATTAGGCATGTAACAGGAATTTCCCTATAACCCCAAAGATCAGACCATCTTGGAAAGGGCAAACCGCACCCTTAAGACCCTCCTTTTAAAAGAAAAAGGGGGAGATCTGGGGCAGACAGGGAGAGTGGGCCGACTCACCATGGGACTGTTACATACCGCCCTCTACACCTATAACTTTCTTCAATTTTCTTGTGCTTTTATGCTACAGCCCCACAGGTTAGGAGATCTTCATCAGCTGACACACAAGCACCGGCCACTCCTCTGGCTGTAAAAAGAGCTAGGGCCATCTGGAAAGACCTGGAGAAGGATTGGGAGGGACCAGGAGCTGTAACTTTTGGGGGAGCGGGGTATGCTTATGTCATTCCAGATGGAGAAACCAAAGGCAAGTGGATATCCACAAAGTGGCTCCGTCTCCTCGCTGACAATAAGGTACCAGAGAGAGAAAAACAGAGAAGGTGCTAGAGACGGAGGCCCAGACTGGGACAGGGAAAGACCTGCAATCCTCAACACCTGTGTCAATTGCTGACCATCCTGACCATCATACCAACTGTAACAGGTGCTGTTGTCAGAGAGCCGCAGGGAATAGGAGCCAGCCGGCCTTGGTGCTTGTGGAAAGGTATGAATAAAACTGCTCTGCCTTCCCACTGCCTGGATATGACAAACATGCAGACAGTTTTCTGTTGTGGTAATGGGACACAATATCTGGCCCCAGACCACAGGCCTTGTTGAATGAGCTACCCTCGGACTGGGGAATCATGTGAAGGCCCTTTTTTCATGCCTCTCATGCCTTCCTGCCCCTATGAACAGCATAATGTGTCTCTCACAGACAAATGTGTAGGCACCATTGACATTGGGAACTTTACATAGCCTGGATTTGACCATTATCGCCTGTTTAATAATGATACATGGTCCCAAGGCCAAGTACCCTTTCCTGGAGGGATTGTCCCTGCGTGGGTAGGACTCACAGAAGACCCAAAGAATCGTACCTGGTATGCTTGGACAGAAACTGATTTTTTTAACCAAAGAGTAAGAATTAACATTTATCCTTACTGAATGTCATCTGTATAGATTTATCACATTTTTTAGCCTGTCAAGATCTTTTTTTCTTGTTCTGTCTCCTGTGTTAGCTATCCCTCCAAGTTTTAAGTTTCCGTTTTGTCAAAGGAAGAAAAAGAGAGAGATGAGCAGATTGTAAGAAGTGAGGCATATATATGCACTTGCTCAACAAGTAGAGTATAGAATTAAAATTGACTCATGACTTCCAGACAGAACTTTCTCTTCGCCTCAAACTACACTGTATGTACTGATATTTGGCATGGTATATTAGGGTCATATCATTCCTTTTGAAAGGTGGTTAGTGAACAACTAGAAAAAGGAAGCAGTGATCAAAAAGAGTCAGTGTGTAAGAGGAAGTCGTGGCAAACTAATCACATTTCCTTTTTTTTTTTTTGACTGGAATATTTGGGGAATACTATGGGTACAGTTAGGACAGCTAGGTGCCACAGCAGACAGAGTATCAGGCCTGAAGTCAGGGAGACTCATCTTTTTTGTTGTTTGTTTTTAGGTTATACATGTACAGCCGTGTTAAACAAATTCCAATTAGTCATGTTGTGAAAGAAGAATCAGAACAAAAGGGAAAAACCATCAAAAAGAAAAGAACAAAAAAAGTGAAAACAGGATGGTTTGATATGCATTCAGACTCCATAGTTTGTGCTCTGGATGTGGATAGCGTTTTCCATCATAAATCTTTTGGAACTGTCTTGGATCAATTGTATTCTGAGAAGAGCTAAGTTTATCATAGTTGATCATCACACAATGTTACTGTTACTGTGTGCAATGTTCTCCTGGTTTTGCTCATTTCACTTAGCATCATTTAAGGTAAATCTTTCCAGGTTTTTCTGAAATTCACCTGTTCATTATTTCTTATAGCACAGTAGTGTTCCATTACATTCATATGCCACAACTTGTTCATTCATTCCCCAATTGATGGGCATCTCTTTGATTTCCAATTTTTTGCCACCACAAAAAGAGCAACTATAAATATTTTGTACATATGGGTGCTTTCCCCTTTTTTATGATCTCTTTGGGATACAGACCTAGAAGTAGTATTGCTGGGTCAAAGGGCATGCACATTTTTTTTGGTCTGGAAGGCAGGGCAATTGGGGTTTAGTGACTTGCCTAAGGTCACACAGCTAGTAAATGTTAAGTGTCTGAGGCCAGAGTTTAACTCAGGTCCTCCTAACTCCAAGGCTGATGCTCTATTCACTGTGCCACCTAGCTGCCCTTGCATGCACATTTTTATAGCCCTTTGGGCATAGTTCCGAATAGCTCTCCATAATGGCTGAATCAGTTCACAACTAGGCAGACTCATCTTCCTTGGTTAAAATCTAGCCTCAGACACTTACTAGCTATGAGGCCCTGGGCAAGTCACATACACCTGTTTGTCTAAGCTTTCTCATTTGTAAAATGAGCTGGAGAAGGAAATAGAAAAACCACTCTAGTAACTTTGCCAAGAAAACCCCAAATGGGGTCATGAAGACTTAGACATACCTGAACAACAACATGGATACAGTACACCTAGATTTTAGTTAGTCTTTCTTGCTCTTTTTTATGGAAAAATGTGGAGAGATTTAGATTAGATGAGAGCTCAATTAGGTGCATTTCAAAATGGTTGCATGGCTAGACCCAAAAAGAAGTTATGAATGTTTCTATCAAACAAAAGTTATGAATGATTTTGTGTCAATTTGGTTAATATTTTTGGCCTTGTTCTGTTTAATATTTTTTTGCCAAAGACTTGAAAATGCCATAGATGATATTATTATCAAATTTACAGATGATAAATGTAGAGGGTAGCTAATACACTGGATGATGCTTAATATTCCAAAAGATCTTGACCAGGCTGAAACCCATTGTGTTGGATCCAGTAAGGTGAAAATTTAATACAATAAATGTAAAGTCTTGTATTTGGGTTAAAAAATCAACTTCATAAATACAAAATGGCTAAATAATAGTTTATCTGAAAAAAATCTGAGTGTTCTCATCATCTGCAAGCTCAATATATATGAGTCATTAGTATGATATGGTAATCAAGAAAGTTCATCCTTTTTAAAGATGTATTAGAAGTAGCATAGGGTGCAAGACTTCGAAGATGATAATTTTACTGTTTTCTAGCCTGATAAGAGTCTATCCTGAAAATATTGCATTCAATTTAGGTGCCAAATTTTAGAAAGGATTTTGATATGAACTGGAAGGCAGTAGAAGCTAATTGGGATGGGGTGGGTAGGCAGTGCAGTGAATAGAGCACCGGCCCTGGAGTCAGGAGTACCTGAGTTCAAATGTGGCCTCAGACACTTAACACAAAAAACTAGCCATGTGACCTTGGGCAAGTCACTTAACCCCAACTGCCCTCCAAAAAGCAAAAAAAAAAAAAAAAGAAGCTAATTGGGGTGATGAAGGGCCTTGAATCAGCATCATCTGAGGATCAATTGAAGGAACAGACGATGTTTAACATGAGAAGATTTAGGGAGGATCTGACAGCTATCTTCAAGTATTTGAAAGGCTACAAGATGTTGTACTTGTTCTGTTTGGCCCCAGAGGACAGATATAATAGCAAATTTGTACTTTTGCTACCAGGCAAAACAATTCCAAAAACCAGGCAACTTTGGGAGTCTACCTAATACATTCTCCATCCTAGAGATCTTTAAGCAGAAGATGGATAACCACTAGCCAGGTGTGTTGTTGAGGGAATTCTTATTTAAGTATGAATTAGACATAATAGCCTCTGAGTTTCCTTCCAATTCTTAGGCTCTGTGATCCAATAAGTTCCTTGGTTTTTCAACATTTTGAGTTACTGTAGTTGAAAGCTATGGCCTGCTTCTTCAATGAGTTTTTTTTTATAAAATAGGCCAATCAATCAATAAACATTTACTAAGCACCTACATGTACCAGGCACAGTGCTAAGTGCTAGAGATATAGAAAAAAGCAAAACAAAATAAATCCCAACAACCCAAAAAACCCAACCCCTGACCTCAAGGAGCTCACAATTTAATTAAGGAGACAACATATAAAACCAACTATGTACAAATAAGCTATATACAGGATAAATAGGGAATAATAAACAGAGGGAAGGCACTAGAATGAATAGGAATTGGAAAAGGTTTCCTGTAGAAGGTGAGATTTTAGCTGGGACTTGAACAAAGCCAATGAAGCCAGAAGTCAGAGAAGGAGAGGGAGAACATTCCATTCATGAAGAATAGTTACTAAAAAATGGCCAGGTCAGGACACTGAGCTTCTTGTTTTTGAAACAGCAAGGAGGCCAATATCAATGGTTCAAAGAGTGTGTGGTAGGGTGAATGTAAAGGGAGGAAGGGGGATAGCTTATAAAAACAATGTCAAACAAACGATTTTTCATTTGATCTGAGGCAGTAGGGAATCACTAGAATTTATTGAGTGGGGGAAAGGGGTGACACGGTCAGACTTATGCTTTAGGAAGACTATTGATGGCTGAGTGAAGGATGGTGTGGAGTGGAGAGAGACTTGTGGTAGGCAGACCAACGAGCAGGCAATTGTAATCTTCTAATCACGAGGAGGTGAGGGCCCATACCACAGTGATGGCAGTATCAGAGGAGAGAAGGGGGTATATTTGAGAGATGTTACAAGGGAAAATTTGACAGGTCTTAGTAACAGAGTGGATATACCGGGGGGGAGAGAGAATAAGGAACCAAGTATAATACCTTGGTTGTAAGCCTGGGGAACTGAGACAATGGCAGTACCCTCAAGAGTAACAGGAAGGTTAGAAGGGAAAGGAGGGTTTATGGGAAACAATGAGTTCAGTTTTGAGAATGTTGAGTTTTCGGATGTCTACTGGACATCCAGTTCAAGATGACCAAAAGTCAGTTGGCTATGTGAGACTTGAGGACAGCAGAGAGGTTGGGACAGGATAAGTAGGTTTGAAAGTCATTAGCACAGAGATAGTAATTAAATCCCTGGGAGCCTAGTAGATCACCAATGAAATAGTGTAGGAGGAGATAAGAAGATGAGAAGAAGGCCCAGGAGAGAACCCTGTGAGATACCCTGAGAGTTAAGTCATGGTGGAAGACTTGTCCTTCCCATGCTACTGACAGCCAAACTGACATACCTTTACCTTTTTCCATCACTGGGGAAACTACCTATAGTTTAAGGTTCTCCAATCATCATGATCACTCTGTCAAGAATTCCAAGTTTCAGGAACTATTTAAAAGTTTGTAAAGTATTATATTTCCAGTTACTTCATTTGACTTGGTTGGACCTCTGGCCAACAAAAAGTCCACTTTCACCTTCAGTATTTCTCATGCACACTGTCCAGTTGTTCTTGCTGTAATAATTAAGCCATCAAATATTCTAGCCATTATTTATAATCTTCTCCTTGTTTACAAACTATCCTCCTTTGAAGTCTTATTTCAATGCTACATTAAAGGATGCAGCCTTATACGTTACTTCTTTCAACACTAGCCAAATTGGCTTCCTACGGTTCTTCACATATAACATTTAATTGCCATTTTCAGGCCTTTGTACTAACTGATCCCCATGTCTGGAATGCTCTTCAATTCTTTACACCTCTGCCTGGAATCCCTGATTTCCTTCAACAGTTGCCTCCTACATGAAAGTTTTCCTCATTCCCTACAATGTTAATGCTCACTGTACCACCCCTTCCCCACAGGAAACCTTGTATCTGCTTTCTAGGTGTTCAGTGTTTGGTATGTAGTTAAATATGCACAGGTTATTTCCCCATGTAGAATGTAAACTTGAGGGCAAGAAGTTTCATTTCAGTATTCGTACCCCTACCACCTAGCATGGTGCTTGACACATAACAGATGCTCAGTAAATGCTGGCTGATTGACTGTTCAGGTGACTGTAGGTTCCTGACGTCTACTCCAGTGGAAGGCAAACTCTGGTAGGTCATCCAAAGATGGAAACACTTCGAGTGGGACTCTAGTCGTGGGCTTCACATGCATTGCCCAAGAAGCAGACTGGTTAAGTCTAGAGAGCCTAAGAAACAAAAAGCTGACAACCAAGTGAAATGTTTTTAAGGCCACAGTAACTCACAAAGACCATGTGCAAAGGGATGGAGTGACCATGAACTGTGAGGAAAATATGTCTACCAATGAAATCAAAGATCTTTCAAAGACTATCAACATTTCAAACTTAGTCCTCACTATCAGCCAACAAGCACTTATTAAGCACCTACTATGTGCCAGGCAATGTGCTAAGTACTGAGAATACAAAATACAAAACTATGGTGTCCCTGCCCTAAAGAAGCTCACATTCTAATGCAGGAGAGAACACGCAAATAACATATATATGTGTGTATACATATATATGTATGTGTACACACAAGATACAGTATAAATGTAGTATATAGTAGAAATAGAGTATAAATATAAATATTTATTTTATTAATATATAAATACATATTTAATAAATATATAAAGATAAAATATAAATAAATATAAATATAGTCTAAATATAAACTCACTTTGGGAGTAGATTGTCCATAAACTTTTACTCACTTCTTATTACTAATTTTCCTGGCTTTCTACAATCTTTTCTAAAGACTAAGTTGAATCTACAAAATCACAGAATGAATTTTGGAACTGGAAAGGAACAGAGATTACTATCTTTTCAAATCACCTTGCTTTACAGATGAGGAAAATGAGACTCAGAGAGATGCAAATATTTTGCTCAACTCAGTTTGTTTTTAGAATCCATCAACCAACCAACAAGCATTAGGCATTATGCGTTAGGCATTAGAGATACAAAGATGAAAGTAGATTCTGCCCTCAGGGAGTTTATATCCTACAAGGTAAAAACAATACACACACACACGTTTATTGGTCTAGACAAAATAGATACAACATGCTAGTTAGAAGAGGGGGTATCTGCAGGTAGGAGAGTCAGGAAAAGCTCCTCATAAAAGACAACACTTATGGTAAGTCTTAAAGGAAATGAGGAATTCTAAGATGTAGAAGTGAGGTGGGAGTGAGTTCTGGAAATGAGTGGTGGCTAATTCAATGGTTCAGAGACTGGAAATGATGAAGTGTCTTGTACGAGAAATAATAAGAAGCCCAGATTTAGTGGACTGAAGAATGAGTGAAGGGGAGTAATGAGGAAACTGAGGAAAGAAGGGCAGGTTGGAGGTAGGTTGTGAAAGAATTTCAAAGGAGTTTATATTTCTTCCTAAAAGTGAAAAGAATATAGAATTTTGTCATCTCATAGTTTCTACCTTTTCCGCTTTTAAAATTCCCTGCCTTTCCTAAGGAATATAAGTGTTTTAAAAGAATTAAATGTCACTAAGTAGTATTATGGTGATTGTAAAGATTTTAAAAAGTAACTGGAATGGGATTCAGTTAAGTGAAGGAGCTCTCATTTCAAATCAAGCATCTGAAAGTTTCTGGAATTCTGGTTTTCTGTTGATTAGACTATAATTCTACTTTAAAGACTTTAATGTCATTTCATCATTATTTCTATCATTTACAGATTACCCTGTAAAGTAGCAAAACCCACAATTACAGAATATCAAACCTGAGTCCTACCGTATCCACACCAAAAGCTTTAAATGGCCTCAGGATTAAAATATACCACTACAAAATAAAACCAAAACATTTATTTTGGGCATGATATATAGTCTTTAAAAACTATTATTGATAAGTTTATCATACTGGTAAGATTTCTTTTATATTTCATATTATACCTGATCAGGACATAAAGCACAACTGTTTCCAATGAGGTTCCTTTAAATTTGTTCATCTTTGCCAAGATTTATACAAAAAAAAATAGCTGTTATACCTGATTTGTAGGACACTAGATCTATCATAGACCTTTCTCAGGGTTTAGGAGGAAGTTGGATTTTGGCCAGCATTGGCCTATGGCCAATAAAAAAATGTCATGATTGGTCTGTTGGGAAACTTGTTAGGAAAAGAAACTATTACACACCCAATAAAGATGGGTGTTTTAATTGTACTAGTCCTCGGCCTTCCAAAGTTCTCCACTAGTTATAACACAATAAACAAAATCAAGAAATGTGCTTGTCCTTCCAGTGGGGGTGGGTGATGATGGAGGAACTGAAAGAATCTAGAATTTAAAGTCCTACAGTCAAATGTTAAAAAATCATATATATATATATATACATATATATATATATGTGTGTGTTTATTATTATTATTATTATTATTAACTACATGCAACTAGGAATTAAGATATACAGGCACTGGGGTAGGAAGACCCACCCTGCCCTGCCAAAAAGTTAGAGGGGCGTTGGAGGAGGACATAGGAGAGGGCAGCTTGGGGGAGGGGCCTTACAGTGGGATCACTGTTTAGGAGTTGTGGGTAGGGGAAAGATGGGGAGAAAATTTGTAACTCAAAATCTCGTGGAAATGAATGATGTAAACAAGAAAATAAATTTTTAAAAAAATCAATAAATGACCTAGCCACCCCTCTCATTTATTTTTTTAATGTTCATTTTTAGCATTCTTTAAAAAATTTTTGATTTCCAAATTCTCTCCCTCTCTCCATTTGCTTCCCCACCCAGTGAGAAGATAAGCAATATGATACTCATTATACACGTGAAATATACATTTCCATATTAGCCATGTTAGGAAAAAAAGCAAGAAAAATAAAGAAAATGAAAAAATATACTTCAAAAAAAATCAAGAAATGTATTAAGTAGCAAAGATACAGAAGACATTGTGCTGGGCACAATGCTGTTTCAAAAAATAAAACAGTCCTTTCTGCTTGAAGTAGCTAACTTTCTATGGGGGGCAGAGAACATATGTAAGACTATCTAGTATGAATGTGTATGTATATACATATATATACGAATATATATACATATATACACACATATGTGTGTATACATGTGTGTATATAACATGTATATAAAATTAATTTCATTAAATATTTCTCAATTACTTAAAAAAAGAATTTTTAACAATTATTTTACATTTATTTGAGTTCTACATTCTCTCCCTCCTATGCCTCCTTCCTCCTTGAGAAGGCATGGAGTTTGATATTGATTATACATGTGAAATCATGCCAAACATATTTCCATGTTAGCTATGTTGCTAAAGAAAACACAAACACAAACCCCAAGAAAAATTAAGTATTTTTTTAAAAGCATGCTTCAGAGTTCATCAGTTCTCTCCCTGGATGTGTATAGAATTCTTCATCATGGATCCTTTGGAATTTTCTTGGGTCATTGTACTGATCAGAATAGCTAAGTCTTTCACAGCTCATTATTGTTACAATTTGCTACTACTGCATACAATATTCTCCTGGTCCTACTCACTTCAGTTTGTATGAGTTCATATAATTCTTCCCAGGTTTTTCTGAAACCAACCTGATCATCATTCTTATAGCATTCCATCACAATCATATACCACACTTTGTTCAGCCATTCCCCAGTTGATGGGCATCCTCTTGATTTCCAATTCTTTGCCACCACAAAAAGAGTTGCTATAAATATTTTTGTACAAATAGGTCTTTTTTCCTGTTTGATCTCTTTGGGATATAGACCTAGTAATGATCTTGCTAGGTCAAAGGGTAGGTACAGTTTTATAGTTCTTTGAGCATAGCTCCAAATTGTTCTTCAGAATAGTTGGACTAGTTCACAACTCCCTCAGAAATGTATTAGTGTCCTAATTTTCCCACATCCTCTCCATTTTCCTTTTCTGTTGTATTAGCCAATCTGATAAGTGTGAGGTAGTATCTCAGAGGTGTTTTAATTTTTATTTCTCTAACCAATAGTGATTTAGAGCATTTTTCATATGGCTGCAGATAGCTTTGATTTCTTCTTCTGAAAACTGCCTCTTCATATTCTTTTACCATTTATCAACTGGGGAATGACTTTTTTTAAATTATAAATTTGGCTCAATTGTTTATAGTTGAGAAATGAAAACTTTATAAGAGAAACTTACTATAAAATTCTCTCTCCCACTCCCCACCAGTTTCTTGTTTTCCTTTAAATTTTGGTTGTATTAGTTTTGTTTGTACAAAAGCTTTTTTAATTTCATGCAATAAAAATCATCTATTTTACCTCCCATGATCCTATCTCTTGTTTGGTCATACATTCTTCCCTTATCCATAGATCTGACAGGTGCCATCTTCCATGGTCCCCTAATTTACTTATGATATCAGCTGTATATCAAAATCATTTATCCATTTTGACCTTATCGTAGGATACAGTGTGAGATGTTGGTCTATGCCTAGTTTCTACCAAACTGCTTTCCAATTTTCCCAATAATTTTTGTCAAGTATTGAATCCTTATCCCCAAAATTTGGATTTTTGAGGTTATCAAATACTAGATTACTCTAGTCATTTACTACTGTGTATTGTATACTTAGTCTATTCTACTGATCCACCACTCTGTTTCTTAGCAATACCAGATTGTTTTGATGATTACTGCTTTGTAATATTGTTTGAAAACTGGAACTATTAGGCTCCCTTTCCTTCATTTTTTTCATTGATTCCCTTCATATTCTGGACCTTTTGTTCTTCCAGATGAATTTTATTATTTTTTTCTAGCTCTACAAAATAATTCTTCTGTAGTTTGATTGGTATGGCACTGAATGAGAAAATTAATTTAGGTAGAATTGTCATTTTTATTATATTAGTTTGGCCTACCCATGAGCAACTGATGTTATCCCAGTTATTTAGATCTGACTTTATTTGTGTGAAAAATGTTTTGTAATTGTGTTCATATAGCCCCTGGGTTTGTTTTAGCAGGTAGACTCCCAAGTATTTTATATTGTCTATATTTATTTTCAGTGGAATTTCTCTTTCTGTCTCGCTGCTGGGTTTTTTTTGTAGTATATAGAAATACTGATGATATACATAAGGTTCATTTTATATCCTGCAACTTTGCTGAAGCTGTTAGTTGTCCCAACTAGTTTTTTAGTTTATTCTTTAGGATTCTCCAAGTGTACCATCATATCCCCTGAAAAGAATGATAGTTTTGTTTCCTTTTTGTCTATATTTATTCTTTCAGTTTCTTTTCTTGTCTTACTGCTATAGGAAGAACTTCCAGTACAATATTCAATAATAGAAGTAATGATGGATATCCTTGCTTCTCGCCTGATCCCATTGGGAAGGTTTCAAGTTTATTCCTCTTAGAGATAATGCTTGGCTTGATTTTATATAGATAGAATTATCATTTTAAGAAAGGTTTCATTGATTCCTATGCTTTCTAGTGTTTTTAATAGGAATGAGTGTTGGAGTTCATGAAAGGCTTTTTCTATATCTATTGATATACTCAAATAGTTTTGGTTGCTTTTATTTAAATTTGTTCTTTTTTTAGTTTTTGTAGTTGAATGCCCAATGCATTATTCTGCTCTTTTATTAGGGTACACATTTAGAGAGATAAACTTCCCCCTATATACTACTTTGGCTACCTCCCACAAATTTTTGGAAAATTGTCTCAATGTTGTCATTCCCTTTAACAGAATTATTGATTGTTTCTGAGATTTGTTCTTTGAGTCACTTGTTCTTTAGGATTCTTTAGTTTCCAATTACTTTTTAATCTATGCCCTTTATTAAATGTAATTTTTATTGCATTATGATCTGAAAGGGATTAATTTAATTTTTATGCTTCTCTGCATTTTGTTGTGAGGTTTTTATGCCCTAATACATGGACAATTTTTTGTGAAGGTGCTGTACATGGCTGAGAAAATTGGGTACTCCTTTCTATTCCCATTCAGTTTTCTTCAGAATTCTATCATTTCTGTCTTTTCTAAGATTCTATTTATTGCCTTGTTTCTTTATTATTTATTTTATGGTTAGATTTATTTCGCTCTGGGAGGGAAAAGTTGAGGTTCCCCACTAGTGCAGATTTGGCATTTCCTTGTATAATTCATTTAACTTTTCCTTTAAGAATTTTGATGCTATGCCATTTGGTACATATATAGTATAGATATTACTTTTTTGTCTTCGGTTCCTTTTTAAGGAAATTTAGTTTCTCTGCTTATCCCTTTTAATTAAGTCAATTTTTTCTTTTGCTTTGTCTGAGGTCATGATAGCTACCCTTATCTTTTTTTACTTCATCTAAAGTATAATAGATTCTGCTCCTGCCCCTTATTTTGATTCTGTGTGTGTCTTTGTTTCAAGTATGTTTCTTGTAAACAATCTATTATTGGATTCTAGTTTCTAATTCATTCTATTTGCTTTTGTTTTATGAGTGAGATCATCCCATTCCCATTCACAGTTGTGATTACTAACTATTCATTTCCCTCCATCCTATCATCATCATCATCATCATCATCATTTTCTTCTTCTTCTTCTTCTCCTCCTCCTCCTTTTTCTCCTCCTGCTTTTCTTCCTTCTTCTCTCTTATTCCTCCTTTAAAGTCTATTTACTTCTGACTACCGCCTTCTTTTATCTACCCTCCCTTTTATCACTACCACCACCCTTTTCTCTCATTCCCCTTTCTCTCCTATTTCCCTGTTGGGTAAGATAGATATCTATTAACAATTGAGTATGTACAGATTTCCCTCTTTGAATCAATCTAGATATGAGTGAAGTTCAAGTATCACTTGCTCCCCCCACCATTTTCCCCTTCATTGTAAAAGCTCTTTCTTATACACCTCTTGTATAGGAGATAATTTTCCCCACTCTTCTCCCTTCTCTCTTCTCCCCTATTCATTTTTTTTACATCATTTTAACATAATCAACTCACTCCCATGCTCTCTATCTATGAATACTCCTTCTAACTGTCCTAACAGTAATAAAGTTCTTAGAAGTTATATGTATTATCTTCCCATCTTGAAAGGTAAACAATTTGACCTTATTGAGTCCCTTATAATTTTTCTTTCATGTTTACTTTTTTATGCTTCTCTTGAATCTTGTGTTTGAAAGTCATATTTTCTATTCAGTTCTGGTCTTTTCATCTGGAAAAACTTCTCTATTTCATTTAATGTTTGTTTCCCCCCCAAAGAATTATACTCAGTTTTGCTGAGTAGGTCATCTTGATTCCCAAATCTTTTGCCTTCCAGAATATCATATTCTAAGTCATCCTCTCCTTTAAAGTGGTAGCCACTAAATCTTGTGTGATCCTGACTGTGGCTCCATGTTATTTTAATAATTTCTTTTTGACTGCTTAAAATGTTTTCTCTTTAACAGGGGATGTCTGGAATTTGGCTTCCTTTCTTGGGAATTTTCTTTTTGGGATCTCTTTCAGATGGTAATTCTCCTTCCATCCTCCCCCCCCCCCCCAATTTCTATGTTATCCTCTGGCTCTAGGATATTGGAGCAGTTTTCCTTGACAATTTTTTTGACATATGATGTCTAAGTTCTTTCTTTGATCACAGCTTGCAGGTAGTCCAATAATTCTTAAATTAGCTCTCCTTGATCTATTTTTTCAGGTCAGTTGTTTTTACAATGAGTTATTTAACATTTTCTTCTTCTTTTTTTATTCTTTTGACTTTATTTTTGATGTCCCATGGAGTCATTAGCTTCCACTTGCCCAATTCTAACTTTTAAGGAATTATTTCTTTCAGTGAGCTTTTGTACCTCCTTTTCTCTTTGGTCAATTGTGCTTTTTAAGGAGTTAATTTCATCATTGAATTTTTGTACCTTTTTTTTCATTTGGTCAATTTTTATTTTTAAGGTGTTATTTTCTCAGTATTTTTTTGGTGCCTCTTTTACCAAGTTGTTAATTGTCTTTTCATAATTTTCTTCCTTTGTGCTTATTTCTTTACTTAATTTGTCCTTTGCCACTCTTATTTTTTTTGAAAATTAATTTTTAGCTCTTCCAGGAATTCTTGTTAGGATTGTATCTGATTCGTGGTTGTTTTTTTTTTTTTTTGAGGCTTTGCATATTTTGATTTCGTTGTCTCCTTCTAAATTTGTGTCTTGATCTTCCCTATCATCATAGTAGCTTTTTATGGTCAGGTTCTTTTTTTTGTTGTTGTTTGCTCATTTTCTACCCTATTTCTTGATTTTGAACTTTGTATTAAAGATGACCTCTATTCTTGACATGGAGGGAGGGGCACTGTCTTGAGCCTTAGGCTTTTTTACACTGCTGTTTTCAGAGGTAGCTCTGGGGGTTTTAAAGTTTTCAGTGCTTCCAAGGTGGTATTATCTAGGAAGAGGTGTTGTCACTGCTCTCCTGGTCTTTACTCTGGTCTTTCCTTACACAGGAAGGGCTCCTGATCCCTTGGGGCCAGAAGATATACTGTTCCTCAAAGTCTCTGATTTCCTTGTAACCACAATTGATACTGCCTCTCAGGTTTCCACTTTTTCCTTGACCAAAAGTGCTCCTTCCCCATGCTTGAACCCAATAGTGGGTATAGGCAATAGAGTTGCCAAATAGTGTCTGAATAGTGTCTAGTGCTAGCACAGGGGTCTCCTGTAATTTCTGGTCAGTTTACATGTCTCCTTACCACCTCTTGTAGGTTCCTGAAGAGTCTCTTGAGAGCTCCTAAAATTACTGCTGTTTCTCTTACCACCACCTAGTCCCACCATTGGTATTTCATGCACATGGGTTAAATCTAGGTCAGCTTCCAACCCAGTGTCACAGATGTTTCTTTCCAACTTCCTAAGTTGTCTTGGACTAGAAGAATGTCTCATTTTGACCTTTTGTTGGCTCTGCCACTCAGAATTTAATTTGAGGCATTGTTTTAAAGTAGTTTGGAGTAGAATATTGGGGGAGCTAAGCTGATTAGTTTCTCTACTCTGACATCTTGGCTCCACCCCCAGAAGTCAGAAAACAGGTTTTGAGCTGGGTCCTGAAGGAGCAAAGGGAAGCCAAAAGGCTGAAATAAAGAGGGAGATCTTTCCATGTAGCACAGCCAATACAAAAGCACAGAATGGGGAGATGGAGTGTCCTCTGTGAGCCTTAGCAGGAAGGCTGGAAAGATAGGAGGGGCCCACATTATAAAGGACTTCACCTTTAATGGAAGTGAAGGGAGCTTCCTGCAGAAGGTCAACAAACACTTATTTACTATGTACCATTCAAGATGAATCTTGAAGGAAGCTAGAAAAGAACAACAGGATGAGGTGAGGAGAGAGAGTTCTTTGAACAGAGGACAGCCTGAGAAATGGAGTGTCTTCTGTGAAGAACACTAAATATGTCAATGTAGCTGAATCACAGAGGGTGTGGAAAGGTGTAAAATGCAAGAAGACAAGAAAGTTAAGAAAAGGTCAGACTGTGAAGCCCTTTAAATGACCAAGAAATTTAATATTTGAGCCTTGAGGTCAAGGGAACTGCTGGTATTTACTGAGTACAAGGATGACATAGTCAGGTCCTATGTTATCAAGATCAGTTGGGCAGATGAGAGGAGGATGGACTAAGGTAAGGGGAGACTTGAGGCAGTAAAACCAACCAGATGCAATGCAATGCAATAGTATGGTAAGAGGTGAGGGGATGGTACAAAGCTGGGGGCAATGGCAGAGGAGAGAACAGGAAAGATTATGTAAAGGTAGAAATGACAAGATTTAACGGTTGAATAGCTACGTGGAGTGAATGTGAGAGAGGAGTTGAGGATAACACTGAGGTTGTTAGCACATGGGAGGGATTTAATAAATATTCGTAGAAAAACTAATCTTATACCCATAACAACCCAGTGAGGTTTTTGGGACAAGTATTATATAATTATAGTTATTACATTATATAAATGTATCTAATATCCTATTAGAAGATGAATAACCTAATGCATTGAGAGGTTAAGTGACTTGCCTGTCACACATTAGGTTAAAGATGAAGCCAGGACTAAAATCCAAATTTTCGTAATGTAAATACTTCCTTTCAGTGACATTCTGTGCAATGTAGCAGTCTCAAAAAGGATACTTACTTATTCAGCTTATAATTCAAAGATATGAGTGTTGAACATCAAGTTAACATTGATAACAAACAAAAGTAACTGTTACCAACACTGGAAGGAGACAGGAAATGATTAATGAGAAGATATGGTGAACCTCCCTCTGCCACTACCCCTTTAATACTCACTGGACATTTTTCTGCCTGATTTTTCTTTTTGACCAAATGGAAGTCATTATTAAAATAAGGAACTCTGCTTGGTTCCTTGAAGACTGTATTTAAAGTGTGTGAGGTGTTGGTAGTTTACCATGTGCTATTTTGGCAGGTATGCTATTTATTGAATAAGGCTTAAATATCCCTTTGTATCCTAGTTTGGTTTGACAAGACAAATACACAGACAGCTTTCTTGCAGAGAATCATATCATTGTTAGGATCCAAATGGGATGTCCTTGGTTTGCTTATATAACCAAATGATCAAAGCATCTAGAGAAAAAAACAATTCCCTAACCCAAAGGGGTATAACCATAAAACAGCCACTTGATTTGACCTTGGAATTAGTAGTACTTGAAGTAGACTGACATTGTCCAGAGGAATAATTCTTATTTCTGAGGGGAGAAACCCACTCTGAAGCAAGCCTTACTCTTGGAATGCCAGGGATCAATTTATGTGAGGGGTTACACAAGCCAGAACTAGGAAAAGAAGGTATATTAGGTGTTAGTGTAAACTGTCAATCTCAAAGCTTGTTCTGACACTATGCAAGAAAAATAAAACTTAAGCAGGCTTTTGCAGGTGCTTGCTGGCTATATTATTTGCTTTGATACATGATCCTCATCCGAGCCTTTAAATGGGGGTTCAATTATAAAAGGGTTTTCTTGGCATCTTCTCCCATGTGAGTATGCCATTTGGGGTTGGTTGGCAACAGAATTTGAATGGAATTTGGAGGCAGAAGATCCCAATGCAGATCCTGGTTCTGTTCCTTGCTACCTATGTATGCTTTGGCAAGTCACACCTTTTCAGGGCTTCATTTCTTTCATATATAAAATAAATGGTTTGTACTAAATGATCCCTAACTTGCCTTTCAAACTCTAAAAATCATATAATCCTACTTACTCTACATAGAGCTTGTTTACCCATAGTTGTCTGCATGTTGTATCCCCCATTAGATTGTTAGCTCCTTGAGGACTTGGGCTGTCTTTTGTTTTTCTTTGTATCCTCAGGGATTAGCACAGTGTCTGGCACCGTCCTTAATAAATGTTTATAGACCAACTATTCCAGATAGCAAGGTTAGGGTCTGTATTTGCACTAGGTCCATTTGGCAATGCATTTATCTGTCACAGCAGTATTCCCCCCACAAGATGATGGCAAGTATACTTTTCTTCAAGCCAATGCCAAATATTCCTCAAGAAGACCCCACTGCAGGAAAGAGCCCTGTCAGTTTATTCTCCTGAGAATTTAAGCTTCTTTAGCTTTATGTTATAGTTTTTTTAGTCCTCTGATACTCAGTTTGAAGAATGTTCTTTCGAAGGTTGATCATTTCACCCACCTCTGATCTCTTTAGCTTTTCTGATTTCCTAAGAATGAAAAAAAATGTCCTCAAACATTAATGGCAATTGAGTTCGGTTTACATTCTCAATCCCCCCTTTATTACTATGAATTTATTGAAGGATTCAGTACCTGACAGGCAGTTTCACCTAATTCTAGTGCTTTCTTTGTGACAATAGTCACAGTCCAATGTTATGAGTACACTGAATTACCACCTATAACCACCACTTCGTTCCTGTCTCTCCTAGTACTCCTTTGAATTGTTTGTTGTAGGACTGGTTACATTTAATATTTAGCCTGGTCTAGTGAAATGAGTACTGAAAGACAAGGCAGCTTAGCTCTAGTTCTGGTTTTACTTCCAACTGTATGATTCTGAGCAAATCACATGATCACTGTTGTTAGAATTATTAAAATAACTCACGTTTCTATAATACTGTAAGATTTATGGAGCCCTTTATATGTTATGTCATTTGGTCCTTGCAACAACATTGTGAGACGGGTGCTACTATTACCTCGTTTTTATCTATGAGGAAACAGGCTGAGGGAGGACAACTTGCTCACAGTCATACAGCTAATAAGTGTCTGATGCAGGATGAAAATCTGGGTCTTTCTGACTCCAAATCTAGCGCTGCACCACCTCCAGTCTACCGTACAGCCTAGCTGCCTCATTGTTTTTAGTTCCCACAGTTATAAAATAGGGCAATTAAATTAAATAAAATTATACTTCCTTACAGGTCTAAAATTCTGTGGTCTTACACCTATACCTGTTTGAATTCAAAAATTATAAAATGACATAGGTATTGTAACACATACATTCCTAGATGGACTGCTCATTATTAGGGGAGGAAGGGAAAGAAGAGGCATTTATTAAGCGTCTGCCATGCGCTAGGCACTATGCAAAGTACTTTACAAATATTATCACATTAGATCCTCACAACAACCTGGTGAAGTAGGTGCTGTTATTATCCCCATTTTACAGTTGAGTTGACTGAGGCAAACAGAGGTTAAATAACTAGTCCAGGGTCACACAGCTAGAAAGCACCTCTGGCTGAATTTAAATTCAGCTCTTTTTGACTCCAGGCTCTGCACTCTATCTACTGTACTATCAGCTGCTTCCTTATTACAAAGGTATTCAAGTGAGAGGTAGACAGGAGTGGTAGATAGGTAGTGCACCTTAGAGCCAGAAGACCTCTGTTTAAGTCTTGCCTCCAACAAATCACCATGGGCAAAAAAAAAAAAAAAAAAAAAAAAAAAAAAGGCAAAACTCCTAAGGAGCCTGAACCAGATTAAAATGTAATTGGAAAATGTTTACCAAAATAAAAAAATATATAATATAACATAGATAATGTTAATTTGTAGTTTTCTAAGTCAATATGCTGCCAAAAGAATATTTCTACTTGAGTTTGATACTTCTGCCTTAGGTAACTCTCTAAGGCTACCAGTCACAGATAAGTTGTTGATTTGTGTTTGCATCTGAAAATTTTGGAATAATAACAATAAATGCTTGTGGATTACTTGATCTGCAATAGTAGAGGATGATTCTCAACTGAGAATTCCCCACATTGATGAATAGGATAGTAGATGTAGGTACAGAAGGAACCTCAGCAATTACATGTTCTAACCCTCTCATTTTACAAATGAGGAAACTGAATTTAAGTGACTTGCCCAGAGTCATATGGCTAATAAGGCTAGATATGAACCCAAGTATTCCTGAATCTAGCTCTCTATCCATTATACCACACTACCTTTCCATCCTATGTATAGAAAAAAGCAGTTGTATTCCTATTTATGCTAGGTAAGAACTGCATTCCTAAATACTTACTACTCTTTTGTCAGAAGTTCTAGATACAAAAAATTATTATCCAACAAGTAAATTTTCTGCTCTGGTCTGGAAAGGATTGCAATAACATTGTCCTTTTACAACTGTTATCTTACAAAGATCTCAAAGTACTTCATTAATTTTTATGTAGCACTTTATACTTTATTAGTGCTTTGTACATGATTAGCATTTCTATAAGCACTTCAAGATTTACAAAACGCTTTAGAAATCATCTCATTGTAGCCTTACAAAAAGCTGGGGAGGTAAGCAGTCAGTCAAAAACATTTGTTAAGAACATACTAAATGCCAAGCACTGGCTAAGTCCAGGGCATATAAAGAAAGGCAAAAACCTACCCTAAAGGAACTTATAAGACACATCCTCAAAGACAATGGGAAAACAGGCTTGTACAAACAAGAAGCATACAGGACAAAATGGAGATAGTATCGGAGGGAGGCCACTAGCATTAGGTGGGATCACCAAAGGCTTCTCATAGAAGGACTGATTTTAACTGGGACTTAAAGACTTAAGAGAGAGAAGTCAGGAGGCAGAGATGGGGAAGGAGAGAATACCCAGCCTGGGCAAAAGCCACTGAAAATGCACCAAGTCAGAGTAGATAGTGTTTTATGTAAGGAATACCAAGTAGTCCAGTGTCATTGGAGTGCTATTATTAATCTCATTTTACAGATGAGGAAACTGAGACTAGCAGAGGTTAAGTGACTTGCCCAGAGTTCACACAGCTAGTAAGGGGCTGGGGCAAGATTTGAATTCAGGTCTTCCTGACTTTCAGCATGGTATCTGGCAGTAGTAAGTAAATGCTTGTTCTGTTGATTTCACTCTAGGTCCAGCAGTCTATCCCCTATGCCCACCTAGCTGTCATGAATGAAATGAAAAACACACACATACATATGTTATATTTATATATTATATTTTATGTGTTATGTATATGTGTATATATGTATATATATATATATATGTCATAATATAACCTACATGGATGGTTAAACGATATTTTTCCATTGCTATTAGGAATGGACAATTCCACCAGAATATAGAAACTTCACCCACATAAAAGAAATGCTTTTCAATAGCACCTCAGGGGTAAAAGTGGTCCTTAATGATTTGTTTACATATATAGACATGACTCAGAGGCCACTAGATCCAGACAGAAGCAGGCAAAAGTCAGGAGGTGAGGTGGTATAAGTAACAATGGCCATCCCCATTCTCAATTGGGTTCATTCCTCCTGCTCTGTAATATCATGGATCACTTAAGAAATATAAGAGGGTAATAAGGACTATAACTTTCCTAAAGACTGGGACTCTGGTAGGCAGGGCTTTCCCCCTGCATAATGACATCATTTGTTTGGGGCTGAGTCTTCCAGGAGTGCTATATAAAAACAGCCCTAAGAGAGTAGAGAGCCTGAAGATCAATCCTGCTCGCCACAGTGCTCCAGCTGAGAGCACGTGGTAGCACTCGGCTTGTTCCAGAGAGGCTTTTCCACTGAGTGAGAAAAAAGAAAAATCCTGTGAACTACCTACCGGGAGACAGAGCTTTCCTGAACATGCCAGCCCAGAGCTTTAGTGCAGCTTGTGCCACCGTGCTTATCCTTTTCTTAAAGGTGCAAACCTCTGTACCAGCACCACTTAATGGTAAAGTTTCTGCCTTTTTTTCTTTATTAACCTTCCTGAGCTCTTAGATTTTGTGCATAGAATCACTGATCAGATGAATTACTTGATGTCATATTAAATAATACAGTGAGTGAGCTCTTATCCTCCCCTAATGGGGGTGGAGAATAGTAACAGATAACTTAGAACAGCAAACAATCAAGTTATTTTTTAGTTTTACTTAGAATGTATTACTTAAGGTGGTGGGAAGAGGTTAAAGCAGAAAGTGAACTTACTAATTATGTTTTAATCATCTGTAATATTAGAATTAGTATTCTTTCCCTGGATGTATACTGAATAAAAGATAGCTTGGGAATGTGCTGACCAGTGGGGAGAAATTGCTATGAGACTTAAAATAGGCTATTCATAATCCACCTGCAGACAATAAAGAATTGACTAGTGTTTTATGATGTTCTGATTACTAGGAAAATTGCATATTGGTTTGAGAGATTTCAGAGACAAGATTCATTCCCTTAGGGGATAGATTTTCATGCCACCAACTTCATTTAAAGATGAAGGGATGATGCATATTAGCCCCTATATTCTCTGAAAGGAGTCTTGCTCTCCGCCCCCCAACTTTGTTTTTATTTTTTTTCTGGGTTAATCAGTGCTCCGATATTTATAAGCAAGACTGGGGACCTGGACCTTAAGTCGTGAGCTCCAGGTATGGGTCAGTGCATTTTGCTGAACTGCCACATTGTATGTGTGTGCCCGCCCATGAGTGCGGTGTGGGGGTGGGGGTGGCACAGGTTTCAAGTTATTTTTGAAAGAGAAAAATGGCAAACTTTGCTTGCTGGAGAGTGTGCGTGGGGGATATTGGAGGGGGGGAATTTCTCTAACGGCTAGGGTTAGTGCTTTTCCGGGGGAAAAGACTGACACTTATGGATAGTTCATGGATAATTCATGGGTATTTCATGGATAATTCATGATAGTTCATGCCCTGTGTGGGGTATGCTCAGAGACCGTAAGCCCAGGTCATTTGTGGGAGCTACAAATCCAGAGGATTTACACCTGCCCCCAGTTAAGACAAGTGGAGTGTTTTGCTGGCTTGGCAGGGGAACTTAAAATCACTTCAGTCCCTGACCAGAAAACTTATGTGTCTTCTTTCTCTCCTGGAGGTCAGCAAGGAGATCTGAGTGGCGGAATCTATTGTTTGTAACTTTAAGATTGCCCTTAATGAAATTAAGGCATTGCATGCTTCATACTATCTTTTGGGAAGAAAGAAATGACAAGGAGATGGGAAAAAGAAGTGATATAGAAGTTTAAATGAAAAGTGGCAGAGAAGTTTAGATATATTGTTGAAATCTTACTAACCTTTTTCTCCCTGCTTCAAGAAAACAGTAGTAAGCTAGATCTATATTCAGCTTAGAACACCCCCCCCCTTCTCCCTTCCCATCTTGCCTCTCTTCTACTCTCTAACCCATCCAGGACAATAGAGACAACTAGCTATTCATTAGTCCTTTTCATTCCCCAACACCCTTGAATGAAGGACCTTTACCCTTTAAGGGGCCGCTACCTCCCACTGCCCCACTCATCCACAAAACAACTTTCCAAAGATCTGGAATGAGTGGGGGACTGGGGTAAGGGAAAAAGTGGACCAGGGAAAGGAGCTCTTCATCTCACACTGTAGTTAACTGACCTTTCACTCATTTCTATTCACAAAACATTTTTATATAACTGCACCACCCTCCTCTACCCGGGCTTCTCAACTCTTTTAAAGCGGCCAGGCATAAGGTCCAGCATACCTATACCTCCTGCCTCCTCCCCTGTGGTGTAGGACCAGGTCATGGGTGTGGTGGTGGGAAATGCAGCCTGGTATAAACTGTGGTTTGTTCTTTACCTGGACTTCACAGTTTTTAATTCCTCCAGCTGCTAGAATTGATGAATGTCAAAGAAAAATGCTTGGGGTATGGTATGAGTGAGAGAGAAGGGAATAAAAGGTGAAATGTGAAATCCTGGACAGAGAAAGCCTTGAATTATGACTTTATGAG
This sequence comes from Pseudocheirus occidentalis, assembly GCA_028646575.1. NCBI lineage: Eukaryota > Metazoa > Chordata > Mammalia > Diprotodontia > Pseudocheiridae > Pseudocheirus > Pseudocheirus occidentalis. Next base: position 117,798,460 of record CM053598.1, on the reverse strand, counting down.
GCTGTTTAGGGCAAGTTTTTGATGAATTCTGCAGAACCAAATCCTATCTAGCTTAAACCAGTTTGTATTGTTTCAATGTGAGGAATTGAGTTTGCAGCTGTGCTGCTATGCCTCAGCATAGCGTTACATGGAGAAAGTTCAGAAAGTGGGTACAAGGAGCTCCAAATACTCTGACTCCTGTGACCTGGATCTTTACAAATCAGTTTGGTTTTCTTTTTTTTTTTTTCTTCAAAACACACCCAGGACGTTTTCCCTGCCCAGTCTATAGCAAGTTTGCAGGTTCAAACAGGCATTCAAGGTTGAGTTACTCAAGCCTTCCTAAATCATTCAGATGACCTTCTTTAGGATGGAAAAAAAAAAATCCTTCCCTCACAGAAGGCCCTACTAGTCACAAGAAATTTGCCTCACCTGCTTTATGGAGGTTTATCCCTGTCCTTAGACATAAATTTCCCCTATAGTCCAGGTTTATTCTTCAACATCTTATATCCAGGAGGAGTAGCAGCCACTCTAGGAAAAGGTCTTTTAGCAAGAACCTTAACAGTCTGTTTCAACACTATAGGTATGTGTCAACTGTGGGGCTGGTATATCACCTCAGAATGCTAACTGGCTGGATTGGGCATTGATATGTATCTGTAAAAGTAGGCAAACCTACATCCTTCTGACTCAGTTCTTATTAACTTTGGTTTTTCTTTAGGCTCATTATGCTTCTTTTTCTGCACCCCACCCATTCCCAAATCTAACCAGGTACTGACATTTATTCCTCCTGCACTGAATCCTCCTCCCCCTCCGCACCTACCCACCCACCCACCCACCAACCAAGAGCCTAAGAATCCCTAGCCTCTGAAAGAAGACAGCTCAAGAGGTTGGCTTGTTATACCACTCACTTTCAATAGCCAATCCCCAGCCTTGTGTCAGTCAACAGGTCAACAAGCTGACTCAAAACTATCCCTGACATTGGATGAGGTAAGAGCTGTTGTTGAGGTGTTTTTAGCTATTTCTCAGTTGCTTCTTCCTCAATTAAGAGTTGCAATAAAAGAAAAGGCTCAACCTGGGAAACTTCTAGAGTTAGCAGCAAAGATGTGAAGTAACAGCCCTCTTGCTGGCAGTTATTTAGTTTGTGCAGGTGCAATTTAAACACTCAGGCTAAGGATGAACTAGTCAGGGGGGAATTGGCTGTTTGCCTGGTGGTCTGGGGCTAGGTAACTGGCACTTACTGTGCTTCTCCAGGGGAGAAGTGGGGCAGAAACTCCTTGTCATTGATGGAAACTTGGGCTAGAAGCTTCAAGTGATAAGAATTTGGCAAGGCTTCCTTTGTGAGAGTAACTGCCATATGTTTCTACAAACTACCATCATACTTAGTAAGACAAGCAAGCAAATGTTCAGGGAATAAGACAAGACAGTAAAGAGAAGCCTCTTGTTGTTTAGTCCTTAGACTGTCTTTTTCCCTTTGTTCTTTGGCCCAATTTCTGCTAAGAGAGAACCTGTAGTCAGTAAACCATAGGAACTCACTTGAAAAACTTTGCTTCCCCAGAATTCCAACCACTTCTTTCATGACAATGGGAAGCTAAAACAGCTAATCTGGCATGAATAAAGGCAGTAGAATGAAGGAGTCTGGCATAGGGGAAACAGCAGATACAGAAAGACCTACGTTCAAGGTCTGCCTCTGACACATATTGCCTGTGTGGTGTAGGCAAATCTTTTTAACCTCTCAGTGCCCCCAGAAAACTCTCTACAAAGCTGTAGAGAAGGTGCAGATCTCAATTGGTATAGAAAGTTCCTGAGTGGGACTATTTGCTGATAAAAAGACAGGTCCAGTCTCATTCCATCCCCAAAGTCTGCAGAACTGCACTTAGGGAACCTTAGTTTGTTTCCCAATCCACAAAGAAAACTCAATTTAATTCTGTCCATGTAAATTCATGGTAATCCCCAGGCCACTCCAGTATCTGTCCCAAAGAGGAAGGGAAGCCTTACTTTTCTGGTTGGTGACTTCTTCTCCATGTACACTATTTCAGGAAATTTCAGGTCAGGCTTCACTTTATTCCCCCTGCTTCCTGCCACCTTCTTCCTTTCCTCCACAACCACTTCACCTAACCTGCATCCTTATATCCTTTCAATTAAGGGAGAGCAAGGAAGGCTTCATGAAGAGGATAACATTTGAGCTGCACCTTCAAGCATGACTAGGATTTCAACAGATGGAGATGGGGTGGGCAGAGATAAGAGTAGTCTAGGCATTAGGAAAGATATGATGTTAAGAAAGTATATGATGTGTTTGAGTGTAATGTTAATTAATCTAATTTTTCTGGAATGTAGTTGTGTAATGGGGCAATATTGGGAAATAGGGCTGGAAGTATAGGTTGTAACTAGATTATGGAGGGCCTTGAATGCCACACTAAAGGGGATAGACTTTAGCTGTTCAACAATGGGGAGTCAGGGAAGGTCTTTGAGCAAGGAAGTGATGGGATCCTATTTAAGAAAGACTAACCCAGTATTTAGGTAACATCCTAATCATGTAGGATTTGTAGGAGGGTGAAATTAGGGCAGAGAGGTGAGCTGGGAGGGTCTTTAAATATCCAGGTAAGAAGTAACAAGGACTTAAAAACAAAGATGGCAGTAAGAAAAAAAGGAAGGAGAAGAGGTTTTAGGGAATATGATCAAGGGAAAGGGTGTATGGATCAATTTCAGTAAGTGAAGGGGGAGCATGACCTCTTAATATAAGAGAGAAAAGAAGGAAGAAAGAATGGCTGAACATATGAAGACTTTAAAATATGAAAGAGACAAAGTTTTCTTCTACAGGTAATCTGATTGATAGGATAGATGTAAGAAGAATGAGAGGGAAAAAGGAAGGAAAGACTGAAGGCTGGGATAGTCAAAGTGGTAAAGAGACTATCTTCATGGAAAAAATAGTAGTGGGGAGGATTTTTCTGTAGATTCCTTGCTATAGGCTACAAGTACTCTTTGTGGTTGGGGGTTACATTTAGCTATATTCATATAACTGAAAGGGAGCTTAGAGATCATCAAATCTAGAAGTGTTAAACATATGGCCCCAAAACCCTCCTGAGTGCAGTCAAAAACCATATTAAAATGTAATTGGGAAGTATTGAACAAAATTAACAAAAATAAAATGCAGGAAACACTACATTGCAAAACTCAGTTAATATGTAGCTCATAGGGGTCCTTATGTATGGATTAGTGGTCCCCTTTCTATTTGAGTTTGACACTACTTGTCTTGTCCCACCTCATTTTATAAGGAAACTAAGACTCACAGAAGTAAATTGACTTTCCCAAGGTCACACAGGGACTATGTGGAACTAAGAGTCTACTATCCCTGGAAAATCCTTGAAGGCAGGACTAGGTAACCAGAAGTAAAAACTTCCTACTTAAAGGCTCTCTGAAATTCCTCTTGAGGCTGCACTCAAAAAATCTCAAGTTGCTACCTATTCCCAAGTCAAAACAGAAACAACCAAACAGATGCAGGGTTCCTATTTAGGAGCCCAGGCAAAGCAGACTTTTAAAATTCAAAATAGCTGATCCGACAAAGAAGCACACAAACTTTGCTACACCTGAGTATTACTCTTCATCTTAATTTAATTCATTTAAAAATCAAGTTGGTCCTGCTTAGTCTTCTCTCTTAATTATCTAATCAGTTCTCATAGCTTCAATAATCATCTTTATGTAGATGACTCCCAAATCCCTCTATTCAGTCCTAATCTCTCATCCTAGACTCCAGTCAGCCAGGCAACAAACATTTATGAAGCACTAGGCACAGTGCTAAGTACTGGAGATTCAAAGAGAGGTCAAAATTACCCCTGCCCTCAAGGAGCTCACATTCTAATGAGGGAGAAAACAAATAAATAATTATCTGCCTGCTAGAACTCTAAATCTGGGTGTTCTATAAACAACTCAAACTTACCATGATCCAAGGTGGAATTGTGGTAATGATTCCATATTTTCCTGAAATCCATCCTTCCAAACTTCTGTTGATGGCACTACCATCTTTCTAGGCTGCTAGTTTCACAGTCTTGGAAGTATCCTTGATCCTTCCCTCTCTTTCAGCCACTACTTCTAATCAGTTACCAAGCCTTATTTATCTTACTTCTATACCATCTCTCTCCTCTACATTCACTCAGACCCTACCTACCCCTATTCAGGTCTTGACTTGACTATTCCAATAATGTCCTATTTGGTCTCTCTATCTCCAGTCATCTCTTCCTTTCTTCAGTCTATCCTCTCATACGGATATGGACTAAATCTGTGATTTCTTTAGTACAGGGAGCTCCCAGGTAAGGAAACTCCTTCTATTAATGTATATTGGTACCTTCCATGCATATATTGCATATCTACAATTTATAGGTTCAAAGAGCTGCATGATGACTTCCCAGAGTCTTACATCAGCCAGGTTGTTGCTCCAATATTTTTGTTCCAATATATGCTCCAATTATTGTTGCTCCAATAAACTGCAAACCATTGGCTGGTCTACATTAGTGTAAGGAGTTCCTTTATGGGAAGTTCCCTATGCTAATGAAATCTCAAGTCCAGAAAAAAAAAAAATTCCAATCACCCAGAATATTGCTTTGAACATAGCAGACCCTTAGTAAATGTTTGTTGAATTGAATTTTCTGACCTGAGAACTTCACAAAATCATAGAATCTTAGAGTTGTGAGGGACCTCAAAAGTCATCTAGTCCAATTCAAACCTGGACAAGAATCCTTCTTACCTTTACCTAGCAAGAGGTCATTTTTGCCTTTGTTTCAAGACCTCACATGAAGGGACAGCTAGAGGGTCTATAGTGGATAGAACACTACACTTGGGAGGGAGTCAGGAAGACCTAACTTCACATCTGACCTCAGACATTTACTAGCTGTGTGACTCTGGACAAGTCATTTTACCCTCTGCCCTGCTATAAAGTGGGAATAATAATAGCACCTACTTCCCAAGGGTTGTTGTGAGGATGGAATGAGATAATAATTGTTAGGTATTCTGCAAACCTTAAAGTGCTATATTAAAGGTAAGGTGTTGTTATTAGTAGTATTTCTTTCTAGATAGGTAGCGCATTGTGTTTTTGTATCGTGGTAAGTTTTTCTTTCACTCTTAGGAAGTTTTTCCTCACTTCAAACCTACAGCTACCTTGGTGAAACTTCCACTGATTGCTTTTAGTTCTCGAGCCAAGAAGAACAAGTTTAAACCTCTTCTACACTAGAGCCCTTCAGATGCTTGAAAACAGCTATGATGCCCCCCCAGTCATATTTTCTCAATAATAAAACTCCCTATTCTTTTAACTTGTACTTACTTGTTTTAATTTTGTTTTGCAGGATCAAAGTGGACCTATGTTGGTAAGTAGTGACTTTTAATTCCTTTCATTAGGAGACAGTGGAACTTAGAGAGGATGTCAGGAATGAAGAGTGATATAGATATTCTTAAGTGAGTAGGGAGATGGGGGGGAGGGGAAGAATTCTTACCATTATAATCAGCAAGTGTAATGAAACAACCTTGGAGCAGGTCTGTTAAGAACCAAAACTGCTTTTGTTATTTAATGAAAATACAATGGTTTCAATGAAAGATCGGTTCCCTGCGTGGTTGCTATCACTAAGGTGTGTGTTACATACTGTTCTCCAGAGAAATGAACAGCTTTGGTTATCAGGCTGCCCAGTGCTCTGTGTCACATGTCATGCCTTCCAGAGCCTCACAAGAATTCCTATGAGAAAGAAGTATTCAGAGTTACAGATACTGGGCAAGTAGCCTCTAGAAGGGAATGTAGGAAAGTGGTAGCCCTCTCTTCAACGGAGATAGGTTTACTTTCTATTTAATAATGAATAAAGGGCTTCTTTCTGAAATTTTGGCTAAAGGATGAAAAGGACAAAAGATTTTCCTCTGATGATTTTACTGTTATGTGGGAAGGAAGTTAGAAGTTCTTATGCTTAGTCCTTAGGCACCTTACCTGCCCAAGGCTAAGAACAAAGTTGTGGTGATTACATTTATCCAAATCAGCTAATTGTCCTGTCACTCCAACATCTGATCTGTAGGCAAAGAAGTTTTCACAGAATCTCTATTAATGCCAAAGTTTCTTCTTGTTCTTAATCTTTGTTTTGATCAGAATTGCAAGACAAGAAAAGAAATCAGCTTGCTTGGTGTGTGGAAATGAAAAGAATATGTTATATAATGGTTAGATCAAGATTGAGAAGTAAAGAAGTAGCATCACTGATTTTCCTTGTGACCACAGGCATAGGAGGCACATTTCTTCAGTCACAGTGGCTTTATCTGTAAAACAAGGATTATTAATAATGACTTGGAAATGGTGAGAGAAGAGAAGAGGAGATAAATGCATGTTACATTGTTATAAAGAGCAAGAGGGCAGAATTGGGGACAGTGGTAGCATCAAATCTGCTAATGCCTAAGATTAAATGCGTCACAAAAAAGACTTCTTTCTTCTGATGCAGCAGAAGTTGAAGATTTAGGTTGACATGACTCCATGGCAATGCTCTAGCAGGGTAGCCAACTGTTACAGTGGAAGCAGAGTCTAGGGAGAGAAATATTTGATCTGGATTTCCAAAATGAAACCTCAGCAGAGGAGATTATGGCAGATTGAAAACCAGAAAAGTCATATTATAACATTTATTTACCTATTTTAATATAATAGAAAGCATACTAGTTCTAGAATGAGAGTGGTTCAAACCCCACGTATGATGTTCATCACCTATGTGACTTTGGGCAAGTTTCTCTCTGGGTGTCAGTTCCCTTATTTGTAAAATGAAAGGGCTGGATTAGATGGCCTCTGAGGTTCTTTCCAGCTCTCACAATATGATCTTGTGACATTTATAAAACACCATGTATGTCTACACATGTATGTGTGTGTGCATATGACTATATACATACATATACACATGCACATGATATCCCAAAAATTTTAATGCAGTTTTAAGCTATTAAAGATTTTGGGATACCCTGTATCTATAAAATCTCATTTAAGCTTCAAAACTACCCAGTGAAGTAGGTTGGACTGGTATTATTATTCCCCATTTTACAGATGAAAAGCAACATGGTGTACTGGATAGAGAGCTGGCCTTGGAGCCAAGAAGACCTGAGTCTAAGTCCTGTCTCTGACATTACTGGTGGCATGACCCTGGGTATGTCATGCAACTCTTAGTGGTCTAGGCCAGAGGTATCAAGCATGTGGCCAGAAGGCCACATTGCAACCCATAACACTCTTCCAGCCTGAACCAGATTAAAATATAATTGGGAAATATTTAACAAAATAAATAAAAACACAGGGGAACATAGATAAAGCGATTTTCTAAGTCAAAACATGGTCCAAAGAGATCTTCTATGTGGTTAAGGGCCCTATTTCTGTTTGAGTTTGACACTCCTGTTCTAGGCGAGTCAGCTACAAATTGCAGAGGAGGGGTGAGTTCACACAGGTAAAGGCCTTTTCCTCAGCTGAGAGTGTCACATACCAGTGAAATCACAGGCCTGGTCCATATCCTTATCTTACAAAATAGGAAACTGAGGGTCAGAGAGGGTAAGTCATTTGCCCATGGTCATAGGAGGTCGGTGTCACATAACCAGTCACACACCACTCGTGGTGTATATGGCATAACAACATTCATTAGGATGCTTCTCTGTCTCTTTTAGCCCTCTGGGCCACTCTAGTGTTTGCTTGGTATAAAAAGGGCACTGGACCAAGTGACTGCTGAACTAACAAAAGCTTGACCTTTGATCATGCATAGATGCACAGAGTACAATGGGCAGGATTGAAGAGCCCAAGGAACCAAAGGAAAGCTTTGTGAATTCCATACAGGCATAGAAAGGGTTCTTTCTTACATGTTGCTTATGCCCCTCAAGGTTAGTTGCTCTTGGCTCGACATAAAATGTCCAATATCCTTTGTTTTTCTTTGAGGAGACACTCATTCGTGAGAGGTTAGTAGTTCTTCTTTGAAATAGAGAGTATAGACCTAAACTATTAATATTATTTAAGTTAACACGTACATTTTCTTTCACGTGCCTTATGGTGTTAGCATTTCCTCAGCCAATTCACACCATGTGAGCCTATTTAAGGCTCTCATTCTCATGACTTCTCATGATAATAATAATGACATTGATTATTACAATAATAGCCAGGGATTTATGCAGCTCTTTTAAGGTTTGAGAAGCACTTGACAAATACCATCTCATTTTATGCTTACAACAACCCTGGGATGTAGGTGTCACTACTATCCCTCCTTTACAGATGAAGAAACTGAAACAGACAGGAGTGAAATGACTTGCCCAAGGTCACACAGTTATTACATGTCTAAGCTTGAATTTGAACTCAGGTCTTCTTTACTCCAGGTCTAATGCTCTATTTACTGTGCCACCTAGCTGTCTCAGTAACAATTAGTTAGAATGTATATAGCACTTTAAGGTACAACACACATTTCAAATATCTTATCCTCGCACCAGTCTTGGGAGGTAGGTGTTATTATTATCTCCATTTTATAGATGAGGAAATTGAGGCAAATAGAGGCCCAGTGACTTGCCCAGGGTCACAAAGTTAGTAACTGTCTGGGACCAGATCAGAACTAAGCTCTTCCTGACTCCAGGTCCAGTGCTCTATCCATCTAATAACACTCCATATTCTGGAACCCTTTTTGAATAAGTATAGGTTAGCCTTGGTTTGCTTTAAAACAACAGCAAAAGACAGGAGTGAGTATGGCATAGTGCCAAGAACACTGGTTGTAGAGTCAGAGGTCCTGGGTTTGAATTCAGGGAATGAAAGCTGAAAACTGGGCAAAATCTCTTCGTTTTTCTGGGCCTCAATTTCTTCATTTGCACAATGAGAAGTTTGGTTGAGATGACTCCTAAGGCCCTTGCCAGCTCTAAATCTGATTATCTTTTGTCTGTTATCAGTTCAGAAACACCGATAGAGGTTTATGTTTCTATTACACTTTTCCCCCTCGCTACACTCACTCATTCAGACTTAGAGGATAACTCAATGGAGCAGCTATGTGCATGGACCACCATGATCCTGGTCTTTGGTTCATCTCGCAGTTGTCACAGTTGTGGTGGTGGTCTGAAGCAGGCTGTATGTAGCCTCTATCCTTCGCCATCATTGTGAAATGAAAGGCGTATATTCTATTCCTACCCACCACATAGGGCCATTTCTTGACTAACAATAGTCCAACAGGGGATTACATTTTAACTCAGCTAGAAAATTTTCTATTCAATTCTCATTTTGCACCAGTCACAAAGCACAACTAACCCTTCTGCAACCACAGACCTAAATGGATTTCTAAATGGCTTTTATTGGGTAACTTAAGTGGAAAATTATGACCTGCCTCTAAGGATCCTATCCATTTCCTTGGCCTAGATAAGAGTAGATTACTGCAAGCACCAGCATTTTCTATGACCAAAACAACACCTTAGTGAGACCTGGAGAAATTAGCTCATGTTTCTGAAGTAGGTCTTTAACCATATTAGACCAATTGAGGTAGCTTGCAGGAGACTCTTTGGCATTATCCTA
>CM053598.1:117769598-117785967 GCA_028646575.1 Pseudocheirus occidentalis | reverse complement strand
GGGAGCTGCGGTGCTTTGCTGCTTCTAAGCCGCCATCTTGGCTCCGCTCCCCCCATACACCCCTATCTTGACTCCTTTACCCCTCTGATCAGTAATCTCCAATGGCTCCCAATAGGGAGCTTCTCAGATAAAAAACAATATCATTGGTCTGGCTTTTACAGGCTTCCACAATCTGGTTCCCACTCATCTTTCCCTTTTTTCTACGTCTTACTCCTTTTCATATGCTCTTCATTCCAGTCATGGTGGGCTGCTGACTGCTCTCTTTACATGATATTTCTCATTGCTACTTTAAACAAGAGATCCCCCATGTTTGGAATCTACTCCTATTTACCTCTGCCTCATAGAATCACTAACCTCCTTTTTTTCTCCAATTTTAAAAACATTTTTATTTAAAGTTTTTAGTTCCAAGTTCTATCCCCCTCTCCCCTTCTCCCTCCCTGAGATGGAAAGTAATCAGATATAGGTTATACATGTGCAACTATGACAAACATTTACATATTAGCCTTTTGTACAAGAACATTTTAATAAGAGAAAAAAATGAAAGTGAAAAATGGCACACTTCAGTCTGTATTCATTCAATATCAGTTCTTTCTCTGGAGGCAGATAGTAAGCTCATCATGAGTCCTTTGGGGTTGTCTTGGATCATCGTATTGCTGAGAAGAGCTAAGTCATTCACAGTTCTTCACACTGCTATTGCTGGGTACAACATTCTCCTGGTTCTGTTCACCCCACTCAGCATCAATTCATGTAAATCTTTCCAGGTTTTTCTGAAGTCATCCTGCTGGTCATTTCTTGTAGCACAATAATATTCCAGTACAATCACATGCCATAACTTGTTCATCCATTCCCCAACTGGCAAGCATTCCAATTTCCAGTTCTTTGCCACCACAAAAGAGCTGCTATAAATATTTTTTGTACAAATAGGTCTTTTCCCCTTTACCCTGTGTGTATGTCTCTGCTTCAGATGTGTTTCTGGTAAATAGCATATTGTAGGAGTCTGGTTTTTAATCTATTCTGCTTTCTGCTTCTGTTTTATGGTTGAGTTCATTCCATTCACATTTATAGTTATCATAATTAACTGTATATTTCCCTCCCTGCGATTTTTCACTTTTATCCCCCTCTCTCACTTACATCTCATCCTTTTCCTATTCACAAATGTTTTACTTTGGATCACCACCTCCCCCAATATGCCCTCTCTTTTTTTAGTCCTCTTTCTCCTATTATCTCCATTCCTTTTTGCTTCCTTATAGGGTAAGATGGACTTCTATATTCAACTTAGTATGTATGTTATTCCCTCTTTGAGTCAATTTTGATAAGAGTAAAGTTTAAACTTTACCCACCCCCCTCTTCCCCTCCATTATAATAGCTCTTTCATACCTCTTTTATGTGGGATAATTTACCCCATTCCATCTCCCCCATCTTTTCAGTGTGATTTTTTTCTCACCCCTTTATTTTGCTTTTTGGGGTACCATCCCATCAAAGTCACCATATATCCACACTCTCTGTCTACATATACTGCTTCTAATTGCTCTTATAGTTAATAAAGTTGTTAATAGTTACAAGTATTAGCTTGCCATATAGAAATATAAAGTTTAACCTTATTGAATTTTTTATATTTTCTCTTGTTTCTCTTTTTTTACCTTTTTATGTTTTGTTCATATCTTATATTTAGAAGTCACATTTTTTATTCAGCTCTGGTCTTTTCATTAGAAATGCATGAAAGTCCTCTATTTTGTAAAATATTCATTTTTTTCCCCCTGAAAGAATTCAGTTTTGCAGGGTAGGTGATTCTTGGTTGTAATCCTACTCCTTTGCCTTCTAGTATATACTATACAAGCCCTCTGGTTCTTTAATGGGGAAACTGCCAAATCCTATGTAATCCTGACTGAAGTTCCACAATATTTGAATTGTTGGGATTTTGTTGTTGTTGTTGTTTGCAATACTTTCTCCTTGATCTGTGATCTTTGGGATTTAGCTATGATATTCCTGGGAGTTTTAATTTTGAGATCTCTTTCAGGCAGTATTTGGTGGATTATTTCAATTTCTATTTTACCCTCTGATTCTAATATATCAGAGCAGTTTTCTTTGGTAATTTCCTGAAAGATGTTTTCCAGGGCCTCCCCTGCCCCCCCCTTTTTTATTATGGCTTTCAGGTAGTACAATAATATCATCTCTCCTGGATCTATTTTCTAGATCAGTTCTTTTTCCAACGAACCTGTTTTTTTTACTGTTTTGATTTTGTTTTATTGTATTTTGATGTCTTATAGAGTCATTAGTTTCCATTTTTCCAATTCTAATTTTTAAGAAATTTTTAATTTCTTCACTGAGCTTTTGTACTTCCTTTTCCATTTGGCCAATTTATTTTTTAGGGAGTTATTTTACTCAGCAAATTTTTATATATATTTTGTATATCTTGCTGTTAACTCTTTTTTCCATGATTCTCTTGTATTACTCTCATTTCTTTAACCAAATTTTCTTCTACTTCTCTAATTTGCTTTATAAAATCCTTTCTAAGCTCTTTCAGGAATTCTTTTTGGGTCTCAGACCAGATTATATTTTTTTGTGACTTCACATGAAGTCATTTTGACACTATTATCCTCTTTTAAGTTTATGCCTTGATCTTCCCTATCACCATAATTAACTTTTTATAATCAAAGCTCTCTTTTTGTTTTTTTACTAATTTTTTTCTGCCTTTTTTGTGACTTGATGCTTTTATATGAGAACTGGGCTCTGATCCTATACTGTCTCAGTCTTTTTGTGCTGGGGCTCTGGGTTAGCAGACTTTCACTAGGCTTCAGGGCATAGCTGCTTGCTTTCTCTGGAAGGGAGGCTTCCCTTTCAGCTTGTACAGAGGGGTGGGACCTCCCTGTTGGTCTCTCCTGGGTGTGGGGTTTAGCTGCTGGCCTACTCCAGGGGTGGGGGGCCTTGCTACTGGGTTGCTATGGAAACAGGGCCTCTCTGTAAGCCGGCTCTAGAGGAGTAATTATATTGCTGATCTGTCCAAGAGATGGGGACTCTGCTGCTAGCTTGCTATGGAAATGAGGTCTCTCTGTGGGTAGGCCCCAGGAAGATCTAGTTGTTAGCCAGGCTCTGGGTGGAGCATCACTACTGTTTAGCAATTGGGACAAGGCCTGACTGATGGCTTGTGCTGGGGGTGGTATCGCTGGAGTAGGACTTTGCTGCCTGGCACATATTACTCACTTGAGGAGGGGACTGCTGGCTTGCTGGAGGGTTGGGCTTTGATGATGGATTGTTCCAGGTTTGGAGCCTTGCTGCAGGCCCCCTGGTATAAGCCTAGCTGCTGCTGCTACTGCTCTTGGATCTTGTTCCCCTCCCACCAGAGTGAAACAGACCTTTACCCTTTACTGCAGGGCAGGTAATCTGCTTCCATATTCCCAGATCAATTCTGAGGTGGTTTTCTAGTTTGGAATTTGGAAGCTGTGAATTCCTTCCATGTTGCTATCTTAGCACCAGGGGTACTGGTTTTTTCAAAGTAAATTTCACCACCTCTTATGGGAAGTTTGCTGATTCACCCAGTTATCATTCTCTCCCTTGCCCTCTGTCTTCCTCTTTTTCTCCCCTTTATCTTTACTTATGTTACCTCCTTTGATAGAAGGTAAGCTTCTTAAAGGCAAGGGCTATTTCATTTTTTACATGATCGCACTAGTGTTTAACACACTGCCTTTAACATAAAAAGCACTTACTAAATATTTGCTGAATTATAGATTTAAATTATAGAATCAAAATATGAGAGTTACAAAGGATCTAAGAAACCTAATCCAGCCCACAAACAAAAGGAATCTCCATTATAACACTGAATCAACCCAAGTTCATTCTCTGTTCATTCCTTTTTCTCGGTTCTGCTTTCTGATTATCGCGTTTTAAAAAGCAAGATCTAAAGATGTAGTTCAGTTAGATATATATCAACCCTCTCAGTCCATTTTACTCAGATGCATTTAGCTCAAGCATTGTCAAATGCCATAACTGAATACTGCTCAATGGACCAAGACCACCCAAGGGAGAGGTACTCTGTACATCCCATCAAGAAGTAAAATAAAGTCCCAAATGGGGAAATCCACTTCTTCCAGGAGAGAGCTCTTTAAAGCCTCATAACCCAAAGCTATTCTTAAATGATTTTCCTAAAGCACTGGTCTGACCATATCACTCTCCCACTCAAAAAACTCCACTGCCTCCCCTGTCACCTATAGGATCAAATAAAAAAAATCCTCTGGTGTTCAAAGACCTTCATAAACTAACCCTTTCCAGGCTTCCACTGCCTTATTCCTCATTTACTACTCTTCAGTCCAGCTCTGGGCATTTTCTCTGGTTATTCTCCCCCTCAACCCCATCCGTGAAATGTTCTCCTCCCTTATCTCTGCCTACTGGTTTCCCCAGTGAGCTCCTTGCAGCCAGGAACTGTCTTTTGCCTCTTTTTGTATCTCAGTGTTTAATGTTAGGACCTAGCATGTCCTAATAAAGGCCCTTAATAAATGTCTATTCGCAGTGGTTCTCAACCTTCCTAATGTCGTGACCCTTTAATACAGTTCCTTAAGTTGTGGTGACCCCTAACCATAAAATTATTTTCACTGCTACTTCATAACTGTAATTTTGCTACTGTTATGAGTCTGTCTGATATGCAGGATGTATTTTCATTGTTACAAATTGAACATAACCCACAGGTTGAGAACCACTGTATAATATAATAGGATACCTCTATTTAACTCTCTTATACAATCAGCATTTATTAGGCACCCTAATATCTTCCAAGTGCAGTGTAAACAAAGACAAAAATCAACAGTCCCCACCCTCTAGGAGTTTTGAATTCTGTGATGGGGAGGGGTTAATAGCTGGGGGTAGTGGGGTAATAAAGAAAGACTTGATATAGAAGGCAAAACTTGAGCTGAACTTTGAAAGAGGCTCAGGGCTTTATGAGATGAAGGTGTATAGGGAGAGCATTCCAGGCATGGGTCCAGTCAGGGTCAAAGGCAAGGTAGGAAAGGGAAAATGGAATGTTGTGTAGGAGGAAGTACCAGTTAGCCTATTTACATGTGACTATAACCCACTGTAAATCTAAATACTGCTCATATTTCTGGATCCCTATAAAACACAGGTCAATAAAACTATATCAAAGCCCACACCTTATTTAGTTTAGTGGGAATTCTAAGCTAAAGAGAACTCAGCACCAGACTGAAGCCATTGGGTAGTTTTTATTTACCAGTGCCATGGATGAATTTTTAAAATTATAGTTTAAATATCTAAATGTGGTTAGATTGTAATTACTTTTTTTTATTAAAAGGTCAAAACTGACCTCCTGTTTGGAGTTTAGGAAGTATATTGTAATTTATTTTTTGAATAAGAAAGAAATACAGTCCTACTTACTGGAAACAAGGGACTAGGGCAATATGTAAAGAAATTATTTGTGCCTAGTTTCTAAATGAAAAGAGAAACTTTCAGGTAACACAAATAAAGGCATCTTCCAAATGAGATGCAACTCATAATACATTTGCATGGAAACAAGCATGGCATCTGGAAGATGACTTCAAGACTTGCTCCTTTTATTATAAAGAAAAGTTAGAGTGACTTTAATTATTGGTACATTCTTGGAACAATACATCTGTCTCTTCTGACAAGAAGTTGCTTGTTTTTTCCATCCTATCTATTCAGCCCCAGAGCGCTAACTTGGGGTGTGAGAAGTTATAGCTGAGTCACTAGAATTTAATTTCCAGGGAAAACTTTAATTTCTTTAAGGCCATACCATATTCAATTTAGACATTTAGTTGGGTGCTTTATTTTTCTTCAATTCTTTAAGAGTTTCATGATTTTGTCAGTGTGAGCATCTCCAAAGGAGAGCTCAACCCCTTAATAACTTAGTAGACAGTCTATGTTAGTTACTAGGATGAAAAGATACAGCATGAACCTCTCCAAACTTAGGTAGGTTCTTGTCCAACAGTTTGTCTCTAGGCTTATACAAAACTCCTTTCCAGCTTGGCAGTACCTGCCAGGACTTGTGTTCCCCTGGCTCACATAGTCTTTGAGGGTCACCTACACACCCAGGTGAGGCACTGGAGTAACACTTTAGCAGACCATTTTTATTTTTAAGTTTTTATACAATGAGAGTAGTGTGAGTACTGAGTTACTGTGAGTTATAGCAAGCACAAAACAAGGTCAGCTGCTGTATTAGTAATAATTTGAATAGTCAGGAAGTTTTCTGATATCTACCCTATACCCCTCTTTCCTTCATTTAAGCCCATTTTCTCAGTCTTTCCTATTGCGGGAAAATAGCCAATAATTATTTCGTCTTTAATAACCCTTATGCCTGAACACTATTATTAAATTCACCTTTCGGTAACTTTTTTTTAGTTAATCCCAATTTCTCTCAGAAGCAGTATTTTCTAGTCTTTTGGTCAAATCTTCCTTTTTACTACTCTAGAAAATGAATTCTAGCATTCCTCATATGTATCTTTTTTGCTCTTAATGAGGGTGTGATATTACCTTTTAACTTGGAGCTGATTTTGCTTATCAAGATCATATTCATATTTAAGACCTAGTTCTGGTGCTCCCTCTTCCTTCCCAGTCATCCCATCTAAAGGTTACAATACTACAGCACTCTACTGTCCACAGCACACATTTTTATAGCGCCTATCACATTTTTTCAGATTTTGTAGTTATTTATTCATGTGTTTTAAATCCACAAGTAAATCATAAGTTTGAAGACAAGAACATCTTTGTATTCCTTTTCAGTACTTAACACATAGTAGGCAATCAATAAATATTTTTTGAATGAATGAATGGATGGAGGTTTTCTCTAAAGACAAAAGATGTCTATTTTCCAATTTAACAAACTAAGCCTGGGTACAGAAGGAATCCTTGAGATGTAACTTATTTATTCATTCATAAAGATTTATTAAGTGTCCAGTATATGCCAGTAACTTTGCTAGGTATAAGGGATTGTCAAAGAAAAAAATATTAGAAACAATTTTTGTTAATTAAACAATAATCTAATATCCAAGTATTTCTACCTTAGAGAAGGAAATGTCCATCCTGGAATAGGTCTGTCTCATCCCACCCCACCCCACCATCCTAGATATATTTCTACGATAAGAAAATTTGACATAACACTTATAGCAATCTTGAAGGTGGAAGAATATATAATATGATAAAATACAGTTTGGGCTTAACTTCCAGAACAATAGTTACTTAATCTTCAGCTACTCAATTTCTGCCTTGACCCTTTCCCTCAAGGACTGAAAGAGTCTCCTCCCTGAAATCAATATCTATGTTGCAATGCTTTCTGAGTAACAGAAGAGGGCACTTCCCTCAGCGTGAAAATGATGATATTTCCCTTAGGTGGGTCATAGCCCAACCCCTTTTGGAGATGGGAAAATGGCCAGAGGAACTCTTTGTTCAAGATTTGGTTTCCACCCTTAATACATTTCCCTAAGAAAGACCTTTTGTTCTACCTACTTTCCTAAAGGGAAAGACTGAAAAGTGTTTTTAAACCAAAGAAATATTTGTTTCTTAATATCAATAGAGAAACTCAAAAGTTTTTTGTCTTTTTTAAACATGTTTCCCCTGGATAAAAGACAAAAATGAAAAATAGTGTCCTCTCTCAAGCAGTTTACATCCTAGAATTATTCTTTAGACCACTAGGCAGTATGCAAAAGATCACTAAATTGTCCCACAATTTCACATTGCACCATAGTTCTTGAGCTGGATGGCTACTGAAAGTCATTCTGGCTCAACCCATCCATAAAAGGATTATGCACCATAATATGGTTGACAAGAGGTTGCCTGGTCTCTGCTGGGAGATGTCCTAGAAGGGGGAGCCCATGACCTCTCGAGGCAGTCCACTTTGCAAGCTTTTCCTAACATGGCATCTACATTTGTCCCTTTGCTACTTTCACCCATTGGTCCTGTTTCTGTCCTCAGGGACTAGACAGAACAAACACAATCCCTCTTCCATATGACAGTTCTTCAGATACTTGAACCACAGCCATCATGTCTCTCTAAATCTTCTCTAGATTATTCAATACCCCTTAGCAGACTACCTGCTCTTCTCTAGATGTACACCAACTTATTGATGTTGTTCTTAAACCATGGCATGCTGGACAAAATGTGAAACTCGAGATGCAGTCTGATGAGGATAGAACATAATACAATTCTCTATGCCCTTTCTATTCCTGGAAACTACAACTCTCTAAATCCAACTGCTCCAATTTACAAGTGAGGAAACTGAGGTCCATTGAGGTTAAGTGTGAGTTGTCCATGGTCACACGGGTAGTAAAAGTATCACTCATGAGATTTTAATCCAGGTTTTCTGATTGCAAAGTTGGTGTTCTTTCTACCATACCACAGTGCTTCTAAGGTTTTTTTTTTAATTCAGCACACATCTATACACAAAGAACTGTACCAAGTACAAGATTTTTTCAAGTGGATAATCCTGATAAAATACCTCATACTCCATTTAGCAGAGATTATTAGCCTTTTTTTGCGTATATGTCAGATTAATGAAGCCTATTGACTCTTCAGAATCATGTTTTTAAATAAATAAAATCAAATACACAGGATAGCAACGGAAACCAATTAAGTTGAGATACAGTTATCAAAATATTAACGAGTTCACAGATCCCAAGTTAGGAACTCCTGTACAGTCTTAGTGATTCTAATATCCATTTTCTTTCTTTGCTAGTGGATGTTATAAGAAAGCTGCCTTTCACTTTAAGAGACTGACTTGATAATAGCTAACATTTATATACCACTTTAAGGTTTTCAAAATGCTTTACAAATATTCTCTGATTTTATTTTCACAATAAACTGAAGTGGTAGGAACTACTTTTATCTCCTTTTTACAGTTGAGGAAACTGAGGCAAAGTGAGGATAAGTGACTTGTTCAGGTCATACAGCTAGTGCATGTAAGAGGCAGGATTAAAACTCAGGTCTTGGGGCAGCTGGGTACAGTAAATAGAACACTGGCCCTGGAGTCAAGAGGACCTGGGTGCAAATCTAGCCTCAGACACTTCACACTTACTAGCTGTGTGACCTTGGGCAAGTTGCTTAACCCCAATTGCTCTCCAAAAAGCAAAAAAAAAAAATAAACCCCAAAACCTCAGGTCTTTTTTTTTGCTTTTGCAATTATGTAAAACAATATTAGTTATTTTGTACTAGAAGACTTGAATAAAAGAAAAAAACATGAAAGAAAGTTAAAAATAGCATGCTTCAGTCTGTAATCAAACAATATCAGTTCTTTCTCTGGAGGTGGATAGTATGCTTCATCATTTACCCTTCTGGGTTATCTTGAATCATTGTATTGCTGAGAATAGCTAAGTTATTCACAATTCTTCATCAAACAATATTGCTATTACTGTGTACAATGTCAT
Organism: Pseudocheirus occidentalis; assembly: GCA_028646575.1. NCBI lineage: Eukaryota > Metazoa > Chordata > Mammalia > Diprotodontia > Pseudocheiridae > Pseudocheirus > Pseudocheirus occidentalis. The sequence continues at coordinate 117,776,590 of CM053598.1, read as the reverse complement.
CCTGGTTCTATTCATATCACTGTGCATCAGTTCATGTAAGTCTTTCCAGGTTTTTCTGAAATCATCCAGCTTGTCATTTCTTATAGCACAATAATATTCCATTGCAATAATATATCACAGCTTGTATAGCCATTCCCCAATTGATGCATATCTCTTTGATTTCCAATTCTTAACCGCCACAAAAAGAGCTGCTATAAATATTTGTGCACAAATAGGTCCCTTCTCCCCTTTATGATTGTCCTTGGAATATAGACCTAGCAGTGACATTGCTGAATCAAAGGGTATCCACAGTTTTATAGTGTTTTGTACATAGTTCCAAACTGTTCCCCAGAATGGTTGGATCAGTTCACAACTCCACCAACAGTGAATGTCCCAGTTAATTAACACATTCCCTCTAACATCCAACATTTTCCTTTTCTGTCATACTAGCCAATCTTATAGGTGTGAGATGGTACCTCAGAGTTGTTTTAATTTGCATTTCTCCCATCAATAGTGATTTAGAACATTTTAAAGCATTTTTTAAATTTGACTTTGTCTAAAAACTTCCAGTTCATATCCTTTGACCATTTATCATTTGGGAAATGACTTGCATTTTTATAAATTTGACTCAGTTCTCTATATATTTGAGAAATCAGGCGTTTATCAGAGATACTTGTTGCAAAATTTTTCTTTTTTCCTTATAATTTTGGTTGCATTGGTTTTGTTTGTGCAAAAACTTTTTAATTTTATATAATCAGGGTTATCTATTTTATATTTTGTAATGTTCTTTATATTTTCTTTGGTCCTAAATTCTTCCCTTATCTATAAACCTGACAGATAAACTATTCCATGCTCTCCTAATTTGCTTATGGAATCTACTCAGATCTTTTTGACTTCAAATCCAGCTCTTCTTCACTGTACCACCTAGTTGCTTCTGTGTCATAGAAACTTCAGACCAGATTAAAGGTCTGTAAAGCAATAATACTGTCTCACATGCTATAGGAATATAAAACCTAAACAAACCCCAAAGCAGGTGCTGTTCATCACAAACCACTTCTGCTTCAGTTTGTAAGACTGGAGAACAGCAGGTTGCCTGAAAAACTGTAATTCTAAGCCAGGTGAAATAGAACAAGAACAAACCAGAAGCAAAGAATTACTTTACACAGAAGACGCAGTAGTAAATAACTATAATAATCTACTGTTTGATAAGCCCAAAGACTCCAGTTTCTGGGATAAGAACTCACTATTTGGCAGAAACTGCTGGGAAAAGTAGAACACAGTATGGAAGAAACTGGGCATAAACCAATATTTTATTCCATATGCCAAAATAAAGTCCAAATGGGTACATGATTTAGATATAAATGCTGATAGTATAAGCAAACTGGGAGAGCAAAGAATAGTTTAGCTATCAGACTTATAAACAAAGGAGGAATTTATGACCAAACAAGAGACAGAGAACATTATGAAATGCAAAATGGATCATTTTGATTATATTAAATTGAAAAGTTTTCGTACAAACAAAGTCAATACAACCAAGATTAAGAGGGAAGCAGAAAACTGGGAAAGAATTTTTACAACCAGTATCTCTAATAAAGGCCTCATTTCTAAAATAGAGAACTGAGTCAAATTTATAAGAATACAAGTCATTCCCCAACTGATAAATGGTCAAAGGATATGAATAGGCAGTTTTCAAAGGAAGAAATTAAAGATGTCTATAGTTATATGAAAAAATGCTCTAAATCAGTGGTTCTCAACCTTCCTAATGCCATGACCCTTTAATACAGTTCCTCATGTTGTGGTGATCCCCAACCATAAAATAATTTTTGCTGCTACTTCATAACTGTAATTTTGCTACTGTTATTAATCTATCTGGTACGCAAGATGTATTTTCATTGTTATAAATTGAACATAACCCACAGGCTGAGAACCACTGCTCTAAATCATTATTGATTAGAGAAATACAAATCAAAACAACTCTTATATACCACATCACACATATCAGATTGGCTAACATGACAAAACAGGAAAATTATAAATGCTGGAGAAGATGTGGGAAAATTGGAACACTAATGCATTGTTGGTGGAGTTGTGAATTAACCCAACCATTTTGGAGAGCAATTTGGAACTATGCCCAAGGGGCTATAAAAATGTGCATACCCTTTGACCTTGTAATACTACTTCTAGGGCTATATCCCAAAGAGATCATACCAATGGGAAAAGAATCCATGTGTACAAAAATATTTATAGCAACTCTTTTTGTGTTGGCAAAGAACTGGAACTTGAAGGGATGCCCATCAATTGGAGAATGGCTGAACAAGTTGTGGTATATGAATATAATGGAACACTATTGTGCTATAAGGAATGATGATCAGGCAGACTTCAGAAAAACCTGGAAAAGACTTAATGTGAACTAATGCTAAGCACATCCACATACAGAGAAAGAATTACAGAGTCTGAATGCAGATCAAAGCATACTATTTACTCTCTCTCTTTTTTGTTTTGTTCTGTTTCTTCTTTCTCATGGTTCATTCCATTGGTTATAATTCTTCTTTGCAATATGACTAATGTGAAAATATGTTTAATGTGAATGTATATGTAGAGCCTGTATCAGATTGCATGCCATTGGTGGAGGAAAGGGAGGAAGGGGAAGAAAATTTGGAACTCAAAATCTTGTGGAACGGAATGTTGTAAACTAAAAAGAAATAAAATTTTAAAAAATGACTTCACAGAATACAGCCTCGACATGAGGAGAAAACGAACAGACTGACTCTTGTAGTATATCAGGAATAGCATTCTTTTTGAGCAAAGGCTAATATAGTATCTTAAGTTGTTGTCCTTCGTACTCAAAAAGGACCATAATGACAACACTATGTTGTGGTGGCTCCAATGGTGGCTGATCAAACCAATACAAGCTAAGAAGGCTCTGCTACAAGTCAGGCCCCAGTAGTCCATTTGAACATTTGGAGCAGAAATGTCTCTAAATGTGCACATTTCACATTTCTTTTGAGCTACTGCAATTCTGCTTTGCTCATAGAGCACAGTGTCTTCTTTGATGTAGGCAAACATATTGGCAAAAGACAACTCTTGGTTAACAGCTAAAGACCCTCGAAGGAGAACCTTGAAGTGTATATGGTGGTGAAAGGAAATTGGTTCAATATTTTTACTTTTCAGATTTACTTCTATTCAGATTCTAAGTGCTGACAGTGATCTCTTGGGAAATGCTTCCATTTTTTTCAGGACTGAGAGTTCCAGTGAAGAATTTCCTTTATTAATACTGATCAGTACCTTCTCTGAAATTTATAGTCTCAAAAGGTATCCTGGAGCAGTAAGTGATTCACCCACAGTCACACAATCAGTATGTGTCAGAGCCAAGCCTCAAACTCGGGTCTACCTGACTCTATCCATTACATAAGGCTGCATCTCTCCTCTTTGAAAATGAAGGATACATCCCTATACAATCCAAATATAATTATTATTTATTAAGTGCCTACACCATGTATAAGTCCATGTGCCAAAGACTGGAGATTGTAAAGACAGAATGAAAAATGGTCCTGCCCTCAAGGAACTTACCTTTTACTGGATGTGTGTATACATAAACATTATTCAATGTCATATTTTAGAACCTTGCTGAGTAACAAGAGAAATTAAGACATAGATTATTCTGAATTGTATTTTTTCTCCCTTCTTTACTATCCTGGGTTTTTCTATGATTCCTCTCATTATTCCCTCTGACTTTGCTGACCAAAACACCTCTCCCTGGCCACTACTCTATGTGTGTTATGTTCTACTACTACGTAGGTCCCTTGGAGGCAAGGGACTGTCTTCTCTTTTGTATACCAGTGCTTAGCATGGTACCTGACATCCAGCAAGCGTTTAATGAAAGCCCATTCATTCAGTCACTACTGTGACTATACAACTGATTACTAACTTTCTGTTCCTCATTCAAGACCTTATCGAGTACTTCAGCCCTTAAGTCACAGGGCAGCCCTCTCTCCAGTCCTCTTCTCCAAATTTGTTCCCAACTCTGATTAGTTTAGTGCGGGCTTGACACATGGGCACTTAATAAATATTACTGGATTGGATCAAATTATTGGCCAGATCCCCTAGTTAACCTCTCAATGGGCTTCTCTCAAGTGCAGTATTGACCTAGCATTGTCAAGATAGGCACCACCTTGATATCTCTTCCCAATTGTGAGCTGATATTGATAATATGGAGGTAGTTGGGTGGCATAATGGATAGAGTACGGGGCCTGGAGTCAGGAAGATAAGTCTTCCTGAGTTCAAATCTGGCCTCAGATACTAATTGTGTGATCCTGTGCTAGTCACTTCACCCTGTTTGACTCAATTTCCTCATCTGTAAAATGAGCTGGAGAAGGAAATGGCAAATCACTACAGTATCTTTGCCAAGAAAATCCCAAATGGGGTCACAGAGAGTCAGACACAACTGAAAAACAACTGAACAATAACAACATCAATGATATGGAGTCATTTGATTGACTTTTTCAGCAGCCACATATTTTTTGACCCATATTTTCCCAGGATTATGTCACAATAAATCATATCAAATGCTTTAATTATGTCAACAGATACTGTTTATTGTATTTTCTTGATCCCTTAAGCTTTTTATCTTGATTTTGAAAAATCAAGTTAACTTGGCACGATGTGGTTTTTTTGTTTGTTGGACTTGTTTTGAAACTGGACCTGTGAATTCATAAATGTGATGTCTGGTAAAGAACTCCCTCTGTGAGGACAGGTTGCCACTTCCTCTGTAACTCCCAGTCTCAGAGGAGTGCGCGGGGCACTGAGATATTTAATGACTCACCTAGTGTCACAGAACCAGCATTTGTCTTGAATTTGAATATTAGTCTTACTGCCAGGTTAACTGGTCAACTCTCCATGCACTGCCTCAATTGATTTATTTTTGAACAAATGATATTATTTATTGAATTTTTATTACTTTATGTTTCTCTAAAAATACTTTAAAATTAGTCATACAAGTAGTGTAGTAGAAATAGCATGAGGGTAGGACTGCAGAGACCCAGGTTCTTGTCCTTATCTGCCACTTGCTAGTTATATGATTGTGGGCAATTCAACTCAGCAAGCATTTTTAAAATATTTAAAGTGAAAAAGATAATGTACTATGTATTGGGCTACAAAGACAAAAATGAAATCACTTCTGCCTTCAAGGAGCTTACATTCTACTGCAATGTTTCTTAAATTTTTCTTTGTTTATTTGTTAATGATGCAATACTCTGTGGGGAATCATGGCACAAGAAACATTTTAACTGGCAACAGAAAAGGGCTTTATGACAATTAGGCCTCCAGATCCAGTCTTTACCCAAAACTTGCAATTCCTGAATAGTTTATATAGTATTCAAATTAATTGTTCTTTAAATGTTTGTTAGAATTCACTTGTGAACCCATCTGGTCCTTTGGATTTTTTCTTAGAGAGTTCATTGATGGCTTTTTCAATTTCTTTTTCTAAAAGGGGTTAAATATTCTGTTTCCTCTTAACCTGGGCAATTTATATTTTTTTGCAAATATTCATAAGTTTTGCTTAGATTGTCAGATTTATTGGCATAAAATTGGGCAAAATAGTTTCTAATAATTGCTTTAATTTCTTCTTCATTGGTGGTGATTTTTCCCTTTTCATTTTTGATTCTGGTACTTTGGTTTTCTTCTTTCTATTTTTTAGAAAAATCGAATTAACCAAAGGCTTGAGGATTCCTCTCATGTTTCCCCTTCCCCACCTTCGAGACTTGAAGGTGAGCAGGTAGGCAGATTTGTGTCCCTTCTGTAGCGATCATCTCTATGCTGTCCTTGTGGAGATGAACATACAACAAACTACACTTTACTTTGTTTGGACTCTGCTGGTTCATAACATTAGTTGCAGATTCAAAAGGAGCCAGATTTTTAGTGGAGGCCAAAATAGTTTATAATTTGTTTTAAATGGATATGTGAAGGGGAAAATTTCATAGTGTGCCTTTTGTGAAAGTCATGTAGTACTGAGTCACTCAGGCTATCTCTCTGGGCCTCTGTTTTCTCCTTTGTAAAGATTTTGTCCTACGTGACCTTTCAGTCCATAGCACAGTGCCTGGGAGACAGTAAGCGTTTAAATGCTTGTTGACTTGACTTGTCCTTCCAGCTCTAAATTCTTAGATGACTCAAAAACCCTTCACTTTAATTTGTGATATTCTGATTTTTCCTTAGCTTCCTCTCAACACTGAGCTTTGCCTTTCTTGCACACCTACTTTTGCTTAAAAGTCCAATGATCTGAAGAAGAAAAAAAAAACCCAGCAGCCTAAGAGTCACTTACACAACATCCACATTCAATAACTCTCACAAAACCAACCCTGTCTCTCCAGTTCCTCCTAGCTTTGGGATATTGTCTGAGGAGCCAACAGCCAAGAACTTCAAGAAGGCAGCTTCCTACCAGACAGCAACTGTTCTTTGCCAACTTCACTGTGACCTTTTACAGCAGGTAAAAATCAAACCCCACATCTGTCAAAAACAAAGGAGCTTTCTGAGTCACTACAGAGAATATCATAAGACACTTAACCATATTTCTATTAGTAGTGTGTTGTGGGTAGGTATCTGTTTCTGTTCTGTATCCTGAAAAAGGTACAGGGCACATACAACAGCTTGATGGAAAACTTTAAAAATCAAGATAGGTTAAGTCAGTTTTGTTTAGCTCTAGATTTGCACAGGGCTAACCCTTTTAGTACATCAGAAGTGAAGTGGCAAGCAATTACTGTCAGCACTCCTGCATGTCATTTTACATAACAAAACTGATCCTGAAAAGTTGTGCACATATCAAGTTTTTGTAAGTTGAATATTTAAAATGAAATGCAAGCATGTAACGTAAAGGAATAGTAGCAGGAAATTACATATCAAATTTTTTTTTCCACAGGAAATGATGATTTTTTTTCTTTTTTTTAAATTTTAATTTATTTTCTTGGTTACATCATTCATTTCCACAAGGTTTTGAGTTACAAATTTTCTCCCCTTTTTTC
>CM053598.1:117751766-117769098 GCA_028646575.1 Pseudocheirus occidentalis | reverse complement strand
TTAAAAAAAAAAAGATAGGGGTGTATGGTGTGTATGACATAGATCTATGTTTTAGGAATATCTGTTTGGAAGCTGATTAACATTACAGGAATCACCTTTGGAGGCTGATGTACCTTGGTTTTGGAACAGGTAGATTTTCATCAAGAAACAGCTCTGCTCTAGCTGAAACTTTGGTCTGCATTTCAATTCCCAAGAAAAGTCCAGCTTGGTCTCGTCTCAAAAATCTTGCTTCCCCATTCTCTTCTCCCAGTACACACTGACAAGGCAGATCCCCTCCGGGTGGTACAGCAGCATCAACAGTAGCAGATGGAGTAGATGAAAGTTGCAACAGAGTTAAGGGAGAACTGCTCTTGCGATTTTGGTAACAGCCACATACTCTAAGCACAGCCTTTTCTACAGCTGAAGTATGTACAGGAAATGAGAAAGACATGCATTCATTTTTCAGGTGCTCATGAGAGGGAAAAAAAGGACAGCATGGCTTTGTTTCTAATATCAGTTTTCTTTCCTGCCTTTGATTCGTAAGCAATAAAATCTTATCCACAAATAATTAACCCACATTCCAGTGACTACTATTTCTCCCTGGGCAGGATCTTGGCCTTTATGGTTATAGCTTTGAAGCTTAAATGCCAGAAAAAGAACTACATAGAGTTTAGTTCAGCTTGAATCTCCTGGATGGGTCAGGAGTAAGATAAGTTGTATACTACAGAAATTTAGGATTGCTAACTTGCTAAAATTTTTATTTTTATGAGAAATGGCATACTTTTTATTCACTTTCCAAAACAAACTGCAAGAGCCATAATCTGTATAATAAAGGTACTTCTTAGGATGATAATGCCTCTAAGTTTCCTCTAGTAATAATAACTCAACAATACTATAATTTGAAATAACACGATCACATTTGATACAACCACTCTATGAGACAGGTGCTATTAGATCCCCATTTTGTAGGTGAATAAACTGAGGTTCCATACAATTGTTACTTCCTCAGGGTTACACCGTTAATAAGTGTCCAAGGTAGGGTTTGAATCCATATCTTCTTAATTCTAAAACCAATGTTTTATCTTCTACTTTGTAGAAAAGGAACTGTTTGGTCTTCCATGTTTCCATTAGTAGGTGTTTAATAGTTGTTTACTGATTTCCATGTTAACATTCAGAGATGGTAACCAAGAGGGGGGACTGGTCTGGAAGGAATGGAGATTTGAGTAGGGGTAAAGTTTGATAGTTGGTTGCAAGAGGCTCATTTATGGAGGGCTTTCAAAACCACCACAAGTTTGGAATATATCTGAGAATAAAGAGGAGTCCCATCGAAAGTTGCCTGATGAGGTGAAAGTAGTGCCTTGCAAAGATCATTCTGATGGCAACAGGCAGAGATTAGAGGCAGAGGGACTAAACAGAAGGACAGTGCTTTGATGTTGTTCTACGTATTAAGTGCTTGAACTAGGAAGTGACAGTGGCCACGAACAGGAATAGACAGAAGGAAAAGAGATTTCAAAAGTGGAATCTAGAATGTTTAGTCCCAAAAGGAGGGGGAAGACATAAAAAAAGATCCAAGGTTTGGAGAGTAGAAGGTAGAACAAGAAGGTCTGCTTTTTGAGGAGGTATTGTACTGCCAAATTCAAGTTAAAAGTACAGATCACCCTTTACACTGAACCCCACAATACTTTTGACAAGAATACTAAAAACGGAGGAAGGGGAAAAAGGAAATAAGCATTTATTATTAAGTGCTTATTATGTGCCAGATGTACTACATGCATTTTATAAATATTACCTCTTTTGATCATCACAACCCATCTAGGTAGGTGCTGTTTTTTATCCCCATTTCACAGGTGAGGAAATAGATGCAAACAGAGGTTAAGTGACTAGCTCAGTCACATAGCTACTAAGTGTCTGAGGCTAGCTTTAAACTCAAGTCTTCCTGACACTAGGCCCAGTGCTCTATCCACTGCAACCCCTAGCTGCCTCGCACTAAGAAATTACTTTATTTATTTAATAATACAATACAAAACAATGAGCTCTTTCAATTTTTAGTAAAGTCACAAAAACTCTGACTTGATTTTATATGGAAAAAAGAACTGTGACGTCTTCAATACCACGGAAGAGCTGATTTGTAGGATGGGACCTGAGCTTGGTGGGGGGAAATATTATTTAAAATAATTTCTGGTCCACTTAACCAGCCGCTTCCAACATAAGTTTTCTGGCATGAGTATGCTGTATTCATAGATAGAATTTAGAGGTCCCAGAGTAGAATTTAGGAAACTCTTAGCAAAGGATTATTTTCTGTTCACTGTTCATATGTTTCTTAGGCAAAGAAATATAGAAAGATGTTACCAACTATCATTTAAGAGTCTGTCTAGGGAAGTACCCATGCCTTTCCTATTACTCCTCCCCAATTCTTTTCTACCATTATCTCATGCTTTTCTCCAAAAAACAGAAAAGAAGGGTTATATATACCATTATTATTTATTTTGTAAAGGTTGGGGCTTTTCCTTAATATATATTCATGGAATCAGAGATTTAGAGCTAGAAGACACATTAGAGATTGTCCAGTTCAGCTCCCTCATTGTTACATAGGAAGAAACTGAACCCACATCTATTTCACATGCTGGTTCTAATGCTGCATTAATTTCTCTGATCACTCTCTGACATTCCTTCTGCTCTCTGCTGCAGAACTTTTAAATGTCTCATTAAAGAGCTAGCTGCCATTAGGATGCTTGGTTCCAAGCCATGTGGTACACTGATCATTTTACATTAACAAGGTTAGAATCTTTGCTCTCTTATACTTCTTGAAATATCTGGCATGGCTTTTGTTACTTTTGTTCCCTGTGGTTTGCTTAAAACCATTCCAGAGGGTGGAATTCCTCTTCCTAAACACCCAGGTTCACTTCTGTAAGAATCTCCCCTTTAAACAACTCTAAAAAGAGGCAGCCAGAAAATTTCCTTGCCAGGAATTTCCCTTTTCACAAAAGTCGGACACTTTTACCTCCATACCATTGAAGTAGTGAAAAAAAAGGCACAGTTTATCAACTTCAGGTCCATAAACAGAAGTTCAGTTGTTAGTAGGAACAGTTGGTCCATAAACAGAAGTTCAGTTGTTAAGAACAATTGTACCCTCAATAACTCCACATTAAAGCCAACATCACGAGGTAGACGGAATAAATTTTAACCTGAGCAAATAGTTTCTCTTCTTTCCACAGAAGGAGTTATCATCATCATGACTTATGACTTTAAGGCTGACAATGCACTTTAGACACGATTTATTTTTTCATGGTAGTCACTTGAGGTAGGTTCTATGGCTACTGCTATCCTCACTGTACAAATGAAGAGACTAAGACTCAGAGATGTGACTTGTGACTATATGACTCTGTGACTTGCCCATGATCACAGAGCTAGTAAGTGTTAAAGTCAGTTTTGCTGATTCCAAATCCAGGGATCTTTCCTCTGTGGCTTAAAGTCAGCTTTAGGGGAACTCCCCTGAGAGGAAAGAGCAGTACTCTAAGAGTGAGAATAAGACCTAGTATGAGAATAAAAACAAAACAAAACAAACTCTGTGGGATTTTGTTGGGGAGGTAGTGGCAGCAGCCTAGTATATCTTGAGGTACGTTGTCCTTGTTCTAGATACACTCTTCCCTATTTCTTTGCTTTTTCTGCACTCCCTCTTCCCTGCGCTAGAATCTTCCATACCCCACAGTGGGCTTCATGGACCAGTCCACAATTAAATGCTTGTTGACTGACTGATAATCCCTAAGGCATCCTTGCCTGGGACGTTAGAAGTAGAAAACCAAATCACAAGGCCCCCCTGCCTTTACTGATCTGTCCAGAAGCATGAAATGACAACAGAGATATCACACGCATGGAAGAACCAGGAATGGCAAGACATTCAACATACCAACTCTTCCTACAGGACTCCTTTCTTTCTGCTACCATGATCTTGTACCAGACCTCCTTGCAACATCCCTAGTTTGTACCTTCCCTGCCCTGCTTTGGAGATTCCAGCTGATGCTCTGGCTTGGGAGGGGTGTGTGTGGATGAGTCCCTAACTGTATCTCTCTCTTGCTATCTCTGCTTCCCCCTCTTTGTTCCCACTTTTGGGTGTCCTCCCAATTCACACACAAGTTGACATCACCTCATGATGTCATTGGTCTTCAAAATGAAAGACAAACACTTGATGCCCCCCAAACCCTCAGATTTTCCCTTCTGTGAGTTAAAACAGACCCAATAAAGGCTAATTGCTTTTAACATCACAACTGATCTAACTTTACTGCCAAAGCCCTCTGAAGTCCAAGAGTTGCTGTAACAGACTAGGACCCCTGTATAGAATAGTTCTCAAAATCCCTTTCTCACTGTGTCACTTTCAGCAAGTTTTTTTTCACCTTTTAGTGCCTGGGTTTTAACATCTGTAAAATGGGAGTAATAATATCTGCCCTTTCTACTCACTTTTCAGGGTTGTTTTGTAGTTTTGAGCTGAATGGGACCTCAGAGGTCACATAGTCCAACACCTCTTTTATACATGTGGAAAGAGAAGCTAGATATGTTTAGTGACTTGTCTAAAATCACACACTTAGTAAATGGCTGCTGTTAGCGCCTCTGACTACATATCACAATATTGATCAAGTTGCGTTTATTGCCTCAACTCTGGACAAAGAGCAAATTAAGTTTTAGAGCTGACTTGGGGATAATTGTCTCCTTGTCACAGAACTCCAGAGTTTTGGGTGCTGTCTCAGGTTCCTGCCCTTGGGTAGGAAAATACTTGCAAACTGAGTGTTTGATGCACGTCAGTTGGGGGACTTCTGGACTTTTTAAAAGTTTTGTCTCTGCCCAAGGACTTTAGTGCGTGCTTGAGAAGTGTCTTTATCTCCTTTTGGTAAACCTACAAAAATAGTAGGCTTTCAGTCCTTAGTAATTCCTTTCTCAGTCATCTTTTAAAAGAAAAAAAAAGTATTGATGCCCTTTGTTTTTGACACTACAGTTATTTCTTGGTATAATTCCTCCCCTGTTCCTCTCAAACTGAATCTTCCCTTATAAGAATGAAAAACAGATAAGCAAAACCAAATAACTATGTCTTACAGCATATGTAACATTACACTCCTGTAATCCACACCTCTCTACTGCCAGGAGGGATATGTGCTATAAACCAAAATTTGAACTTTTCTGGAGAGGTTTTCCCACTTTACCCACCCTTCTCATGAATTCTGCTGTCTTTAATATTCTCATTCTTTTTGCAGCTTTAAAATACTTTATATTGGCTTCTGATCCAATCAATCAATCAATCAACAAGCAATTATTAGGCAGTTAGTATGTTCCAGGCATTTTTCTAAGTACTGGTGATTAATTTCTGTTGTTGTTCAATCATGACTGACTCATGGTAACTCCATTTGGGATTTTCTTGGCAGAGATACTGGAGTGGTTTGCCATTTCCTTCTCTAGCTCATTTGATGGGTGAGAAAACTGAGGCAAACAGGGTTAAGTGATTTGGCCAGTGTCACACAACTAGTAAGGGTCTGAGGCCAGATTTGAACTCCAGAGGATGAATCTTCTTGACTCCAGGTCCTATGCTCTGTGCCCTTTGGCACCACCTAGCTGTCCCCGAGCACTGAGGATACAAAGAAAGCAAACAGGCCCTGCCCTCAAAGAGCTCTTATTCTAATGAGGAAAACAAGATGCAGATTACTGGGTGCATAACTGTGCATATAGAGTGTAAATGGGAGGTAATGTTAGAGGCAAGGTGTCTTGCAAAAAGTGGAGTTTGAGTTAAGTCTTGAAGAAAGTCAGGAATCTGGGACACAGGCATGAGAAGGTGCCCTCCAGGCATATCAGGCAGTACTTGAAGAAAGTAAGACTAACTCAGACTTTCTTAGAGAATAGAACACTCATATAGAGTACGGAAGAATTTTAGAGGATGTCTAGTCCAATCCCTTCATTACATGTAAGAAAACTGACACCTGAATTGAATGATTTGTTGGAAATCACATACGTAGTAAATGTCAGAGGGAGGATTTGAACCCATTTCCTCTAGTTCCATTCCTCTTTCTTTTTTTCTAAACTTGTCACTTTAAAATTTTATTTTATTTTAAATTTGTGTAATAAAATAAGCATTTCTATAACACAGCATAATTTTTAAAAAGATAATTGCGCATGAAATTGCAAATCTATTATAATGTACAACTTTCTATTCCTTTTAAATATAATAAAGTAAAATGTAAATTTCTTTCTCTCCCTCCCCCCCTCTTTCTATTATATCACACTATCTCTCTTCTTGTAATAATATTTTTGTCCCCTTCAAATCATTTCTCCATTTGAGTCACTAAGATACCTAAGTTTGGTGTGGCCTTTTAAAAAATTGGGGGAGAAGATAAGAATTAGACATAATCGAGCAAGTGAAATATTTAAAAAATTTTCTGTACCCTTTGCTACATGCTAGTAATTAATGATTTGCTACAAAGGCTCAAACAATAAGTGAGCCTTTCATTCATGCTTGAGTTTGCAGTTTCCATCACCTTGGCTGTGTGCCCAGTTTATCCTTTATGAATAATTGTTTTCTCTACTTTGATAAAGTAAAGATCTCACAGCCTACAAGACCTATCAGTTTTGCTTATGTCTTTGGGCTTCCTGTTTGTTCATTTTTTTCATTCCATTTATTCCTAGTTGCAAATCAGTCCCTCAAACTCTGTTTCCTTTTATCCCTGAAATCCTGTTCCTCTGCACATACACACACCACTCTCTCCCCCATAATTACCTTGCTTCAGGCCACAAGGGTATGACAATTTTAATGTCTGAGGGCTGCCCACTCTCAGTACCTGTCAGGCCTGATACAATAGAGCTGCTATGAGCTTGGGGCTTTGAGCACTTGGAAAAAGAGACAGTGTGAGTAGAATGAAAAGGAGTCTTGACCTAAACGCAGGTTCTAGCCCCTCCTGATTAGATGTGTAACCTTGGGCATATCACTTTATATTTTCTGACTTGTTTCCTTACCTATGAAGTGAGAGGACTGACTTAGATGACCATTAAGGTCTCATCCCATTCTAAAATCTTATAAGTGATCACCTCTCTAGACAATGTGAATTTGTATGAACAACATTGACATTCTTTCTATTGAATATGCTATGTTCTATTTCACGTTATCCCCTTTTCTGCAATACTAAGGAAGCCCCAGATCATAAAGGTCTATTCCCAACTCTAATAAAGCCTACCGTGCATCTGGGTCTGTATGTAATCCAACGAGCTATAACATGCCAATTACTTGATACTCTAGAAATGCCTCAAACCAAAAATCAACTGCAATTTAATTGCCATGGAAGATAATCTTTTAAACATATGCTTTAAATTCCATGAAGACTTTTCCCTGCAGGAATAAGAAAGTTTATATGAACTTGAGGGCAGTTTATTTTCATTTCCAGAGGATAGAATGTTATCTAACAAATAGCATAAAAGCCCAGGCCCTGAAGGATTTTTTTAAAGTTCTTTATTCCCAGGTATTACTTGTCATCTATTAAATACAGATATATTGTTTCCATGAGTTTTTAGTATTTTTCTTTCTCTTCTTGGCTCAAACACAGCACTTAATCTTGTAATGCTAATATTATCATTGTTTTATATTCTTCAAGCATCCACATGGTAAGGGATTCTGTATGTAATCCAAATGGCATATCTAAGGGTTTCTATTCAATAAAATTAGATGACATAAAAATATATCAACCCACAAAGACTTTGAAGTTAGAGTTGAAATTATCCAGACTTTAGAATGCACACATCAGGCAACCTAACCTGACCTAGCAAATCAATCCATTAACAAGTATGTGCCAGGTTCTATGCTAAGTGCTGAGGATTCAGAAATGAAAGTGACAGAGACTGCCCTCAAGGAGCTTATATTCAATCAAAGGAGATATATTAAGTATACAAAATACAGGGTGTCACTAAAGTCTAAAACTGCATTAAGACTTTGAGGACACCCTGTCCATAAAAAATTAATTCGAGGTAATTTGGTAGAGGAAGTGGTTGGGGAAAGGTATCAGGAAGGGCTTTATGTAGAAGATGGTGTCTGAGCTAAGGTTTGAAAGAAACTAGGGATTCTAAGGAAGCAGAGATGAAGAGAATGAATTTTAGGCAAAAGGGAGCAGGTTGTACAAAGAAAAAGAAATGGGAGATGGACTGAGGAACAGCAAGTTTGGCTAGAATATAGAGCGCATGAAGGGAAGAACTGTATAATAAAATTAAAAAGGTAGTTTGGAACCAAGCTGTGAAAGGTTAACTATGCCAAGCCCAGGAGTTTGCACTGGATCCCAGGGGCAATAAAGGACTGCTTGAAGAGAGGAATAAGAGAGTCAGACTTAAGCCTTAGAAAAATCATTTTGGCAGCTGTGTGGAGGGTAGATGGGAGATGGGAGAGACTTGAGGCAAGATGTTAACAGCAGTCTGGAAGACGGTTGACCAATGTCTGAAACAGAATGATTGTTGTGTGAGTAGAGAGAAGGCAAATAGATGTGGAGTGTGACAAACAAGGCTTGGCAACTGATTAGATATGTATGGTGAATAAGAGTGAAGAGCCAAGGATCACTCTAAGGCTGTGAACTTTCATGACTAGAAGGATACTGGAGACAAAAGTTCATAGCTATGTGAGCTCTGTGAGCTCCTGTGAGATCATTTCCCTTTTGTCTCAGTGTCTCCAGCAGGAGCACAGTACTCGGCATGCAGTTCAGGGAAGAGACATGAATAAGTTTCTTTCTTCTCTTCCTTCCTTCTCTTTCTTTCTCCCTACTTTCCCCTTCTTCCTTTTTTCTCTTTTTTTTCTTCCCTTCTTCTATCCTCTTTCTTTTTTTCCTTCTTTCCTTTTGTTCCTCTCCCTTCCTCAAATGGTTGTTGTGAGGATTAAATGAGAGAATAATTGTAAAACACTTAGCATAATGTCTAGCACATAGTTAATGCTATTTAAATGTCAGCTATCATCATCATCACTATTATACTATTATTATCATACAGTACCTACTATGTGCCAGGCATTGTGCTAAGCATTTTATAACTATTTCATTTGGTCCTTCAAGGTATGTGCTGTTATTATCCCCATTTTATATGTGAGGAAATTGAGATAGAGAAATTAAGTAACTTATCCAGGCTTACATAGTTATTAAGTGTCTTGAGGCTAGATTTGAACTCAGGTCTTCCTGACTCCAGACCCAGCACTCTATCCACTGCACCATCTAGCTGCCTCTAGTAGACTGATTATTGTAGTAGATTTATTTTTATGGAAGCAGCACACAGTATCTCAGAAAGAATACTGGACTTAGCATCAGATGACCTGGACTCATTTCTTTGTTCTGCCTTTTATCAGCTGTGTGACCTTGGGAAATTCAATTAAATTTTATGAGCTTTAGTTTCCTTATCTGTAAAATGGGGTTAATACACAGGGTTATAATGAAGACCAAATGAAATAATATATGTGAAGTGCACTGTAATCATAAAGCACATATAAATGTCAACTGTAAATGGTGATTGGAAGGATTTCTATATATTCTATCTTTAAATAAACAACATTTTAAAAACCAATATAAAAAGTCAGCAGCTCTGGTCTTTGAATGAACAGGTATCAGAGTCTATGTAACCAAGCTTCTCTAGGTGTTTCTGGCTTCCTCTTATACCCATCCTACTAAATGCAGTTAGTGAATATTGGCTAATGGAAAGTTAATAGGTTGAGAGCTGTAGCCTTTGAAGAATTTGCTCACTGCTTTTTTGTTACAAATAAGAAAAGAGCAATCATCCTGAAAGAAAAACTGGAAGACAATGATCAAAGCTTTCATTCTTCTTCCTAGGTGATGATGGAGAGAAAGCCTGGCCAGAGTCCTTCCCTTCCTGTGGAGGAATGTTCCAGTCTCCCATAGATTTTGACAGTGATATCCTTCAATATGATTCTACCCTTTCACCCTTAGTATTAGAAGGTTACAACATGTCTTCTAATGAGCAGTTTATTCTCACTAATAATGGACACTCAGGTAAGTTGGAAACCTGAGGAAAAATCTTATTTTCCCACTCTTTCTCCCCCTTCTCCCTACTTAATAACATAGCAGACTGTACTATAAGAACCAATGTAGCAAAGACCTTATACCGCCTATGTGGATTCTCTTCCTAAGGGAGAATGACTTATCATCATGGGCATTTCCCTAAGGACAATGCTGGCCTCTTCCTTTCCCTTCCAAGACACACACACACACACACACACACACACACACACACACACACACAGAGTGGAACTCTCCAGAACCAGTTCTGTCATGGAGTCACACAGTCTAAGACTGGTTGAACTATCAGCAGTGAGGGGAGGAACAAAGAGCAAGTCAAATCAAAAGATCTTAACAGTAAAAAATATCTAATAGTATATACTCTTTGGGCAGCTAGGTGGTACAGTGGATAGAGTGCCCAGCCTGAAGTCTGGAAGACTCCTCTTTCTGAGTTCAAATCTGGCTTCAGACACTACTGGCCATGTGACCCAAGGCAAATTACTTAACCTTGTTTGCCTTAGTTTCATCTTCTATAAAATGAGCTAGAGAAGGAAATGGCAAACCACTCCAGTATCTTTGCCAAGAAAACCCAAAAGGTCATAAAGAGCTAGATATGACTGAAAGGTCCAAAAACAACCACCACCATACATACTCTGCCCTACAGTGCATACAGGACTGAAATAACATGTTCATGTTATTTCAAAGTCTGAAAGCCAAGTCCGATGGCAATATTGTCCCAGAAACAGACCACAGCTGCAGAATCTTATCTCATAGTACTGTCAGCAAAGTAACATGGTTTCTCCTTGGCCATAAGGTTTTTTTATTAACTATTATTGGGTATCATTGGGTAGTGGATAGGGTTAATGTTTTATAGGGAAGTAGTGGTTGGCATATGTAGGTTATAGGTTGGCAGTTCTACACATATTCAACCCTTTATTCTGACCTTATATGCAGAGTTGAAGGTGTAACATAAATTGTTGGGCCCAGGGGCAGATGGCTACCAGTCACTGAGCACCAAGCCCTCACTAGGGGTTGGACCATATGGTCTCTCAGTGTCCCTTCTGATTCTAGATCTATGGTCCTATGAAACCCAAGGGATTCATAAAACTCATCCAGTACAGTTAGAACCTAGCAATCCTAATAACACAGTGAGCTATATAGGTCTTCACTCTAAGCCTAGAGCCACAACCCTATTTCTTTTTTTAGCACACAGGGCTCAAATGATGTGCTCAGTGTTCTACCTCTCTAAAACCTCAGTGGTCAGTCTAATCAACAAAAGTAGCCTGGGATTTGTTGTAACTAACTTCGATGTAATTATCACCACCCCTCCTCAATTCTTCCCTCATTCCTTCCTCCCTCAAGTGCTCTTCCCAGATGCCTATGTTATTTGTGTCTGTGGTACCTTTGTTCTGTGCAATAGAACTGTGACTGCCCCACATCTCTACCAGCTTTGATGTTTTTAACAAATGATGTTTAAAAGATGAACGTGGGTCTCCTACTGTTTTCAGTTAGAATTTCATCAAGAACTATACCAGGAATTGCAGAATCTCTCTGGGGAAAATGCCTAGTGTGGAGCATTCATATCCCCTGGTTATACTGGTAACAGCAGCAGTAACAAGAGACAGGCTTCTACATCTCAGCCACCCAGCTTAGATGACTTACTGACAAAAGGTCCTGGCTTCTACTGATAACCTGAGATGCTTAATGATACTAGACGTTAATTAACCAGATGCCTAATTGAAAGGATATTATTTTACTGAGGTGCTATAAACCTTTCTAAATTCTCAAGTAGGTTCATCACCATCAAATGCATTTTACAAATGGAAAAATTCTGTCCTTGAGGGTTTATAGTTTGGCAATCCTACCAGAGTAAGAAGAAACCAAGGACTATGATTCCCAAATCTTTTTTATCACTACTTACCTGGGTCTCTGAGTTTTCTTATCTCATTATTTTTAAACTTTTGTTCCCTACATTCATACTAATGAATCTACCGCTTTTTTCTTATAGTGAAATTAGGTCTGCCTCCAAATATGTACATTAAAGGCCTGGGTCCCAGATATACAGCAACAGAACTTCACTTGCACTGGGGTAATCAGAATAATCCCCATGGTTCTGAGCACACAGTTGACGGGAAGCATTTTGCAGCTGAGGTAAGTGGAGTGGGAGGAAAGATTGAGACCATCACTGAGGTTTTCCCTGATGCTGGTCTGGAACTGCATCTGGTCTCTGATGGGCACATGCTTAAATGGCTAATGGTTATGTTTATTGTAGGCATACAGTTCAGATGTTCATGTTATTTACTCCTATACTGCCTAGATGCATGAATGATAAATGGAAGGTCTTGAGAAGCAATCTAGCTACAGCTGATGAGTTGGAGGTATTTGAAAATTCATTCTATTTCTCCCTCCCCAATCCCTAATTAAGCTGAAATACCCTAGTGAATATGTTGGGAGCCTGTCCTGATTCCTTCATATGACTAATTGAAAATCAGGTTAGGCTGAAAGGAAGATATAACATCATACAAAGTGTTAGTTTCCTTTTCATTTTAATTACTTTGAACTACATTTACTAGTTAAATAAGTTACTCAGGGTGAATGCTTCATGGAGGTTTGTGATTTGCCCATTTCCAGTAGGACACTAGAGCCATGCTACAATCTTTCAAGGTGCCCAAATAGAGTGGGGCTCCTTCAGAGAATGTGAAGCAGATCATGCACATTTAATTATCTCCATCCTAAAGATGAGGATACAGAGGCAAAGAGAGATTGAGCAACTTGACCAAGGGCACCACATCTAGTAATCATCAGATCTGCTATCCAGGCTTCTGTCCCAGGGAAAGTAAGACAACTAGCATTTCTTCAGCACCCACTCTGTGCAGGGTGCCATGCAAATAAAGGCAAAAAAACAGTCCCTTCCCTCAAGGAACTTACAGTCTAATAGGGTGCTCTTTCTACCACTTCCTACTGTCCCTCCAAATTCAGAAGCCCTGAGTTCAAATCTCACCTCTCTCACTACTTGTGTGGTTTTGAATAAGTCTCTGTGAGCCTCCTTATCCTTACATAAAATAAGGGGCTTAGACGAGATGACCTCTAAGGTACCTTCTAGTTCAAAGCCTATGATGAGTATTGAAAATGGCAATGAACTCCTTCTAATATCATTGCATCAGATAGTAATAGGACCCATAACCTCTCTGTTTCACAATTCTGTAGCATCATGAAAATTAGTCTCCCTTCCCAGGAACAGCCCATTATTATATTATGTCAGACCTGTTCAGGAGTGTGCTATTACCCCTGTTATTTTTTGGAGCCTTAGTGAAGTAGAATGGGAGAATGGGTTGGGGTGAGCCCCACCTTTGTTTTTCTCTCTAATCCCTACTTTATCACAACAGACTCTTAGAAGATAATAATGAACAGTATCAGAATATCAAAGGCAAAAACACAAAACTCCCTTAAATTTTGGTAGAGGGTATCATGTTTTCTGCTTAAAGATCTGCTGAGAGGTAGCTTAGAGTTATAATATACCACCATGTGTTGTCGTACTGTGTAACCTTGGTGTGCAAATCCACAATGTCAACAGAGAATGGGAGGAGGGGCAAAGCATTATTCTTTTAGTGACAACTGTGTAATTGTTGGCTTTTTACTACACTTTTTAGTTCCTACAAGCCAGAACATAAGGGAACAGTTGTGACTGTTTATAGTGCAACACAAGGGATAAATACCACAGATCAGGCAATGGGTTCTACAGTGAATAATTACATGTCGATTCTCCACTATTCATAACCACTAAATAGTCTCATGTCTCAGGCTAATTATAGGTCTGTTTACAAGTAAGGTGGGGTATAATTCTGGACCATATATAATGGTACTATTAGAAGCTCACACATTTTCATGCCCCTTTCTGAATCTCATACACTGCAATTATTTCCAGCTAATTGTTGAGTGGAGACTTCCCTTCCTCAGGGGAGTATAAGGAAGCTAGGGTACAGGTAGGAATTAGGGTTTAGGCATTTGCAGATCATTCTAGTTGATTTTCTTTTTGTTATGAAGGTTCAAGTTATATCTATCATATCTATATGTGTATGTGTGTATATTTATGTATGTATATGTCTTTGCATATGTCTATACGTATGTGTGTGCGTGCGAAGAAAAAGTTTGGTAAAGGGAAGCATTGTGGTGTAGTAGGAACATTACTGGCTTTAGAGTCAGGACAACTAGGTTCAAATTCTGGATGGGACAATCACTAGCCAAGTGCCAAGTGGCCTGGGCAAATTACTTTCCCCATGTTGAAGTTTTCCTCACATGTAAAATGAAAGTAATGATTCTTATAGAAATTTCTCTTACATGGTTGTTGTACAGCACTACTTTAAACAATTTTAAATAAAGTAAAAAATTTAGTTGGGTTTAGAGCTGGGACATTGTGACAGCTAAAGATAACAACTAATAGTAAGAAGATTTGATTCTTAACTTTCTGGGTGGAAAATAAGTCTCAAAATATTTAATTTTAACTAAATTAAGTTGCCTTTCATGACCAGGATTATATTTTTTAAAGTCCTTTTAAAAAGATTCAAAAACTTGATAAAATGTGGCTTAAGTGTCCCTGTAATTCTGACATTCTAAGGCACAGAAGTGGTTAAATTGTGCTCCACCTCATCCTTTTGCACCTCAATTGTTTTTTTTTAGGAAAGATCATATTGATGATATGGCGTTAAAGAGTATATTTTATGCCTGAGATGATTTAGGAAACTACCTTGGTCCAGAAATTAGGTAGCTGTTTGTGTGACCAAAAAATAACAAATAAACCACTAACTAAGGTGGCAAGGTTTTGTTATATGTTAACTTGAGACAGATTTATATCAAAAAAGGAACCTACAGACTAAAAGGTTGCTCTGTTTAATTTGCCCAGTTATAAGCTTTTTATTTTCTGGAAGCACATGATTAGATTAAGAAAATTTAGTATCAAGTAAGACACCATAGGAACACTGGGACATGGACAAGTGGTGTAAATAATACATATATCACAGGGAATATTTTCTGGAAGAAGCTCTTGGTTGTGCTGAAGTGCTGAAGGGGTCAAGAACAGAAAAAATTTAAGAAGACCTGCTCTAAAATATCAGATATAATCTGCATCGCACAGTGTCATTGTATAGAGTCAAACATGCTTCTTGTCTTTCCTCTAAGATTATCTTCTGTTTGACCTGTGTGTGTATGTACTATCTATCTATACACACATATGTATATACACATATATACACACATGTATGTGTATATGTACACGCATATATACACACATATATTAGCACAGTACCTGGCACAGAGTAGTGGCTTAATAGATGTGTGTTAAATTACTGACCAACCTTAAAGGACTCTATCAATGTGAGTTATTCTTTATGACAATTACAATTCCTTAAGAGAAAACTTGATCTTCATGATTAAATTCAAATGAAGATTATTTCTAAAATTAAAAACTCTTGATTCCTGTAGCAGATTCTCACATAAGCTCCAGATCTTATTTAAACATCATTAATATTAAATTGTAGGCTCACTAAGCCACTTGTGAAAGGACATGGAACCAAAGACTAACCAGAGCAGAGTCTCAATTAAAAAGAAAAAAATCAGGAAGGAGGCCTAGTGAAAGAATCAAATCCAATAAATTTAGGATTGTTTGTTAATCTTTTCTTTTAATTTTTAACAAGATTTTTCTTGTCTTCTTTGATTTTCATGAACCTCTGTAGTAGTATTCAACCCAGAGTGTAACTGCTGCAGAAGGAAGGTTGTGTTTCTTAGCCCAGTGAACCAAAGCAGTCAGAATTCTGTTTTGTCAAATCAAGAAGAAACGGGGTTGAGCTGGTCTCAGGCTTTGCCAAAGGCTAAGTCTTTCACAGAAGAGGGAGTTGGGGTGAAGAACTCCTACGCTGAGTAGAAAACCACTTTTCTCTTGAGTAACTGACCCAGAGAAAAAAGTTAATTAGAGGTCACACATATTTTTTTTTAATTTAGGGAGGGTGAGGGCAAATGTTCTCCAAGACTCATAGACTATTAGAGCTAGAAGGTATCTTAGGGATCTTCTACTCTAACCCCTTTTTAAATAATAATAATGGCTGGGGCAGCTAGGTGGCACAGGAATAGAGCATTGGCCCTGGAGTCAGGAGGACCTAGGTTCAAATCCGGGCTTAGACACTTGACACACTTACTAGCTTGGGCAAGTCACTTAACCCCAATTGTATTGCCTTCCCTCCTCCTCTCCCCCCCCTACAAAAAATAATGGCTAGCACTTATATAGCACCTTAAAGTTTGCAAAGTGCTTTACATATGTTATCTCATGTGGTCCTCACTACCATTTTGTGAGATGGGTGCAATTATTATAGCTATCTTATTATACAGCTATATATTATATTAATTATATAGTAACATATTAATATATTTTGTTAATGTAGCTATTAATAGATATTATATGGCTATATTATTATAGCCATTTAACAGATGAGGAGACTGAGG
Organism: Pseudocheirus occidentalis; assembly: GCA_028646575.1. Taxonomy (NCBI): domain Eukaryota; kingdom Metazoa; phylum Chordata; class Mammalia; order Diprotodontia; family Pseudocheiridae; genus Pseudocheirus; species Pseudocheirus occidentalis. Next base: position 117,752,620 of record CM053598.1, on the reverse strand, counting down.
TCAGTCAGTCAACAAGCATTAATTAAGCCATTATATACTATAGACCAGGCACTGTGCTAAGTGCTTAAGATACAAAGAAAGGAAAGACAGGGCTGTTCTCAAGGAGCTCCCGTTCTAGTGGAAGAGACAAATATGCAAACAACTAGGTACCACCTATATATATATATATATGGATAAACTAGAGCGAATGTGAGAATTAAAGGGGATTGTTAATGAGGCCGGTCACACAGCTCATAAGTGTGAGGTAGTATTCAAACTCAGGTCTTCCTGACTCCAAGGATGATATTCAATATGTCAATTAACTCTCTCCTGTTCTATTTATCCAGTTTTAAAATTTAAAACAAGAAACAACATAATTACTGAATATAACCTTTATACATACATGAAATTTCTATATTAGTCATTCAATGAAATAGAGGACTTTAAATCATTCTTGATGAAAAAAACAGAGCTGAACAGAAAATTTGACTTTCAAATACAAGAACCAAGAGAAGCATGAGAAGGTAAACAGGAAAAAGGAATCATAAGGAACTTTTTACTATTTACATTCTATTTACATTCCTACATGGAAAAATTATAATTGTACCTCATGAGACTTTTCTCAGCATGAGGATAGCTGAAGGAAATATATATGTATATATGTATACATACATATGTATGTATAGGAGGGCGTATATGTAAATATATATGTGTGAGTGTAGGCATGTGTGTGTACATGTATACATAGAGGGCACAGGATGAGTTTAATGTGAAGGGATGATAGCTAAAAAATAAAATTTAGAGGTGAGAGAGGAATATATTTGGAGAAGAAGAAAGGAAGAGACAGAATAGAATGAATTATCTCATATAAAAGA